>CM036758.1:46796192-47200284 GCA_020796225.1 Arion vulgaris
TCTGATACTTTAACCACTGAATAGGTACTTTGCAGATCCGATACTTTAACCACTGAATAGGTACTTTGTAGATCCGATACTTTAACCACTGGATATGTACTTTGTCGATCCGATACTTTAACCACTGGATATGTACTTTGGAGATCCGATACTTTAACCACTAGATACTTACTTTGGAGATCCGATACTTTAACCACTGAATAGGTACTTTGTAGATCCGATACTTTAACCACTGAATAGGTACTTTGGAGATCCGATACTTTAACGACTAGATACTTACTTGTAGATCCGATACTTTAACCACTGAATAGGTACTGTAGATCCGATACTTTAACCACTGAATAGGTACTTTGTAGATCTGATACTTTAACCACTGAATAGGTACTTTGTAGATCCGATACTTTAACCACTGAATAGGTACTTTGTAGATCTGATACTTTAACCACTGAATAGGTACTTTGGTGATCCGATACTTTAACCATTGAATAGGTACTTTGTAGATCTGATACTTTAACCACTGAATAGGTACTTTGTAGATCTGATACTTTAACCACTGAATAGGTACTTTGCAGATCCGATACTTTAACCACTGAATAGGTACTTTGTAGATCCGATACTTTAACCACCGGATATGTACTTGTAGATCCGATACTTTAACCACTGAATAGGTACTTTGTAGATCTGATACTTTAACCACTGAATAGGTACTTTGCAGATCGATACTTTAACCACTGAATAGGTACTTTGTAGATCCGATACTTTAACCACCGGATATGTACTTTGTCGATCCGATACTTTAACCACTGGATATGTACTTTGGAGATCCGATACTTTAACCACTAGATACTTACTTTGGAGATCCGATACTTTAACCACTGAATAGGTACTTTGTAGATCCGATACTTTAACCACTGAATAGGTACTTATGAGATCCGATACTTTAACGACTAGATACTTATTTTGTAGATCCGATACTTTAACCACTGAATAGGTACTTTGTAGATCCGATACTTTAACCACTGAATAGGTACTTTGTAGATCTGATACTTTAACCACTGAATAGGTACTTTGTAGATCCGATACTTTAACCACTGAATAGGTACTTTGTAGATCTGATACTTTAACCACTGAATAGGTACTTTGGTGATCCGATACTTTAACCATTGAATAGGTACTTTGTAGATCTGATACTTTAACCCCTGAATATGTACTTTGTAGATTCGATACTTTAACCACTGAATAGGTACTTTGTAGATTCGATACTTTAACCACTGAATAGGTACTTTGTAGATCCGATACTTTAACCACTGAATAGGTACTTTGTAGATCCGATACTTTAACCACTGAATAGGTACTTTGTAGATTCGATACTTTAACCACTGAATAGGTTCTTTGTAGATCCGATACTTTAACCACTGAATAGGTACTTTGTAGATCCGATACTTTAACCACTGAATATGTACTTTGTAGATCCGATACTTTAACCACTGAATATGTACTTTGAGATCCGATACTTTAACCACTGAATAGGTACTTTGTAGATCCGATACTTAACCACTGAATAGGTACTTTGCAGATCCGATACTTTAACCACTAATAGGTACTTTGTAGATCCGATACTTTAACCCCTAATAGGTACTTTGTAGATCCGATACTTTAACCACTGGATATGTACTTTGTAAATCCGATACTTTAACCACTGAATAGGTACTTTGGAGATCCGATACTTTAACCACTAGATACTCACTTTGGAGATCCGATACTTAACCACTGAATAGGTACTTTGTAGATCCGATACTTTAACCACTGAATAGGTACTTTGGAGATCCGATACTTTAACGACTAGATACTTATTTTGTAGATCCGATACTTTAACCACTGAATAGGTACTTTGTAGATCCGATACTTTAACCACTGAATAGGTACTTTGTAGATCTGATACTTTAACCACTGAATAGGTACTTTGTAGATCCGATACTTTAACCACTGAATAGGTACTTTGTAGATCTGATACTTTAACCACTGAATAGGTACTTTGGTGATCCGATACTTTAACCATTGAATAGGTACTTTGTAGATCTGATACTTTAACCCCTGAATATGTACTTTGTAGATTCGATACTTTAACCACTGAATAGGTACTTTGGAGATTCGATACTTTAACCACTGAATAGGTACTTTGTAGATCCGATACTTTAACCACTGAATAAGTACTTTGTAGATCCGATACTTTAACCACTGGATATGTACTTTGGAGATCCGATACTTTAACCACTGAATAGGTACTTTGTAGATCTGATACTTTAACCACTGAATAGGTACTTTGTAGATCCGATACTTTAACCACTGAATAGGTAATTTGTAGATCTGATACTTTAACCACTGAATAGGTACTTTGTAGATCCGATACTTTAACCACTGAATAGGTACTTTGTAGATCTGATACTTTAACCACTGAATAGGTACTTTGTAGATCTGATACTTTAACCACTGAATAGGTACTTTGGTGATCCGATACTTTAACCACTGAATAGGTACTTTGTAGATCTGATACTTTAATCACTGAATAGGTACTTTGTAGATCTGATACTTTAACCATTGAATAGGTACTTTGTAGATTCGATACTTTAAACACTGAATAGGTACTTTGTAGATCTGATACTTTAACCACTGAATAAGTACTTTGTAGATCCGATACTTTAACCACTGGATATGTACTTTGGAGATCCGATACTTTAACCACTGAATAGGTACTTTGTAGATCTGATACTTTAACCACTGAATATGTACTTTGGAGATCCGATACTTTAACCACTGAATAGGTACTTTGTAGATCTGATACTTTAACCACTGAATATGTACTTTGTAGATCCGATACTTTAACCACTGAATAGGTACTTTGTAGATCCGATACTCTAACCACTGATAGGTACTTTGTAGATCGGATACTTTAACCACTGAATAGGTACTTTGTAGATTCGATACTTTAACCACTGAATAGGTACTTTGCAGATCCGATACTAACCACTATATATGTACTTTGAGATCCGATACTTTAACCACTGAATAGGTACTTTGTAGATTCGATACTTTAACCACTGAATAGGTACTTTTTAGATCCGATACTTTAACCACTGAATAGGTACTTTGTAGATCCGATACTTTAACCACTGAATATGTACTTTGTAGATCCGATACTTTAACCACTGAATATGTACTTTGAGATCCGATACTTTAACCACTGAATAGGTACTTTGTAGATCCGATACTTTAACCACTGAATAGGTACTTTGTAGATCCGATACTTTAACCACTAATAGGTACTTTGTAGATCCGATACTTTAACCCCTAATAGGTACTTTGTAGATCCGATACTTTAACCACTGGATATGTACTTTGTAAATCCGATACTTTAACCACTGAATAGGTACTTTGGAGATCCGATACTTTAACCACTAGATACTTACTTTGGAGATCCGATACTTTAACCACTGAATAGGTACTTTGTAGATCCGATACTTTAACCACTGAATAGGTACTTTGGAGATCCGATACTTTAACGACTAGATACTTATTTTGTAGATCCGATACTTTAACCACTGAATAGGTACTTTGTAGATCCGATACTTTAACCACTGAATAGGTACTTTGTAGATCTGATACTTTAACCACTGAATAGGTACTTTGTAGATCCGATACTTTAACCACTGAATAGGTACTTTGTAGATCTGATACTTTAACCACTGAATAGGTACTTTGGTGATCCGATACTTTAACCATTGAATAGGTACTTTGTAGATCTGATACTTTAACCCCTGAATATGTACTTTGTAGATTCGATACTTTAACCACTGAATAGGTACTTTGTAGATTCGATACTTTAACCACTGAATAGGTACTTGTAGATCCGATACTTTAACCACTGAATAAGTACTTTGTAGATCCGATACTTTAACCACTGGATATGTACTTGGAGATCGATACTTTAACCACTGAATAGGTACTTTGTAGATCTGATACTTTAACCACTGAATAGGTACTTTGTAGATCCGATACTTTAACCACTGAATAGGTACTTTGTAGATCTGATACTTTAACCACTGAATAGGTACTTTGTAGATCCGATACTTTAACCACTGAATAGGTACTTTGTAGATCTGATACTTTAACCACTGAATAGGTACTTTGTAGATCTGATACTTTAACCACTGAATAGGTACTTTGGTGATCCGATACTTTAACCACTGAATAGGTACTTTGTAGATCTGATACTTTAATCACTGAATAGGTACTTTGTAGATCTGATACTTTAACCATTGAATAGGTACTTTGTAGATTCGATACTTTAACCACTGAATAGGTACTTTGTAGATCTGATACTTTAACCACTGAATAAGTACTTTGTAGATCCGATACTTTAACCACTGGATATGTACTTTGGAGATCCGATACTTTAACCACTGAATAGGTACTTTGTAGATCTGATACTTTAACCACTGAATATGTACTTTGGAGATCCGATACTTTAACCACTGAATAGGTACTTTGTAGATCTGATACTTTAACCACTGAATATGTACTTTGTAGATCCGATACTTTAACCACTGAATAGGTACTTTGTAGATCCGATACTCTAACCACTGATAGGTACTTTGTAGATCGGATACTTTAACCACTGAATAGGTACTTTGTAGATTCGATACTTTAACCACTGAATAGGTACTTTGCAGATCCGATACTTTAACCACTATATATGTACTTTGTAGATCCGATACTTTAACCACTATATATGTACTTTGTAGATCCGATACTTTAACCACTGAATAGGTAATTTGTAGATCCGATACTTTAACCACTGAATAGGTACTTTGTAGATCCGATACTTTAACCACTGAATAGGTACTTTGTAGATCCGATACTTTAACCACTGAATAGGTACTTTGTAGATTCGATACTTTAACCACTGAATAGGTACTTTGTAGATCCGATACTTTAACCACTGAATATGTACTTTGTAGATCCGATACTTTAACCACTGAATAGGTACTTTGTAGATCCGATACTTTAACCACTGAATATGTACTTTGTAGATCCGATACTTTAACCACTGAATATGTACTTTGTAGATCCGATACTTTAACCACTGAATATGTACTTGGAGATCCGATACTTAACCACTGAATAGGTACTTTGTAGATCCGATACTTTAACGACTAGATACTTACTTTGGAGATCCGATACTTTAACCACTGAATAGGTACTTTGTAGATCCGATATTTTAACCACTGAATAGGTAATTTGGAGATCCGATACTTTAACGACTAGATACTTACTTTGGAGATCCGATACTTTAACCACTGAATAGGTACTTTGGAGATCCGATATTTTAATCACTGAATAGGTAATTTGGAGATCCGATACTTTAACGACTAGATACTTACTTTGCAGATCCGATACTTTAACCACTGAATAGGTACTTTGGAGATCCGATATTTTAACCACTGAATAGGTACTTTGGAGATCCGATATTTTAACCACTGAATATGTACTTTGGAGATCCGATATTTTAACCACTGAATATGTACTTTGGAGATCCGATATTTTAACCACTGAATATGTACTTTGGAGATCCGATATTTTAACCACTGAATATGTACTTTGGAGATCCGATATTTTAACCACTGAATATGTACTTTGGAGATCCGATATTTTAACCACTGAATAGGTACTTTGGAGATCCGATATTTTAACCACTGAATAGGTACTTTGGAGATCCGATATTTTAACCACTGAATAGGTACTTTGTAGATCCAATGGTACAGATAACAGAACAAAAAAATGAACATTATTTCGTAACAAAATTAAAATCCTATTATATTGTACAAGATACAGAAAAAATACAAATTTTGTAGGAAAATATGCAACCACATTTTAAAATAATGTAAAAAAATTATAAACTAATTCCTATTTTGTTTTGACTTGAACGATTTCTTACAAAAATTCCTATATTCAAGAGCGTCGGAAGAGTGAATCAGAGGTGTAAACATTGTGTGGGTAATATCTTTCAACAGAGGATATGTAGAGAGAATCAGAGGTGTAACCATTGTGTGGGTAATATATTTCAACAGAGAATATGTAGAGGGAATCAGTGGTGTAACCATTGTGTGGGTAATATCTTTCAACAGAGGATATGTAGAGGGAATCATAGGTGTAACCGTTTTGTGGGTGCAGTGTCAATCAGCAGAGGATATGTAGAGGGAATCAGCGGTGTAACCGCTGTGTGGGTGCAGTATATTTCGACAGAGGATGTGTATGCTTGTTGATGGTTATATTGTTTAATTAATTGTATGAAAACTTGCAAGGTTGTTACTCGTTCAGTCCTCGCCAATAACTCCCGCCACCCCCAATCCCCACAGTAACATCAGTTATCAGACGACTATCATCACAGTACATCGGACATGTCCATAGCTACTCCGATATCTGCCGCAATCAATCCAGAAGCGTCTAGCTGCCCAAAACACCATTAGTCAATCTTTTTGCACATCCTTTTGTACCTCTAAAATCGGTGTTTTTTATGACAGGTTTTGGCGCCAGTGTACACTACCCTGTAGCACGTCCAGAAGTGCTGATTCCCGTTAAGGCTGAATAGATCCTCAGCAATACAACTCCATGGCCATACAGCTCCACAGTCATACCGCTATTCAACTTTGAGCTTGGATTGCATCCGACTACCGTTTAGAAAATGATGAAAACTATGGAACATATTAAACATCTACCTACTTTGCCACCCTAACAGTCCTTCGGGAATTTCTCTCTCTTATAGGCCAGATGACCCACCTCTGCAGCCATCACGCTCTAACCATTTACATCCTGAATCTATCTTCAATGCGGTCTTCTGCTTCTCCTCTTTGCTGGGATATCTCCTTCAATCATGGTCTTCAACCACTCTTCCTCTGTAGTTTATAGTTCTCTATATTGTGTTCGATTTGTGGATCATTAATTTCAAAACACTACTAGGCGATCTCTGTGGCTAAGTGGTTAAGCCCTAGCCTTGCGTTTCGAAGGTCGTGAGTTCGTATCCGGATCCCGCATATTAATTTCATAAAAACATTAATTCCAACGGTTCAAAGTGTATTTGCCGTCTTGCCTGCACCGGATATATTACCATGATACTAACGTAGAGCCGTAGGGATGGATGAGCGCGGGAGCATCAGACCGACTGTGAATGGTTATGGTCTGAAAACTGACGATGATAGATAGATGATCACTGTAATAGAGACCACTTGTTGAACCGCTCTTTGTGATCTGTATGGGATCTAAGCCTAAGGGTGATTGTAAGTTGTGCCAGTTTGCGTATACAAGCACATGCGATGTTTTGTTTGTTTGTTTGTTTATTAAGGGATTAAAGCCTCTTTAAGCCGAGGCACGCCCTTTCAACCTAAGACGAACCTTTTATTGGTTATATCAGAGCGTGTAGGCCAACAAACATGAAAAATAAGAATTAACTCCTTTCGGAGAATCCAAGAACTTTAGAGACAAGCACATGCGATTTCTGCGACGCTTTTTATTTATAGGGTTGCTTCTCTATGCGCCTACCTCAGATGCCTCTTAAGACATGCCATGTAGTAGGTCGTCACAGTGGTACTATTCTTGCTCTGTGTGGACCCCGGTGCCACACGAAGGAGGCGGCGGGCTGTGATGAAAGCGATGTTCCGCTAGAGACAAGCTACTTAATGATATCAAACATATCCTATGTCACCCAAAATTGTAGATTTCTAATCACAGAAATATCTAGTGTATAGATCAAAGTAGTCGGGTATATACCAGATGTAATACTCAGAGAAAATATCAACAAGAAAGTGTATGGTCACAGGTATATGCACCCATTGTATCTAGGGGCGTCCCATTGATTGACACTAATGACACACACAGGGAAAGACACAGTGCATGTGGAACTAAGCTTGAAATAGAATAAAACAATGTTCAATATAGATTTAAAAAAAATGTAATTTCAAGGAATGAGTCGTCATCTATGGAATATTAATTTTTTGATAATTGATGTGGCAGATACGATACTATGTTGATAATAGATAGGACAGATACGATACTATATTGATAATAGATATGACAGATACGATACTATGTTGATAATGGAATAGATGGGACAGATACGATACTATGTTGATAATGGAATAGATGGGACAGATACGATACTATGTTGATAATAGAATAGATGGGACAGATACGATACTATGTTGATAATAGATGTGACAGATACGATACTCTGTTGATAATAGATGGGGACGATACGATATTTGATAATTGTTGTGACTGATACTACAATCTGTTGGTAAAAGAAGGGACAGATACGATACTCTGTTGATAATAGATGGAGCCAATACGATAATCTGTTAATAAAAGATGGGGCAGATACGATACTATGTTGATATTAGATAGGGACGATACGATACTCTGTTGATAATAGATGGGACAGATACGATACTCTGTTGATAATAGATGTGACAGATACGATACTCTGTTGATAATAGATGGGACAGATACGATACTCTGTTGATAATAGATGTGACAGATACGATACTCTGTTGATAATAAATGGGACAGATACGATACTCTGTTGATAATAAATCTGACAGATACGATACTCTGTTGATTATAGATGGGACTGGTCAGAAATAACGAGTAGAATAGGCAAGGCAATAAATAGTATTTCAGAAAGTTAAATGGGTTAATATGGTCTAAAGGCGAAGAATTGACTTCCTTTGCACCGGATTTTGACACCCATATAACTCCATCTCTGTCCACAGAAATGACACGCCATTTTGCTGAGAGTGTTGCACAAAGCATGAAATACGTAGCTCAATAAAAAATCATAGAGATTTCATGAAAAAAAATTTCACAAGTTTCTCAGTCCGGATTCGAACACATAACATCACAAACGACAAGCTAACATCTTATCCACTCGTCATGCAGACCCCGCCAAAAACAAAAACACACAAAAACACATTAAAATGGAGTATATGTAACAAACCGTTCAGAAAGCAATGGTAAACTACTGAACGTATAAGTGGTGCCTGGAAAATCAACTCTCGTTTACTGTGGTTGTTGACGACGTCCTATAAGGGATTGCCACAATTTTCATTCATTCATTAATATGTAGCAAACCCTTGTCTATTGAAGACAGAAAGAGAGTTCTTCATTGCTACACAGTATCAATACTGACATATGAATTCTTCTTATTCTTCTCGCGTTCGACCACTACGAATTCAGGCGTAGCCAGGGGAAAATGGTACTGGGGCGTCTGACTGATTTTTGCGTGAATACCTGCTTTCCTAATTATCAGTGTCTCCCTCCATACAGGCGTGCGTTATCTGACTTCAGAGGTTTGGCATATCAATACGAACCATGGATAATAATTAAATATATAGCAAATTTGATTTGGATGTCACAGAGATGTCGCTTTACAGGCAAAACACGTAATCACAGGGATGTCGCTTTACAGGCAAAACACGTAATCACAGGGATGTCGCTTTACAGGCAAAACACGTAATCACAGGGATGTCACTTTAGAGGCAAAACACGTAATCACAGGGATGTCGCTTTACAGGCAAAACACGTAATCACAGGGATGTCGCTTTACAGGCAAAACACGTAATCACAGGGATGTCACTTTACAGGCAAAACACGTAATCACAGGGATGTCGCTTTACAGACAAAACACGTAATCACAGGGATGTCGTTTTACAGACAAAACACGTAATCACAGGGATGTCGTTTTACAGGCAAAACACGTAATCACAGGGATGTCGTTTTACAGGCAAAACACGTAATCACAGGGATGTCGCTTTACAGGCAAAACACGTAATCACAGGGATGTCGTTTTACAGGCAAAACACGTAATCACAGGGATGTCGTTTTACAGACAAAACACGTAATCACAGGGATGTCGTTTTACAGGCAAAACACGTAATCACAGGGATGTCGCTTTACAGACAAAACACGTAATCACAGGGATGTCGTTTTACAGGCAAAACACGTAATCACAGGGATGTCGTTTTACAGGCAAAACACGTAATCACAGGGATGTCGTTTTACAGGCAAAACACGTAATCACAGGGATGTCGTTTTACAGGAAAAACACGTAATCACAGGGATGTCGCTTTACAGACAAAACACATAATCACAGGGATGTCGTTTTACAGGCAAAACACGTAATCACAGGGATGTCATTTTACAGGTAAAATACGTAATCACAGGGATGTCGCTTTGCAGGCAAAACACGTAATCACAGGGATGTCGTTTTACAGGCAAAACACGTAATCACAGGGATGTCGCTTTACAGGAGAATTCTAGAATACCATAAGAACTACTAAAATCTAGAGGAAGCTATCCTAGTAAATAAAATGTATGACAAGAAATCAGATGTGCTGGCCTAGACATCCATAGTCGCATAACTGGCACAATGCACAATTGCTCTTAGGCTCAGATTACATACAAACCACAACTAGTGTTTTAATAAATGGTATAAGTGGTAATAAAATATGGATAGTTCGTAGAAGAAGAAGAAGAAGAAGAAGAAGAAGAAGAAAGACTACTAAAATGACTGAAGTGTTGAAAGAAGTCAAGACGTAGAGACAAGTTATTACCAATATAAAAAAAAGAGGCAGTCATCATTTTTCCCCGCATGTGATGAGAAAAAGAGGTTAATAACACATTATGGCAACCGTTACAAAAATCAATGAGAGATGGAGAGGAAACGGTGTGAAAAAAAAAAATTATAGACAGCTTGGTTTCATGGCACGGAATGGTGTCAACATCGGAATTTATGGTCAGCAGTAAGGACATACGTTTGTGGAGATTCATAGTCTCCTACGCCAGACGGTATGGCACATGATGGTGCTGCTGAGGGGGTATCACATGTTGAGATAAAGAATGCAATATCAAATCATTGATTAATTGGACTATCATAATTGCACTTCGGTGAGTAACCATGTGCGCTCCAATCTATTTTATACAGAGGAAGATCTCAAAGGAAGTGCACGATCTCCATAGCAGCGGCGAGGGTCCCCGATGTAATTTATAAGATGGTGAAATTATTTTGTAGGACAATTTTTATTTATTAAAAAAAATTTTCATAATGAATTTTGCCATGACATCGTATTTCCAGTCTGCTCTTCTCTGTCTTGAACTGCCTTAGGCTATTTTACGTGTTTACGTGCTCAAACTGAACACGGGACCTACATTTGATCGTCCGATCCGCTCGATCTCATCTACACTGAGATCAGGAATCTCTGGGAAAATATTCCGGTAACTCCACGATGGAGCGAACTGAATACCTATGAAACGAGAGGCGGGCAGCTAACCTCTACGACACAGACATCGTTCAGATAACGGTAAGAAAGTCTGTACATTAATAGTCTTCTAATTTTCTTCTGCCTTTCCCTTATTCCTCTATCCCGCATTCTCTATCTTTCTCTTCTACTTCTTCTAAATCTATCGATGTCGGTTGAACACAAATTCATGTTCATCTTCTCTACATTGAAAACATTTTACTGCTCTTGTCCAGGCTAGATTATTGCATCTCACTCATTATCGCATCCATTATCTGCGGCTAGAGATTCGTCTGTCAAACCCAGCAGGGGCGTCACCAACTCTGTCTAGGATGAACAATGGGGCCGTCAGGGAAGATTATATATGGCAAAAAGCTGCTAATTCTGTACACAAGACCGCTATTATGAATGACTGTCAATTATATAGCAGATAATTGAGAAGACTACAGTAAATCTATGTACTCAAAGCTAAATATAGAAACGTGTACACAAATTACAATAACGTTTCACGATCTAAAGGAATACATCATCATCAAATAACTTGTTCAGACCGGGTCATTATATTTCGACTATGCACCGGACACTGCAGACTTATATTTCAACTATGCACCGGACACTGCAGACTTATATTTCGACTATGCACCGGACACTGCAGACTCAACAAACACTTATATAGACTAGGAATACGTCAAACAGCTTTTTACCAGTGTCAGCAAGCTGAACAGGACACCCGGGCATTTACTGCAAGACTGTCCTCTCCTGGGTGAGCTGAGAAGCAACATGTGGCCACGCCCAGTCGACCTGAAAACTAAGCTTTGGGAAACCTGACAGACCTGAAGCTGACTGTCCAGTTTGTGGCCCACAGTAAATTAAGCTCATGACCAGAGATCGCTGAAGAAGAAGAAGAAATAGTTTGTCCTGAGCAGAACTGTGCCAACCTAACAGTCCTTTGAAATTTCTCTCTCTCGTAAGCCAGATGTCCAGTCTCTGCAACCGTCATACTCAAACCACCAGTTACACCCTGAATCCATCTTTTCCGGGGTGTTCCTCCTCTTCTCTTTGACGGGATGTCTACTTCCATGATGGTCTTGTGTTCCTCCTCTTCTCTTTGACGGGATGTCTACTTCCATGATGGTCTTGTGTTCCTCCTCTTCTCTTTGACGGGATGTCTACTTCCATGATGGTCTTGTGTTCCTCCTCTTCTCTTTGACGGGATGTCTACTTCCATGATGGTCTTGTGTTCCTCCTCTTCTCTTTGACGGGATGTCTACTTCCATGATGGTCTTGTGTTCCTCCTCTTCTCTTTGACGGGATGTCTACTTCCATGATGGTCTTGTGTTCCTCCTCTTCTCTTTGACGGGATGTCTACTTCCATGATGGTCTTGTGTTCCTCCTCTTCTCTTTGACGGGATGTCTACTTCCATGATGGTCTTGTGTTCCTCCTCTTCTCTTTGACGGGATGTCTACTTCCATGATGGTCTTGTGTTCCTCCTCTTCTCTTTGACGGGATGTCTACTTCCATGATGGTCTTGTGTTCCTCCTCTTCTCTTTGACGGGATGTCTACTTCCATGATGGTCTTGTGTTCCTCCTCTTCTCTTTGACGGGATGTCTACTTCCATGATGGTCTTGTGTTCCTCCTCTTCTCTTTGACGGGATGTCTACTTCCATGATGGTCTTGTGTTCCTCCTCTTCTCTTTGACGGGATGTCTACTTCCATGATGGTCTTGTGTTCCTCCTCTTCTCTTGACGGATGTCTACTTCCATGATGGTCTTGTGTTCCTCCTCTTCTCTTTGACGGGATGTCTACTTCCATGATGGTCTTGTGTTCCTCCTCTTCTCTTTGACGGGATGTCTACTTCCATGATGGTCTTGTGTTCCTCCTCTTCTCTTTGACGGGATGTCTACTTCCATGATGGTCTTGTGTTCCTCCTCTTCTCTTTGACGGGATGTCTACTTCCATGATGGTCTTGTGTTCCTCCTCTTCTCTTTGACGGGATGTCTACTTCCATGATGGTCTTGTGTTCCTCCTCTTCTCTTTGACGGGATGTCTACTTCCATGATGGTCTTGTGTTCCTCCTCTTCTCTTTGACGGGATGTCTACTTCCATGATGGTCTTGTGTTCCTCCTCTTCTCTTTGACGGGATGTCTACTTCCATGATGGTCTTGTGTTCCTCCTCTTCTCTTTGACGGGATGTCTACTTCCATGATGGTCTTGTGTTCCTCCTCTTCTCTTTGACGGGATGTCTACTTCCATGATGGTCTTGTGTTCCTCCTCTTCTCTTTGACGGGATGTCTACTTCCATGATGGTCTTCTCCAGCCCTTCTTGTCTCTTTAAATGTCCAAAATACTTGAATTTTCTCATTCTTATTTGTAACATGAGCCCGTTTCTGTGATTTTGAGTTCTTTCTGGGTAGATATATTTGTTCTCTTCTCTGTCCGTGATATACAGAGAATAGCTAAAGGAATCACAAAGCAATAAACAGATTGCCACAGAATATAAATATGATTAATGAAGTTAGAGAGGATAACCTTCTGATAAGTAACGTAGATATCACCTTGGAAACCTAAATGATAAACATAACAGAGCAGTTCCACCCTTGTGTTGCCTAGGCTCTCACGGGGAACAAAGAATAGTAACACTGTCACTTACAAGGCATGTCGTGAGAGGCAGCTGAGGTGGGGGCTACCTAGTAAATAAAAAGCGTCGCAGAAATCGGATATGCGTAGATGCATAACTGGCACAACATACACACTCTCAGGCTCAAATCACATACAAATCACAAAGAGTGGTTTAACAAGTGGTTGATAAAGAGCGTGTTAAAGAAGAAGAAGAAGAAGATAAAGAAGTTCACTTATTTGGATAGCAATCTGCAATGTACGGGATATAAAAAAAAAAAAAGTTATGCTACGAATTGTCAAAGTCAAATCACATTCTACAAGTCTTAACAAAATATGAAACTCAAAAGTTATAAAGTTTTAAATTTATATTATGAATTTTCAATTCTAATGTTGTTATCAATCCTAACATATATGCCAGCGAGAGTTGGAAAATGACTAAAGATATAGAAAGTAAGTTGATTATGAATGAAAATAGTTGTCTGCGAAAAATAGTAAACATAAAATGGGACGAGTTCAGGAGAAGTGATGAAATCAGAGAAATGTCTGGTCAACCACTAGTAATATAAGACAGAGAAGGATGAAATATATTGGGCATAATCTGAGAAGAAATGATATAATAAATATAAAGCAGTGAATAAAGTGGGAAGTAGAGATTTAAAATAAAGCAGTGAATAAAGTGGGAAGTAGAGATTTAAAATAAAGCAGTGAATAAAGTGGGAAGTAGAGATTTAAAATAAAGCAGTGAATAAAGTGTGAAGTAGAGATTTAAAATAAAGCAGTGAATAAAGTGGGAAGTAGAGATTTAAAATAAAGCAGTGAATAAAGTGGGAAGTAGAGATTTAAAATAAAGCAGTGAATAAAGTGTGAAGTAGAGATTTAAAATAAAGCAGTGAATAAAGTGGGAAGTAGAGATTTAAAATAAAGCAGTGAATAAAGTGGGAAGAAGAGATTTAAAATAAAGCAGTGAATAAAGTGGGAAGAAGAGATTTAAAATAAAGCAGTGAATAAAGTGGGAAGAAGAGATTTAAAATAAAGCAGTGAATAAAGTGGGAAGTAGAGATTTAAAATAAAGAAAAGACGCTATAGGGATACTATGAAGTCAACTTGACTGTGAGATGGAAACAAGTATCCAATTCTAATCTATAGAAAACAATGAATTGTCCGGATAGAACGGTATTGTAACAATTCTAATCTATAGAAAACAATGAATTGTCCGGATAGAACGGTATTGTAACAATTCTAATCTATAGAAAACAATGAATTGTCCGGATAGAACGGTATTGTAACAATTCTAATCTATAGAAAACAATAAATTGTCCGGATAGAACGGTATTGTCCGGATAGAACGGTATTGTAACAATTTTGCAGGCATTGCGACAAGTATAACGGTACGAGAGAAGTATATATATATATATATTTTAAAGGGGTTTTGAAGCCGAAGGATTGGCTTTATTGCACCGGGCTTAACCCATACGGCTTGGTCCCTAACCGCAGAAATTTCACGTCACCTGCCGTAAGTATTGCGCAAAGCACAAACTCCGTAGCTCTGGCAACAATCCTAGGGTCTCTGGAAAAAACTGCACTCGTAAACAGAACGACGCGGTCCGGATTCGAACCCACGACCTTCGACTAACAAGGCAAAGGGCTTAACCACTTAGTCACAGAGACCACATACATACATATATACATTACCATCTGTAAAGTGGACAAAATTACTACACGGGAAATGCGCTGCCTGTGAACAGTTGCTAACAACATCAGAAAGTTCAGAGTCATCAACATCAGCATAAGAAAGAAAGTTGGGACAGAACATTGTTTGAATTACATTGAGAAACAAAGAACGAAGTGGTTTGTCGACATAATAAGAATGCATCCAAACGCCACAGTATGCAGAGTCTTCTACAACAGAACATCAGGGAAGACGGCGAGAGTAAGATCACGAAAAACTAGTTAGATGACATAGCAAAATTGTGTCACAGAGCAAAAACTAGTTAGATGACATAGCAAAATTGTGTCACAGAGCAAAAACTAGTTAGATGACATAGCAAAATTGTGTCACAGAGCAAAAACTAGTTAGATGACATAGCAAAATTGTGTCAAAGAGCAAAAACTAGTTAGATGACATAGCAAAATTGTGTCACAGAGCAAAAACTAGTTAGATGACATAGCAAAATTGTGTCACAGAGCAAAAACAACAATCACATAAGTTACCAGAACAGCACAAGGAAAAAACATAAAACCACGACACTGGGCAACAACCCAGTAGCAGCGTGACGACACAAGAAAAAGAAGAAGAAGAAGAAAGAAGACGTCGAAAGACAAAAAAGGTGATATATATATATATATATATATATATATATATGTAGGAGAGAGATAGGGAGGGACGTAGGAGAGAGAGAGAGAGAGAGAGAGAGGGAGGTAGAGAGAGAGAGAGAGGACAAACACTTGCCAAGGTAATTGAACAGACATCCGAGCGTTGGAATCCGAACCTTGCCGATATCTTCACTAGTGTATTTGTGTACCCAGAGATCTCTAGGATTGTTGCCGGAGCTACGGATTTCATGCTTTGTGCAATACTCATGCCATTTCTACAAGTTATCAAATTAACTCTTTGTAAACGCACAATAAAACTACGTTTTTAGGCACTGTTTTTTAAGCTTATAGTTTTCATGAAGTATTCTCTCAGCACAAGTTGAAGACATTTCAAAAAAATGTTTGAGGAGAATTCTGCAAATTCTCTGGTCAAATACCATAAGAAATGAAGAGTTTTTGAAACGAATAGACTGTGCATCTTTGGAAACCATTATTAAGAGACGAAAATGGAGGTGGTCTGGACATGACTCGTATGTCGTATACCAGTAGGGGCATTGGCTAGGACAGCTCTCAGATGGACAGCGGATGGGAAGAGAAGGCCGGTACGTCCAAAGGAAACGCGGAGATGAACAGTGTAGAGAGTTTAAGGAGTGTGGCCTGATGTGGGAGACGATTGATAGAAAGGCAGCAGAACGGCAACAGTGACAGTCTTTTGTGGAAGACTTATGTGTGAATCGGGACACGAAGAGGGTATAGATAGACAGATTCTCTTATGAAAATCTCACATACTAGGCAGAGTTGAATATGTTGTGCAGAGTTGAATATGTTGTGCAGAGTTGCATATGTTGTGCAGAGTTGAATATGTTGTGCAGAGTTGCATATGTTGTGCAGAGTTGCATATGTTGTGCAGAGTTGCATATGTTGTGCAGAGTTGCATATGTTGTGCAGAGTTGCATATGTTGTGCAGAGTTGAATATGTTGTGCAGAGTTGCATATGTTGTGCAGAGTTGCATATGTTGTGCAGAGTTGCATATGTTGTGCAGAGTTGCATATGTTGTGCAGAGTTGCATATGTTGTGCAGAGTTGCATATGTTGTGCAGAGTTGCATATGTTTTGCAGAGTTGAATATGTTGTGCAGAGTTGCATATGTTGTGCAGAATTGAATATGTTGTGCAGAGTTGCATATGTTGTGCAGAGTTGCATATGTTGTGCAGAGTTGAATATGTTGTGCAGAGTTGCATATGTTGTGCAGAGTTGCATATGTTGTGCAGAGTTGCATATGTTGTGCAGAGTTGAATATGTTGTGCAGAGTTGCATATGTTGTGCAGAGTTGAAAACTTTATGTCAGAAATACTACTGTTCTAGTCTACATATATATCTTAACAAATGGTAGTATGACATAGATTTTGGGATATATTTTCTTTATTTTAAACCATTTCATGCATTAATTTGTGGGATGAATATCATCTTGTCCGCCACCTTGACCACACCGTAGAAATGCAAGTTAATTTACGACTCTGGCAATACACACATCGTCTACAGCTAGTTCCTAGCAGTACACTGAATGCGTCAGAGGTCACGAAACACGCATGTGTAGCTATGAAACGAACGAATAGTAGTTGTCTACAACATCGAATGTGTCGATACCAACATGGACTATTGAGAGAAATCGTCTTAGTGTGGATTCAATCAATTTTACTTGTAAAATTTAATTTCAAACATTTCACATGCAGACAATTTTATGGATATTTGATGTAAAAGAAAGACATTCTAAAAAAGATCAGACCATCAGAAAAATATACATGGAACACAATTTAAATGGAATTTAATGTTAAAAGAAGTGTCCTCATTTCGTAAGAACAAAATTTGGCAACCCTATCTAACGTATCATTTGATTACTAAAATTAATCCTCTTTAAAAATGTCAACAATTCTCAGAGCTGCTCTTTGACCATCAGTAGATGAAACAAGAATAATTCTCCTAATTCCCTGGGACCAGAGAATACCAATTACTGAGATCACCCGTCGCACAGACATACACAATATCAACGAAGAAATAAAACGTAAGAGATGGAAGTGGTTGGTACATACATTCAGAATTCAGAAGACCAAACATGGTTGGGACATACATTAAGAATACAGAAAACCAGACACCCACATGTGACTTTGAAACGGAACTCGGGAGGCAAGAGAAGTAAGAGGAGTCCTAGAGAGACATCAAGATGAACTCGGGAGGCAAGAGAAGTAAGAGGAGTCCTAGAGAGACATCAAGATGAACTCGGGAGGCAAGAGAAGTAAGAGGAGTCCTAGAGAGACATCAAGATGAACTCGGGAGGCAAGAGAAGTAAGAGGAGTCCTAGAGAGACATCAAGATGAACTCGGGAGGCAAGAGAAGTAAGAGGAGTCCTAGAGAGACATCAAGATGAACCCGGGAGGCAAGAGAAGTAAGAGGAGTCCTAGAGAGACATCAAGATGAACCCGGGAGGCAAGAGAAGTAAGAGGAGTCCTAGAGAGACATCAAGATGAACTGTAGACAAAGTAGGAGAAAAGATGGGAGCGACCTGGAAGGAACTAAGCTGACTTGCTCAAGACAGATCTGGCTGGAGAAAATTTGTTGATGTCCTTTGCTTCAAAGGGAGTTTATAGAAGAAGAAGTAGATGATGAAACCAAATATCAATTTAGAAATATGAAATAATTCACTTTCAGCGAGCTTTGAAATAGCAATGTGAAATAGATTTATAGAATAAAATATTGGAATTTCAAGTAAATCAAGATCTCATTTTGCTGTCAAATGTAGACATGTCGTTCTTTGGAGAACTGTGACCAAATCTGTTTATGATTGTATTCAAAATATTGGACTTTCCAGCCAGAACAATTTATAAAGCAATTTATTCTGAGATGATAAGCTTTCGTTTCGTTCAGCGGTTTTTAAACTATGTAACATGAGGACATCTGTGACTTAGCGCTAGTCAGCTCACTCACAACTCACCAGTTCAAATACCGCGGTCAGCAATCTGGAAGCACATTTTCCCGTGGATTTTTACGAACAGAAGAATAAATCTCACCCTTCAGAAAGCAATGACACTATTGAACGTATAAATGATGTCTAGAAACTCAGCGACTCGTTTACCATAGCTGATGGCAATGTTCGGTAAAGGATATGTCACGATTTTCATTGTCATTTCAAGATGAGGGCTACGTCAGTCTCTTTGATAATCGTAATTTTCATTTCAAGATGAGGACTACGTCAGTCTCTTTTATAATCGTAATTTTCATTTCAAGATGAGGGCTACGTCAGTCTCTTTTATAATCGTAATTTTCATTTCAAGATGAGGGCTACGTCAGTCTCTTTTATAATCGTAATTTTCATTTCAAGATGAGGACTACGTCAGTCTCTTTTATAATCGTAATTTTCATTTCAAGATGAGGACTACGTCAGTCTCTTTTATAATCGTAATTTTCATTTCAAGATGAGGACTACGTCAGTCTCTTTTATAATCGTAATTTTCATTTCAAGATGAGGGCTACGTCAGTCTCTTTTATAATCGTAATTTTCATTTCAAGATGAGGGCTACGTCAGTCTCTTTTATAATCGTAATTTTCATTTCAAGATGAGGGCTACGTCAGTCTCTTTTATAATCGTAATTTTCATTTCAAGATGAGGGCTACGTCAGTCTCTTTTATAATCGTAATTTTCATTTCAAGATGAGGGCTACGTCAGTCTCTTTTATAATCGTAATTTTCATTTCAAGATGAGGGCTACGTCAGTCTCTTTTATAATCGTAATTTTCATTTCAAGATGAGGGCTACGTCAGTCTCTTTTATAATCGTAATTTTCATTTCAAGATGAGGGCTACGTCAGTCTCTTTTATAATCGTAATTTCATTTCAAGATGAGGGCTACGTCAGTCTCTTTTATAATCGTAATTTTCATTTCAAGATGAGGGCTACGTCAGTCTCTTTTATAATCGTAATTTTCATTTCAAGATGAGGGCTACGTCAGTCTCTTTTATAATCGTAATTTTCGTGAAAAAAATTGAGTCGTTATTGTATCTGGAATGTCTGGAGATCTCTATGGTGTAGAGGCAGATCTCTATGGTGTAGAGTGAGATCTCTATGGTGTAGAGGCAGATCTCTATGGTGTAGAGTGAGATCTCTATGGTGTAGAGGCAGATCTCTATGGTGTAGAGTGAGATCTCTATGGTGTAGAGTGAGATCTCTATGGTGTAGAGGCAGATCTCTATGGTGAGAGTAGAGATCTCTATGGTGTAGAGTAGATCTCTAGGTGTAGGAGATCTCTATGGTGAGAGAGATCTCTATGGTGAGGAGATCTCTAGTGTAGAGGCAGATCTCTAGTGTGATGAGAGCTCTTGGTGTAGAGCAGATCTCTATGGTGTAGAGGAGAGCTCTTGTGTAAGTGAGATCTCTATGAGTGAGCTCTATGGTAGAGCAGATCTCTATGGTGTAGAGGAGATCTCTATGGTGTAGAGGCAGTCTCTATGGTGTAAGTGCAGATCTCTAGGTGTAGAGGCAGATCTCTATGTGTAAGTAATCTCTATGTGTAAGTGAGAGTCTCTATGGTGAGGCAGATCTCTATGGTAGAGAGAGATCTCTTGGCGTAGAGGCAGACTCTTGGCGTAGAGCAGATCTCTATGGTGTAGAGGAGATCTCTATGGTGTAGAGTAGATCTCTATAGGTGTAGAGGCAGATCTCTATGGTGTAGAGTGAGATCTCTATGTGTAAGGAGATCTCTATGGTGTAAGAGGCAGATCTCTATGGTGTAAGGAGATCTCATAGTGTAGAGGAGATCTCTATGGTGTAGAGGCAGATCTCTATGGTGTAGAGCAGATCTCTATGGTGAGGGATCTCTATGGTGTAGAGGCATCTCTGGTGTAGAGTGAGATCTCTATGGTGTAGAGGCAGATCTCTGGTGTAGAGGAGATCTCTATAGTGTAGAGTGATCTCTATGTGTAGAGTGAGATCTCATGGTGAGGCAGATCTCTTGTTGAGTAGATCTCTTGGGTAGAGGAGATCTCTATGGTGTAGTGAATCTCTATGGTGTAGAGATCTAGGAGGGACTCTTGGTGTAGAGCAGATCTCTATGGTGTAAGAGATCTCTATGGTGTAGAGTGCAGATCTCTATGGTGTAGAGGAATCTCTATGAGAGATGAGACTCATGCGTAGGCAGATCTCTATGGTGAGAGGAGATCTCTATGGTAGAGTGCAGATCTCTTGTATGAGCGATCTCTATGGTGTAGAGAGATCTCTGGTGTAGAGTGAGATCTCTATGGTGTAGAAGAGATCTCATGGTGTAGAGTGAGATCTCTATGGTAGTAGAGCGATCTCTATGGTGTAGGGAGATCTCTATGGTGTAGAGAGATCTCTATGTGTGAGTGAGATCTCTATGGGTAGGCAGATCTCTATGGTGTAGAGTGAGATTCTATGGTGTAGGTGAGTCTCTTGGTGTAGAGGAGATCTCTATGGTGTAGAGTAGATCTCTATGGTGTAGAGGCAGATCTCTATGGTAGATGAGATCTCTATGGTGTAAGAGAGATCTCTATGGTGAGGAGATCTCTATGGTGTAGTAGATCTCTTGGGTAGAGGAGATCTCTATGGGAGCAGATCTCTATGTGTGAGGAGATCTCTAGTGGTAGAGGCAGATCTCTTGGTGTAGGAGATCTCTATGGTGTAGAGGGAGATCTCTATGGTGTAGAGTAGATCTCTATGGTGTAGAGTGAATCTCATGGTGTAGGGAGATCTCTATGGTGTAGAGTGAGATCTCTATGGTGTAGAAGCAGATCTCTATGGTGTAGAGGCAGATCTCTATGGTGTAGAGTGAGATCTCTATGGTGTAGAGTGAGACTCATGGGTAGAGAGATCTCATGGTGTGAGGAGATCTCTATGGTGTGAGAGAGATCTCTATGGTGTAGAGTGAGATCTCTATGGTGTAGAGGAGATCTCTATGGTGTGAGGAGATCTCTATGGTGAGAGAGATCTCTATGGTGTAGAGGGAGATCTCTATGGTGTAGAGTGAGATCTCTATGGTGTAGAGTGAGGATCTCTATGGTGTAGAGGAGATCTCTATGGTGTAGAGTGAGATTCTATGGTGAGTGAGACCTATGGTGAGAGATCTCTATGGTGTAGAGTAGAGGATCTCTATGAGTGTAGAGGAGATCTCTATGGTGTAGAGGGAGATCTCTATGGTGTAGAGTGAGATCTCTATGGTGTAGAGGCGATCTCTATGGTGTAGAGGAGATCTCTATGGTGTAGAGGAGATCTCTATGTAGAGTGAATTATGGTGAGGAGATCTCTTGGTGTAGACCGGAGGCAGATCTCTATGGTGTAGAGGGAGATCTCTATGGTGTAGAGTGAGATCTCTATGGTGTAGAGTGAGATCTCTATGGTAGGGCAGATCTCTATGTAGAGGTGAGATCTCTATGGGTAGAGAGCTAGAAGATCTCTATGGTGTAGAGGCAGATCTCTATGGTGTAGAGGCAGATCTCTATGGTGTAGAGGAGATCTCATGTGAGGTAGGTGTGGCAGATCTCTATGGTGTAGAGGAGATCTCTATGGTGTAGAGCAGATCTCTATGTGTAGAGAATCTATGTGTAGATAGGGAGATCTCTATGGTGTAGAGGAGATCTCTATGGTGTGAGAGTGAGATCTCTATGGTGTAAGAGATCTTAGGGTAGAGGAGATCTCTATGGTGTAGAGATTCTATGGTGAAAGGAGATCTCTATGGTGTAGAGCCTAGGTCTAGCTATGGTGAGAGTGAGATCTCTATGTGTGAGAGGAGAGACTCTATGTGTAGAGTGAGATCTCTATGGTGTAGAGGCAGATCTCATGGTGTAGAGGCAGATCTCTATGGTAGAGAGGAGATCTCTATGGTGTAGAGTGAGATCTCTATGGTGTAGAGGCAGATCTCTATGGTGTAGAGTGAGATCTCTATGGTAGTGCTAGAGGAGATCTCTATGGTGTAGGGCAGATCTCTATGGTGTAGAGGAGACTCTATGTGTAGAGGAATTGAGATCTCTATGGTGAGAGGAGATCTCTATGGTGTAGAGGAGATCTCTATGGTGTAGAGGAGATCTCTATGGTGTAGAGTGAGATCTCGTAGCAGCTGATGGTGAGAGTAGATCTCTATGGTGTAGAGGCAGATCTCTATGGTGTAGAGGCAGATCTCTAGTGAGTGAGATCCAGTGAAGGGATCTCATGTGAGGCAGACTCTTGGTGTAGAGTGAGATCTCTATGGTGTGAGGGAGATCTCTATGGTGGCAGAGGATCTCTATGGTGTAGAGGCAGATCTCTATGGTGTAGAGAGACTCATGGTGAGGAGATCTCTATGGTGTAGAGGAGATCTCTATGGTGTAGAGGCAGATCTTGGGTAGAGGAGATTCTGTAGAGGACCATGTGAGGAGATCTCTATGGTGTAGAGTGAGATCTCTATGGTGTAGAGGAGATCTCTATGGTGTAGAGGAGATCTCTATGGGGTTGGTAGGAGATCTCTATGGTAGAGTAGACTCTATGGTAGGAGATCTCTATGGTAGAGCTAGTAAGGAGATCTCTATGGTGTAGAGGGAGATCTCTATGGTGTAGAGGCAGATCTCTATGGTGTAGAGTGAGATCTCTATGGTGTAGAGAGATCTAGTGAGGATCTCTATGGTGTAGAGTGAGATCTCTATGGTGTAGAGGCAGATCTCTATGGTGTAGAGAGATCTTGGTGTAGAGGATCTCTATGGTGTAGAGGAGACTCTATGGTGTAGAGGAGATCTCTATGGTGTAGAGGAGATCTCTATGGTGTAGAGGAGATCTCTATGGTGTAGAGGAGATCTCTATGGTGGTAGAGTGAGATCTCTATGGTGTAGAGGAGATCTCTATGGTGTAGAGGAGATCTAGGGAGAGTGAGTCTCTATGGTGTAGAGTGAGATCTCTATGGTGGTGAGGGAGATCTCATGGTGTAGAGGAGATCTCTATGGTGTAGAGTGAGATCTCTATGGTGTAGAGTAGATCTCTATGGTGTAGAGTAGAGATCTCTATGGGTAGAGCAGAATCTCTATGGTGTAGAGTGAGACTCTATGGTGTGAGGAGATCTCTATGGTGTAGAGGAGATCTCTATGGTGAGAGTGAGATCTCTAGTGGTGTAGAGTGGAGTCTCATGGTGTAGAGGCAGATCTCTATGGTGTAGAGTGAGATCTCTATGGTGTAGAGGAGATCTCTATGGTGTGAGGAGATCTCTATGGTGTAGAGGAGATCTCTATGAGTGGTAGAGTGAGATCTCTATGGGAGTTTCGTAGAGTGAGATTCTATGGTGTAGAGGCAGATCTCTATGGTGTAGAGGAGATCTCTATGGTGTAGGAGGAGATCTCTATGGTGTAGAGGCAGATCTCTATGGTGTAGAGTGAGATCTCTATGGTGTAGAGGGAGATCTCTATGGTGTAGAGGGAGATCTCTATGGTGTAGAGTGAGATCTCTATGGTGTAGAGGCAGATCTCTATGAGATGTAGGGGAGATCTCATGGTGTAGAGGAGATCTCTATGGTGTAGAGGCAGATCTCTATGGTGTAGAGGAGATCTCTATGGTGTAGAGGAGATCTCTATGGTGTAGAGGAGATCTCTATGGTGTAGAGGAGATCTCATGGTGTAGAGGAGATCTCTATGGTGTAGAGGGAGATCTCTATGGTGTAGAGGCAGATCTCTATGGTGTAGAGTGAGATCTCTATGGTGTAGAGGAGATCTCTATGGTGTAGAGGAGATCTCTAGGGTGTAGAGGAGATTCTATGGTGTGAGGAGATCTCTATGGTGTAGAGGAGACTCTTGTGTAGCATGACTATGGTTAGAGGCAGATCTCTATGGTGCAGAGGGAGAATCTCTATGGTGTAGAGGAGATCTCTATGGTGTAGAGGAGATTCTATGTAGCAGTAGAGATCTATGGTGTGAGATCTCTATGGAGAGTGAGAGATCTCTATGGTGTAGAGAGCCAGATTCTCTATGTGTAGAGTGAGATCTCTATGGTGTAGAGGAGATCTCTAGTGTGAGCTAGATCTCTATGGTGTAGAGCAGATCTCTATGGTGTAGAAGCAGAATCTCTATGGTGAGTAGATTCATGGTAGGCAGATCTCTATGGCGTAGAGCAGATCTCTATGGAGATTGGTAGAGTGAGATCTCTATGGTGTAGAGGAGATCTCTATGGTGTAGAGGCAGATCTCTATGGCGTGAGAGTGGCAGATCTCTATGGTGTAGAGGCAGATCTCTATGGTGTAGAGGAGATCTCTATGGTGTAGAGGCAGATCTCTATGGGTAGAGGCAGAGACTCTATGGTGTAGAGCAGATCTCTATGGTGGCTGAGAGGCAGATCTCTATGCGATGTAGAGCAGATCTCTATGGTGTAGAGGCAGATCTCTATGGTGTAGAGGAGACTCTATGGTGTAGAGTGAGATCTCTATGGGCTAGTGAGAGTGAGATCTCTATGGTGTAGAGTGAGATCTCTATGGTGTAGAGTGAGATCTCTATGGTGTAGAGGAGATCTCTATGGTGTGAGAGCAGATCTCTATGGTGTAGAGGAGATCTCTAGGTGAGTGGTAGAGGCAGATCTCTATGAGTGTAGAGGAGATCTCTATGAGGATATGTGAAGCAGATCTCTATGGTGTAGAGGCAGATCTCTTGGCGTAGAGTGAGATCTCTATGGTGTAGAGTCAGATCTCTATGGTGTAGAGTGAGATCTCTATGGCGTAGAGTGAGATCTCTATGGGGTAGAGTGAGATCTCTATGGTGTAGAGTGAGATCTCTATGGTGTAGAGTGAGATCTCTATGGTGTAGAGGCAGATCTCTATGGTGTAGAGGCAGATCTCTAGTAAGATAGGTGAGATCTCTATGGTGTAGAGTCAGATCTCTATGGTGTAGAGGCAGATCTCTATGGTGTAGAGTGAGATCTCTATGGTGTAGAGGAGATCTCTATGGGTAGAGGAGATCTCTATGGTGTAGAGGCAGATCTCTATGGTGTAGAGGCAGATCTCTATGGTGTAGAGTGAGATCTCTATGGTGTAGAGGGAGATCTCTATGGTGTAGAGGGAGATCTCTATGGTGTAGAGGCAGATCTCTATGGTGTAGAGGCAGATCTCTATGGTGTAGAGGCAGATCTCTATGGTGTAGAGGCAGATCTCTATGGTGTAGAGGAGATCTATGGTGTAGAGGCAGATCTCTATGGTGTAGAGGCAGATCTCTATGGTGTAGAAGCAGATCTCTATGGTGTAGAGTGAGATCTCTATGGTGTAGAGGAGATCTCTATGAGGTGTAGAGAGAGATCTCTATGGTGTAGAGGCAGATCTCTATGGTGTAGAAGCAGATCTCTATGGTGTAGAGGCAGATCTCTATGGTGTAGAGGCAGATCTCTATGGTGTAGAGTGAGATCTCTATGGTGTAGAAGCAGATCTCTATGGTGTAGAGGCAGATCTCTATGGTGTAGAGTGAGATCTCTATGGTGTAGAGTGAGATCTCTATGGTGTAGGTCAGATCTCTATGGGTAGAGTGAGATCTCTATGGTGTAGAGTGAGATCTCTATGGTGTAGAGACAGATCTCTATGGTGTAGAGGCAGATCTCTATGGTGTAGAGGCAGATCTCTATGGTGTAGAGCAGATCTCTATGGTAGTGAGATGGCAGATCTCTATGGCGTAGAGGCAGATCTCTATGGTGTAGAGTGAGATCTCTATGGTGTAGAGTCAGATCTCTATGGTGTAGAGTGAGATCTCTATGGTGTAGAGTGAGATCTCTATGGTGTAGAGTGAGATCTCTATGGTGTAGAAGCAGATCTCTATGGTGTAGAGGGAGATCTCTATGGTGTAGAGTGAGATCTCTATGGCGTAGAGGAGATCTCTATGGCGTAGAGGCAGATCTCTAGGTGTAGGAGGAGATCTCTATGGTGTAGAGGCAGATCTCTATGGTGTGAGGAAGCAGATCTCTATGGTGTAGAGGCAGATCTCTATGGTGTAGAGTGAGATCTCTATGGGTAGAGGAGATCTCTATGGCGTAGAGGCAGATCTCTATGGTGTAGAGGGAGATCTCTATGGTGTAGAGGCAGATCTCTATGGTGTAGAGGCAGATCTCTATGGTGTAGAGGCAGATCTCTATGGTGTAGAGGCAGATCTCTATGGTGTAGAGTGAGATCTCTATGGTGTAGAGACAGATCTCTATGGTGTAGAGGCAGATCTCTATGGTGTAGAGGCAGATCTCTATGGTGTAGAGGCAGATCTCTATGGTGTAGAGGCAGATCTCTATGGTGTGAGAGTGAGATCTCTATGGTGTAGAGTGAGATCTCTATGGTGTAGAGACAGATCTCTATGGTGTAGAGGCAGATCTCTATGGTGTAGGCAGATGGACAGATCTCTATGGTGTAGAGGCAGATCTCTATGGTGTAGAGGCAGATCTCTATGTAGTGAATAGAGACAGATCTCTATGGTGAGAAGGTGAGATCTCTATGGTGTGTAGAAGTGAGATCTCTATGGTGTAGAAGCAGATCTCTATGGTGTAGAGTGAGATCTCTATGGTGTAGAGTGAGATCTCTATGGTGTAGAGTCAGATCTCTATGGTAGAGGCTAGTAGGAGTGGGAGATCTCTATGGTGAGAGTGAGATCTCATGGTGTAGAGTGAGATCTCTATGGTGTAGAGAGTGGAGGAGATCTCTATGGTGTAGAGGCAGATCTCTATGGTGTAGAGGATTGGAGAATCTCTATGGTGTAGAGACAGATCTCTATGGTGTAGAGGCAGATCTCTATGGTGTAGAGTGAGATCTCTATGGTGTAGAGACAGATCTCTATGGTGTAGAGGCAGATCTCTATGGTGTAGAGGCAGATCTCTATGGTGTAGAGGCAGATCTCTATGGTGTAGAGGCAGATCTCTATGGTGTGAGGTAGAGATCTCTATGGTGTAGAGTGAGATCTCTATGGTGTAGAGGCAGATCTCTATGGTGTAGAGGGAGATCTCTATGGTGTAGAGTGAGATCTCTATGGTGTAGAGACAGATCTCTATGGTAGAGAGGAGAGTCTCTATGGTGTAGAGGCAGATCTCTATGGTGTAGAAGCAGATCTCTATGGTGTAGAGGCAGATCTCTATGGTGTAGAGTCAGATCTCTATGGTGTAGAGTGAGATCTCTATGGTGTAGAGTGAGATCTCTATGGTGTAATAGAGGAGATCTCTAGTGGTGAGTAGAGTGAGGAATCTCATGGTGTAGAGTGAGATCTCTATGGTGTAGAGTCAGATCTCTATGGTGTAGAGTGAGATCTCTATGGTGTAGAGTGAGATCTCTATGGTGTGAGAGTGAAGAATCTCTATGGGGGAGAGGCAGAGCTCTATGGTGTAGAGGGAGATCTCTATGGTGTAGAGGCAGATCTCTATGGTGTAGTAGAGATCTCTATGGTGTAGAGGCAGATCTCTATGGTGTAGAAGCAGATCTCTATGGTGTAGAGGCAGATCTCTATGGTGTAGAGGCAGATCTCTATGGTGAGAGTCATGGAGGAGATCTCTATGGTGTAGAGCAGATCTCGTAGGTGGACAGATAGGGTGAGCAGATCTCTATGGTGTAGAGGCAGATCTCTATGGTGTAGAGTGAGATCTCTATGGTGTAGAGTCAGATCTCTATGGTGTAGAGGCAGATCTCTATGGTGTAGAGGCAGATCTCTATGGTGTAGAGGCAGATCTCTATGGTGTAGAGGACAGTCTAGCATAGGTGTAGAGGCAGATCTCTATGGTGTAGAGGGAGATCTCTATGGTGTAGAGGCAGATCTCTATGGTGTAGAGGCAGATCTCTATGGTGTAGAGGCAGAGCTCTATGGTGTAGAGTGAGATCTCTATGGTGTAGAGGCAGATCTCTATGGTGTAGAGGCAGATCTCTATGGTGTAGAGGGAGATCTCTATGGTGTAGAGGCAGATCTCTATGGTGTAGAGGCAGATCTCTATGGTGTAAGGAGATCTCTATGGTGTAGAGGGAGATCTCTATGGTGTAGAGGCAGATCTCTATGGTGTAGAGCAGATCTCTATGGTGTAGAGGAGATCTCTATGTGGATTGGTAGACAGATCTCTATGGTGTAGAGGGAGATCTCTATGGTGTAGAGTGAGATCTCTATGGTGTAGAGGGAGATCTCTATGGTGTAGAGTGAGATCTCTATGGTGTAGAGGCAGACTCTATGGTGTAGAGCAGATCTTATTAGGTGTAGAGGCAGATCTCTATGGTGTAGAGGCAGATCTCTATGGTGTAGAGTGAGATCTCTATGGTGTAGAGGGAGATCTCTATGGTGTAGAGGGAGATCTCTATGGTGTAGAGGGAGATCTCTATGGTGTAGAGGGAGATCTCTATGGTGTAGAAGCAGATCTCTATGGTGTAGAGGGAGATCTCTATGGTGTAGAGTGAGATCTCTATGGTGTAGAGTGAGATCTCTATGGTGTAGAGTGAGATCTCTATGGTGTAGAGTGAGATCTCTATGGTGTAGAGAGAGATCTCTATGGTGTAGAGGCAGATCTCTATGGTGATATGAGTGAGATCTCTATGGTGTAGAGTGAGATCTCTATGGTGTGAAGGTCAGATCTCTATGGTGTAGAGTGAGATCTCTATGTAGGGTTAGGTAGAGAATCTCTATGGTGTAGAGTGAGATCTCTATGGTGTAGAGTAGAGATCTCTATGGTGTAGAGTGAGATCTCTATGGTGTAGAGGCAGATCTCTATGGTGTAGAGTGAGATCTCTATGGTGTAGAGGGAGATCTCTATGGTGTAGAGTGAGATCTCTATGGTGTAGAGGGAGATCTCTATGGTGTAGAGTGAGATCTCTATGGTGTAGAGCAGATCTCTATGGTGTAGAGAAGATCTCTATGGTAGGTAAGTGAGATCTCTATGGTGTAGAAGCAGATCTCTATGGTGTAGAGTGAGATCTCTATGGTGTAGAGACAGATCTCTATGGTGTAGAGGCAGATCTCTATGGTGTAGAGGCAGATCTCTATGGTGTAGAGTGAGATCTCTATGGTGTAGAGTGAGATCTCTATGGTGTAGAGTGAGATCTCTATGGTGTAGAGTGAGATCTCTATGGTGTAGAGGCAGATCTGTAGGCTGGTGAGAGCAGATCTCTAGTGTGTGAGAGGCAGATCTCTATGGTGTAGAGGAGATCTCTATGGTGTAGAGCAGATCTCTATGGTGTGAGGAGATCTCTATGGTGTAGAGGAGATCTCTATGGTGTGAGAGTGAGAGGATCTCTAGGTAGGCATGTAGAGGCAGATCTCTATGGCGTAGAAGCAGATCTCTATGGTGTAGAGAGATCTCTATGGTGTAGAGGAGATCTCTATGAGTGTGAGAGGCAGATCTCTGTAGAGGATGGTAGAGGAGATCTCTATTGGGCTGGTGTAGAGCAGATCTCTATGGTGTAGAGGGAGATCTCTATGGTGTAGAAGCAGATCTCTATGGTGTAGAGGAGATCTCTATGGTGTAGAGGCAGATCTCTAGAGTGTGTAGAGACAGATCTCTATGGTGTTAGGAGAGATCTCTATGGTGTAGAGTGAGATCTCTATGGTGTAGAGGCAGATCTCTATGGCGTAGAAGCAGATCTCTATGGTGTAGAGGGAGATCTCTATGGTGTAGAAGCAGATCTCTATGGTGTAGAGGGAGATCTCTATGGCGTAGAGGCTAGGTGATCCACTCTCGTTCCAAAGATACAAGGTTCACTCCTCGGATATTTCCCAGAGATCCCTGATCTCAGTATAAGTGAGATGGAGTCCCTAGTCCTATCAGAGACGGATGATATACATGATCTCAGTATAAGTGAGATGGAGTCCCTAGTCCTATCAGAGACGGATGATACAACGTAGATACAATATTCAAGTTGAGCACGTAAAGAAACAAGTTCAAATATCGAGTAGAGTAGGCTGAAGAAATCGCTTCCCGGGCAACATTGATTAGTCAGATTTCAGAAATAAACAATTACTGCAAAAGCTATTTTCACCATTTCTTAAATGTATATCGTTGCATCTTGACCAAACATCTTGACCAAACATCTTGACCAAACATCTTGACCAAACATCTTGACCAAACATCTTGACCAAACATCTTGACCAAACATCTTGACCAAACATCTTGACCAAACATCTTGACCAAACATCTTGACCAAACATCTTGACCAAACATCTTGACCAAACATCTTGACTACACAATAGAAGTACAAGGTAATTTATCCATCTGGCAATGAACACAGATAGTTCTTAGACTGTGTGCATCAGTGGTCACGAAACACGCAAGCGTAGCTATTAAAAAAACCAAATAAGAATTGTTCCATACAGTGTACACTATACCTGAGAGTGTTAATTACATCTGCGACTCTTGCCGGGGATAGGGAGTTTGTGTACTGCAGCTGAAATCAATCAATCAATCAATCAATCAATCTATCAATCAATCAATAATAATAATAATAATCAAGTAGCTTGTCCCTTCTGAAACTTGGTTCCCATGACAACAGTCCTGAAAAACTCTCTATTCTGTGCAAGATGCCCGGCGTCAGCAGCAGTTATTCTCAGATCGTCAATGACATCTATCGTCGTCTAGGTCTACCTCTGGCTCTTCTTCCAGACACCATTCATTCTAGAATTATCTTCTCCATACATTCATGTCGTTTATTGTGTCCGAAATATTTAATTTTCCTTGTGTGTTTTGTTCTTTAATAACCAACTTTCTTTAATATCAAGTTGTTGCAGAACAGAAGAATTTGCATTTTTATCTGTCTATGATATTCCAAGTACTCTTTTGCAGTATTTACATTCAAAGGCATTGATGATCTTCTCAACAACAACAATAATAATAGTAGTAGGAGATGAATTTCTACTATTGATGTTTTACGTCGGCTGCATAGCACGAAAAGAACAAATAAATAAAATAATAATGTTGAAGCGGAACTAATTTCAAAAGTACAAAGACTGGTACAAAATTGTTCTTATTCTTATCAAGGAAGAACAAGAAATAAAGAGAAATACAAAAAGCAATAAAAACTAGAAAAATTGATTATTTTGTACACAAAAAGATTAAACTTTTCCGGAAAAAAATGATAAAGTTCAAGGTTTAATGGAAATGTAAAGAATTGACGGGAATGTAAGAGAACAAATAAAGAGATGTAAGGCCCATAATCTACTAGAATTCAGAGAGAAGCAATGAGCAGAAAATATTGCTAATCCGTTACAATTGGAAGCGTTGCTGGGTCTTTTGTTTGGGAATATACAACACAACGGGGGAAAGATACACATGTTTTAGAATTGACAACTTTAAATAACACTCAACAGTAGTAGTAGAGGTAGTTTGTAGCAGACGTAGTTGTAGTAGTAGTTGTAGTAGTAGTAACAGTAGTAGTAGTAGTAGTAGCATTAGTAGTAGCAGTAGTAGTAGTAGAGGTAGTTTGTAGCAGACGTAGTTGTAGTAGTAGTTGTAGTAACATTAGTGGTAGCTAGCAGAAGTAGTAGTTGTAGTAGTTATTGTAGTAGTAGTAGTTGTAGTAGTAGTAACAGTAGTAGTAGTAGTAGTAGTAGTAGCATTAGTAGTAGCAGTAATAGTAGTTGTAGTAGTTATAGTAGTAGTAACAGTAGTAGTAGTAACAGTAGTAGTACTATAAATAGCAGTAGCAGAAGCAGTAGTAGTAGTAGTGACATTAGTAGTAGCAGTAATAGAAGTAGTAGCAGTAGTAATAATAGTAGTAGTTTTAGTATTAGTAGTAAAAAAGTTGTTAAAAAGTCAAGCAGCTATTTTTATACCACGTGGTATATAGGGTAATATGGTGTTGGTTCCTGCGTGTCCATGGACAAAAATGAAGATGATTTCTCTGCTCCTATTGTGTACCTTCACCAGTTTCGTCTCACCATTCCTGTTTCGACTATACGAATCATACTTATGGAGCCTGTTGTCTTTTGTCTATTGTATTTCCCAGGTGGATGATGGAATTGATTGTTGCCTCTTGCCGTTAACATCATGGAGTCACAGAGTATAAAAACACGAGAGTAGTCATGAGATGTCAACCACGTCACCGCCGCTGTAACCAACCGCACCTCCATTATCAAAGTACTTGTGGTTGTCGCGTAGGCCCATTTGGCCTCTCTTATTATGTGTCCCCCTGACCGTGCTGAAAAAAACCATGCACGTCGTTGTTGGTGAATGACTGAAACATCTATGTATGAATGACTGAAACATCTATGTATGAATGACTGAAACATCTATGTATGAATGACTGAAACATCTATGTATGAATGACTGAAACATCTATGTAAATAACTAGAAAAAAACCATGCACATCGTTGTTGGTGAATGACTGAAACATCTGTGTAAATAACTACATCTGAATCATTGATGTTGTGATTCAAAAGAGCCGCAACCTTCACGTTAATTAGTTATGGACTATTTTGTTCACAGTTTTTCTTAATTTATGTATAAACTGTGAAAACAGTGTAAAATTGAGATGGGACAGCAACCCATTCCTCTCCTTGATCAATTCCGGAAGGTTCACATTTTTTCCAAGAGTACCTTGCGCCTGACTCAGCCATGATCTGCCTCTCTTGAGTCTACACCCTTTCTCCTTAAATTAATGAGTTCTTCGTGGAAAGGATATTCCTTGTTTGTGTGGTTAGCTTTTGTGCGTGTATTTATCTGTTTCTTCTTCTGCGATCTCGGGTCATGCGCAGAATCCACTACGAACTACCACATCCAACGCTAAATTAGGCCATATAACTGACTGGGGAAACCCTGACGTAGATTTGAGAACACTGCAAGATTTTTGCAATTTGACACAATTCTATGAGACTATGGTTGTTTTATTGATGAAACATTAATAATACTGATATTCCTAATTGTTAAACATCCCTTGTTGTTACATAATATAACCTTGATGTAGCATGGTTGTGTTGATATAAAAATAAATTCCTCTATATACAACAATACTGGAGTACGAGGTTTGTGGTCTTATTTACTAGCATTTTTACGTGAGTCCGCTGGCCATATTTAGAGCTGGCTGTGGAACTGCAAACTGGGAAGTCAGCTTGAGATCTACAAGGTTAACCCTGTGCATAGTTTTCAGATCGACTGGGTGTGGCCACATGTTGCTTCTCAGCTCAGTTTGAAGAAGACAGACTTGCAGGACATGTGCAAGGAAGCAAACCAAGTACCGTTGGAACAAGATAAGAGAACCTAACCTCTACACCACAGAGACTTTCCCCCTTCCTCCATAACAAGAAAAGTAGATGTAATGTTAAACAAATTATTTAGTACAACTACTTCCTGAACATAAATTGGACGAAAAACATTTAAGACAGCACGAATCTAATGTCTGTGATAATGTCAACAGGTCAGGAGAATTAGACTAAAAGGTTAGGGCAAGTTGACATTTCAGCAGGGACTAGTTTCGTCGAAAATTCTGGTTGACATCCAGTGTTCTCAGAAATAGTCCACATTTGCTTCTCCACACGTTTGTGTCTATTTGTTGCTAATGAGTTTAAAAGGTACTCGGTTCGCTCTATCGTGGAGTCATCCAGTTATTTTTCCAGAGACTCTTGATCTCAGTGTAGGTGAGATGGAATTCCTACTCCTATCGGAGACAGACAATAAAACCTAGGTCCCATGTTCAAGTTGAGTTCGTAAAAGAACCCGTGACAATTCAGAATCGAGAAGAGCAGGCTGAAAAGTCGCTGCCCGGGGAGAAAATGCATTAGAAAGATTAAAAAAAAATGAATTCCAACAAGAAATGTTCATCATCTTCTAAATTGCTGAGGGGATCCTCGACGGTGCTACATAGTTCGTGCACTACTGCTGAAATCTTTCTGTGCAAAAAAGAGATCGAAGCACACATGGTTACTCACCGAAGTGCAATAATTACTGTCCTATCAATCAATCAATTAATAATAATAATAATAATTATTCAACTAGTACCGATATAGGTTACATAGGGTCTGCAAGAAATTTCTCCATACCGCTCTATCCTGGGCAATTCGCTCAATCTCTTCTATGGAATTAAGACTGATATTTCTTGCCTCTGTCAGTAAAGTTTGTTTTAGGGTTTTCCTTTGGCGTCCTCTCTGTCTTGAATAATTTGCCTATCACTTCAATGCCTGCTTTGATATTCGTTGATCATTTCTTCTCAAGGTGTGCCCAATATATCTCCATCTTCTCATTTTTATACCCGCTGTTACTAGTGGTTGATCAGACATTTCTCTGATATCACCACTTCTCTTCAATTCGTCCCATTTTATGTTCATTATTTTTCGCAGGCATCCATTTTCAAATGCATTCAACTTTCTATATCTTTTGTAATTTTCCAACTCTCGCTGGCATATGTTAGGATTGATACAACATTGGACAACTCTCGCTGGCATATGTTAGGATTGATACAACATTGGACAACTCTCGCTGGCATATGTTAGGATTGATACAACATTGGACAACTCTCGCTGGCATATGTTAGAATTTATACAACATTGGACAACTCTTGCTGGTAAATGTTAGGATTGATACAGCAATAGACAACTCTCGCTGGCAAATGTTAGGATTGATAGAGCAGTGGACAACTCTCGCTGGCATATGTTAGGATTGATACAGCAATGGACAACTCTCGCTGACATATGTTAGGATTGATACAGCAATGGACAACTCTCGCTGGCATATGTTAGAATTTATACAACATTGGACAACTCTTGCTGGTAAATGTTAGGATTGATACAGCAATAGACAACTCTCGCTGGCAAATGTTAGGATTGATAGAGCAGTGGACAACTCTCGCTGGCATATGTTAGGATTGATACAGCAATGGACAACTCTCGCTGACATATGTTAGGATTGATACAGCAATGGACAACTCTCGCTGGCATATGTTAGGATTGATACAGCAATGGACAACTCTCGCTGGCATATGTTAGGATTGATACAGCAATGGACAACTCTCGCTGACATATGTTAGGATTGATACAGCAATGGACAACTCTCGCTGGCATATGTTAGGATTGATACAGCAATGGACAACTCTCGCTGGCATATGTTAGGATTGATACAACATTGGACAACTCTCGCTGGCATATGTTAAGATTGATACAACATTGGACAACTCTCGCTGGCATATGTTAGAATTTATACAACATTGGACAACTCTTGCTGGTAAATGTTAGGATTGATACAGCAATAGACAACTCTCGCTGGCAAATGTTAGGATTGATAGAGCAGTGGACAACTCTCGCTGGCATATGTTAGGATTGATACAGCAATGGACAACTCTCGCTGGCATATGTTAGGATTGATACAGCAATGGACAACTCTCGCTGACATATGTTAGGATTGATACAGCAATGGACAACTCTCGCTGGCAAATGTTAGGATTGATAGAGCAGTAGACAACTCTCGCTGGCATATGTTAGGATTGATACAGCAATGGGCAACTCTCGCTGGCATATGTTAGGATTGATACAGCAGTGGACAACTCTCGCTGGCATATGTTAGGATTGATACAGCAATGGACAACTCTCGCTGGCATATGTTAGGATTGATACAGCAATGGACAACTCTCGCTGGCATATGTTAGGATTGATACAGCAATGGACAACTCTCGCTGGCATATGTTAGGATTGTTCATACTTTTTACTTAACTATAAATATAAACATAACCAGACAGTATAACTTTTTTCATTTTTTATTTATAAAAATTACACCAGCCACTAATGCCGTCGACGTTGTTTGCGCCATATCAGGTTCAGCCATATTTTGCAAGTACCTAACATCTTCCGTTTATTAATTGGACAGGTCCAACAATACAGACAGACAGACAGACATATCAAAGCTTAGTAATAACATGCATGCTCAACACAATATCACCAATCAAATTGGAATTCTTGATGGAAAGAAATTAACGTCAATATGAGTTATATTTTATTTACATTCTCACAAAATTGCTTATCAAGTCTACATTATAAATCAATTATTTCTTCTCTAATTTTAGTGTTTATTTCCAAGCATCCGTTTTCTCATCCAATTAAGAATATATTAAAACAAGGAAGAGTTACATGGGGGTGGGGGATCTGGTTATCAAAACATCTATCATAAACTACTTAATAAACTAAGATAGCATATGTCATCATCATCAGATGCCGTGCCGACTGGTGTAGGCAATCATGGATCTCCACAAATCTTTGTATCTGGTGTTTGCTATCATTTCAGATGTTGATGCTTTTCTGTGCCATGAAGTCAGGCTGTCCAAAATTGTCTCTCTCTGTCTTCCTATGCCTCGTTTCCACTCGTATTTACTGGTTGTCACAATGTGTTCTAAGCCTCTCTTTCTCATTACATGCCCGAAAAATAAAATGATGATTGTCTCTTTCTTATATTGACAACATGTTTTCTCTGTGTCTTGACCTCATTCAATCATTCAACACATTCACCATTTAAGCAGTCCATGTGGTTCTTATCATTCTTCTGTAAAACCACATCTTTGTGGCCTCCAGAGAATTTTCTTTAAGTGTGTACTGTCCATGACTCACATCCGTATGTCAGTATTGGCTCTATGTAACACTGAATAATTCTCATTCTGACCTCTAATTTGACAGTGATTTGTTGTATATAAGGAATAATTCTCATTCTGACCTCTAATTTGACAGTGATTTGTTGTATATAAGGAATAATTCTCATTCTGACCTCTAATTTGACAGTGATTTGTTGTATATAAGGAATAATTCTCATTCTGACCTCTAATTTGACAGTGATTTGTTGTATATAAGGAATAATTCTCATTCTGACCTCTAATTTGACAGTGATTTGTTGTATATAAGGAATAATTCTCATTCTGACCTCTAATTTGACAGTAATTTGTTGTATATAAGGAATAATTCTCATTCTGACCTCTAATTTGACAGTGATTTGTTGTATATAAGGAATAATTCTCATTCTGACCTCTAATTTGACAGTGATTTGTTGTATATAAGGAATAATTCTCATTCTGACCTCTAATTTGACAGTGATTTGTTGTATATAAGGAATAATTCTCATTCTGACCTCTAATTTGACAGTGATTTGTTGTATATAAGGAATAATTCTCATTCTGACCTCTAATTTGACAGTAATTTGTTGTATATAAGGAATAATTCTCATTCTGACCTCTAATTTGACAGTAATTTGTTGTATATAAGGAATAATTCTCATTCTGACCTCTAATTTGACAGTGATTTGTTGTATATAAGGAATAATTCTCATTCTGACCTCTAATTTGACAGTGATTTGTTGTATATAAGGAATAATTCTCATTCTGACCTCTAATTTGACAGTGATTTGTTGTATATAAGGAATAATTCTCATTCTGACCTCTAATTTGACAGTAATTTGTTGTATATAAGGAATAATTCTCATTCTGACCTCTAATTTGACAGTGATTTGTTGTATATAAGGAATAATTCTCATTCTGACCTCTAATTTGACAGTGATTTGTTGTATATAAGGAATAATTCTCATTCTGACCTCTAATTTGACAGTGATTTGTTGTATATAAGGAATAATTCTCATTCTGACCTCTAATTTGACAGTAATTTGTTGTATATAAGGAATAATTCTCATTCTGACCTCTAATTTGACAGTGATTTGTTGTATATAAGGAATAATTCTCATTCTGACCTCTAATTTGACAGTGATTTGTTGTATATAAGGAATAATTCTCATTCTGACCTCTAATTTGACAGTAATTTGTTGTATATAAGGAATAATTCTCATTCTGACCTCTAATTTGACAGTGATTTGTTGTATATAAGGAATAATTCTCATTCTGACCTCTAATTTGACAGTGATTTGTTGTATATAAGGAATAATTCTCATTCTGACCTCTAATTTGACAGTGATTTGTTGTATATAAGGAATAATTCTCATTCTGACCTCTAATTTGACAGTGATTTGTTGTATATAAGGAATAATTCTCATTCTGACCTCTAATTTGACAGTGATTTGTTGTATATAAGGAATAATTCTCATTCTGACCTCTAATTTGACAGTGATTTGTTGTATATAAGGAATAATTCTCATTCTGACCTCTAATTTGACAGTGATTTGTTGTATATAAGGAATAATTCTCATTCTGACCTCTAATTTGACAGTGATTTGTTGTATATAAGGAATAATTCTCATTCTGACCTCTAATTTGACAGTGATTTGTTGTATATAAGGAATAATTCTCATTCTGACCTCTAATTTGACAGTAATTTGTTGTATATAAGGAATAATTCTCATTCTGACCTCTAATTTGACAGTGATTTGTTGTATATAAGGAATAATTCTCATTCTGACCTCTAATTTGACAGTGATTTGTTGTATATAAGGAATAATTCTCATTCTGACCTCTAATTTGACAGTAATTTGTTGTATATAAGGAATAATTATCATTCTGACCTCTAATTTGACAGTGATTTGTTGTATATAAGGAATAATTCTCATTCTGACCTCTAATTTGACAGTGATTTGTTGTATATAAGGAATAATTCTCATTCTGACCTCTAATTTGACAGTAATTTGTTGTATATAAGGAATAATTCTCATTCTGACCTCTAATTTGACAGTAATTTGTTGTATATAAGGAATAATTCTCATTCTGACCTCTAATTTGACAGTGATTTGTTGTATATAAGGAATAATTCTCATTCTGACCTCTAATTTGACAGTGATTTGTTGTATATAAGGAATAATTCTCATTCTGACCTCTAATTTGACAGTAATTTGTTGTATATAAGGAATAATTCTCATTCTGACCTCTAATTTGACAGTGATTTGTTGTATATAAGGAATAATTTTCATTCTGACCTCTAATTTGACAGTGATTTGTTGTATATAAGGAATAATTCTCATTCTGACCTCTAATTTGACAGTGATTTGTTGTATATAAGGAATAATTCTCATTCTGACCTCTAATTTGACAGTAATTTGTTGTATATAAGGAATAATTCTCATTCTGACCTCTAATTTGACAGTGATTTGTTGTATATAAGGAATAATTCTCATTCTGACCTCTAATTTGACAGTGATTTGTTGTATATAAGGAATAATTCTCATTCTGACCTCTAATTTGACAGTAATTTGTTGTATATAAGGAATAATTCTCATTCTGACCTCTAATTTGACAGTGATTTGTTGTATATAAGGAATAATTCTCATTCTGACCTCTAATTTGACAGTAATTTGTTGTATATAAGGAATAATTCTCATTCTGACCTCTAATTTGACAGTGATTTGTTGTATATAAGGAATAATTCTCATTCTGACCTCTAATTTGACAGTAATTTGTTGTATATAAGGAATAATTCTCATTCTGACCTCTAATTTGACAGTGATTTGTTGTATATAAGGAATAATTCTCATTCTGACCTCTAATTTGACAGTGATTTGTTGTATATAAGGAATAATTCTCATTCTGACCTCTAATTTGACAGTGATTTGTTGTATATAAGGAATAATTCTCATTCTGACCTCTAATTTGACAGTAATTTGTTGTATATAAGGAATAATTCTCATTCTGACCTCTAATTTGACAGTGATTTGTTGTATATAAGGAATAATTCTCATTCTGACCTCTAATTTGACAGTAATTTGTTGTATATAAGGAATAATTCTCATTCTGACCTCTAATTTGACAGTGATTTGTTGTATATAAGGAATAATTCTCATTCTGACCTCTAATTTGACAGTAATTTGTTGTATATAAGGAATAATTCTCATTCTGACCTCTAATTTGACAGTGATTTGTTGTATATAAGGAATAATTCTCATTCTGACCTCTAATTTGACAGTAATTTGTTGTATATAAGGAATAATTCTCATTCTGACCTCTAATTTGACAGTGATTTGTTGTATATAAGGAATAATTCTCATTCTGACCTCTAATTTGACAGTAATTTGTTGTATATAAGGAATAATTCTCATTCTGACCTCTAATTTGACAGTGATTTGTTGTATATAAGGAATAATTCTCATTCTGACCTCTAATTTGACAGTAATTTGTTGTATATAAGGAATAATTCTCATTCTGACCTCTAATTTGACAGTGATTTGTTGTATATAAGGAATAATTCTCATTCTGACCTCTAATTTGACAGTGATTTGTTGTATATAAGGAATAATTCTCATTCTGACCTCTAATTTGACAGTAATTTGTTGTATATAAGGAATAATTCTCATTCTGACCTCTAATTTGACAGTGATTTGTTGTATATAAGGAATAATTCTCATTCTGACCTCTAATTTGACAGTAATTTGTTGTATATAAGGAATAATTCTCATTCTGACCTCTAATTTGACAGTGATTTGTTGTATATAAGGAATAATTCTCATTCTGACCTCTAATTTGACAGTGATTTGTTGTATAAAAGGGAATAATTCTCATTCTGACCTCTAATTTGACAGTGATTTGTTGTATATAAGGAATAATTCTCATTCTGACCTCTAATTTGACAGTGATTTGTTGTATATAAGGAATAATTCTCATTCTGACCTCTAATTTGACAGTGATTTGTTGTATATAAGGAATAATTCTCATTCTGACCTCTAATTTGACAGTGATTTGTTGTATATAAGGAATAATTCTCATTCTGACCTCTAATTTGACAGTGATTTGTTGTATATAAGGAATAATTCTCATTCTGACCTGTAATTTGACAGTGATTTGTTGTATATAAGGAATAATTCTCATTCTGACCTCTAATTTGACAGTGATTTGTTGTATATAAGGAATAATTCTCATTCTGACCTCTAATTTGACAGTGATTTGTTGTATATAAGGAATAATTCTCATTCTGACCTCTAATTTGACAGTGATTTGTTGTATATAAGGAATAATTCTCATTCTGACCTCTAATTTGACAGTGATTTGTTGTATATAAGAATAATTTCATTCTGACCTCTAATTTGACAGTGATTTGTTGTATATAAGGAATAATTCTCATTCTGACCTCTAATTTGACAGTGATTTGTTGTATATAAGGAATAATTCTCATTCTGACCTCTAATTTGACAGTGATTTGTTGTATATAAGGAATAATTCTCATTCTGACCTCTAATTTGACAGTGATTTGTTGTATATAAGGAATAATTCTCATTCTGACCTCTAATTTGACAGTGATTTGTTGTATATAAGGAATAATTCTCATTATGACCTCTAATTTGACAGTGATTTGTTGTATATAAGGAATAATTCTCATTCTGACCTCTAATTTGACAGTGATTTGTTGTATATAAGGAATAATTCTCATTCTGACCTCTAATTTGACAGTGATTTGTTGTATATAAGGAATAATTCTCATTCTGACCTCTAATTTGACAGTGATTTGTTGTATATAAGGAATAATTCTCATTCTGACCTCTAATTTGACAGTGATTTGTTGTATATAAGGAATAATTCTCATTCTGACCTCTAATTTGACAGTGATTTGTTGTATATAAGGAACAATTCTCATTATGACCTCTAATTTGACAGTGATTTGTTGTATATAAGGAATAATTCTCATTCTGACCTCTAATTTGACAGTGATTTGTTGTATATAAGGAATAATTCTCATTCTGACCTCTAATTTGACAGTGATTTGTTGTATATAAGGAATAATTCTCATTCTGACCTCTAATTTGACAGTGATTTGTTGTATATAAGGAATAATTCTCATTCTGACCTCTAATTTGACAGTGATTTGTTGTATATAAGGAATAATTCTCATTCTGACCTCTAATTTGACAGTGATTTGTTGTATATAAGGAATAATTCTCATTCTGACCTCTAATTTGACAGTGATTTGTTGTATATAAGGAATAATTCTCATTCTGACCTCTAATTTGACAGTAATTTGTTGTATATAAGGAGTAATTCTCATTCTGACCTCTAATTTGACAGTGATTTGTTGTATATAAGGAATAATTCTCATTCTGACCTCTAATTTGACAGTGATTTGTTGTATATAAGGAATAATTCTCATTCTGACCTCTAATTTGACAGTGATTTGTTGTATATAAGGAATAATTCTCATTCTGACCTCTAATTTGACAGTGATTTGTTGTATATAAGGAATAATTCTCATTCTGACCTCTAATTTGACAGTAATTTGTTGTATATAAGGAATAATTATCATTCTGACCTCTAATTTGACAGTGATTTGTTGTATATAAGGAATAATTCTCATTCTGACCTCTAATTTGACAGTGATTTGTTGTATATAGAGGTAATTTCATTCTGACCTCAAATTTGACAGTGATTTGTTGTATATAAGGAATAATTCTCATTCTGACCTCTAATTTGACAGTGATTTGTTGTATATAAGGAATAATTCTCATTCTGACCTCTAATTTGACAGTGATTTGTTGTATATAAGGAATAATTCTCATTCTGACCTCTAATTTGACAGTGATTTGTTGTATATAAGGAATAATTCTCATTCTGACCTCTAATTTGACAGTGATTTGTTGTATATAAGGAATAATTCTCATTCTGACCTCTAATTTGACAGTAATTTGTTGTATATAAGGAATAATTATCATTCTGACCTCTAATTTGACAGTGATTTGTTGTATATAAGGAATAATTCTCATTCTGACCTCTAATTTGACAGTGATTTGTTGTATATAAGGAATAATTCTCATTCTGACCTCTAATTTGACAGTAATTTGTTGTATATAAGGAATAATTATCATTCTGACCTCTAATTTGACAGTGATTTGTTGTATATAAGGAATAATTTTCATTCTGACCTCTAATTTGACAGTGATTTGTTGTATATAAGGAATAATTCTCATTCTGACCTCTAATTTGACAGTGATTTGTTGTAGATAAGGAATATTTAGTTAATCATAAATAGCACAAATAGTAAAGTAAAAAGCAAATTAACCCTTTTTATTCCACGAGGAATATTGGGTAGTACGATGTTTGATCTGTATTTTCATTGACCGTCGGCACACGATGGGTGATATGGTCAACATCACGCTGGCCGCCTTTACTTCCCAGTGCTTTTTCTGGTTCCCACTAAGGCCGGGTCGACCTGAGAATCGTTACGTTGGAAAAAATATTCCATACACTGAGTTATCATCTGTACGTGATTCAATATCTGAATCTTGGGCTTAAACTGGCTTGTTCATTAGATTGATAGCCCGAGCTGTTAGAATCCACTCATTATCAACATATATTTGTTCTTGTCAATCTGTGTGGCTTTGTGGGAGAGCTTTGGACTTAATTATCAACAGCAGGGGATTAATTCTCAGCATAGTTGATTGTGTAGTTCATCGGTTAAAAAACGATGGTGAGCGTACCCTAGGAGGTGCGGGCTTGATCATTCAGTGGTACGAGAAAAATAATTAGCGATGGCGGAAAAACAAGTAAAGGGGGAAAAAAGTGCAAAAATATTAGTTATGGAACAATTAATGTTAAGTTTGAATCACAAATAATAGAGACGCTTGAAAACTTGGTCACATTTGAGAATACTTGGTGGTTACTAATACTCACATCCAACTCTAATATTGGGTCGCTTAGCTCACTGGGTAAACCCTTACCTAGTTTCAGTTGGAGGACTGGAATTTATATATTTTTGATAGAACACTGCAAGCTTTTTAGCAATTTTACTCAATTATATGAGTTTATGGTTATTTATTCATGAAAAATATTTATATTATTGATATTTCTTATTGTTAAACTTAACTTGTTTAGATCGAAGAACACATGGCTGTTCACCAAGTGCAAGGATTGTATTGTATGACCTTTTTCGTCTTTACATACCGTCAATTGGTAAATGTGTTTTACTGTGACAACTACAGACCGTCAATTGGTAAATGTGTTTTACTGTGACAACTACAGACGGTCAATTGGTAAATGTGTTTTACTGTGACAACTTATGAATCTTCGTTTTTCTCTCTTGTCTTTCAGCTGATACATAGGTCTCTTCTCAAAAGACTCTTCACCCTTACGCAAAACCGCGTCCACACAACTCTATCTGCAGCTAGATTTTCTTCACATGTGCTAGGACCTATAGAAAAGTTTTCATTGAGGCCTTGCAGATATCTTTATATCTGAGCAGTGGTCTACCCTGGTGCCTCTTTTCCTCCGAAAGTTCACAGAACAACATTTGTTTTGGTATGCGACACGTTTCCATTCTTCTCACGTGCCCCAACCATCTTATTCGTCTACTGCTGAGCATGCCTCAAGTTGAGCGAAATGATAACACCACAGTAATCAATCTTCTTCTTTGAATGCTCTATGTCGATAACTTGCTAAACCACTCTTTGTGATCTGTATGTGATCTGAGCCTAAGAGCGATTGTACGTTGTGTCAGCTATGTGCCTATAAGTAGGCCAGCACATCCAATTTTGCGACGAGTTTTATTTACTACGGTAGCTTCTCTAGGTTCATATCTCAGTTGCCTCTTTTAACATGCCTTGTAGGTCGCAGTGGTACTATTCTTTGCTCCTATTGAGAGCCCCGGTAACATACGGGAGAGGAAAATGAGCACAACGTGTTTGAGAGTATAAAGGTGTTTGAGAGTATAAAGGTGTTTGAGAGTATAAAGGTGTTTGAGAGTATAAAGGTGGATGAGAAGATATTGAAGATAAATCGGTCTCTGAGAAGATATTGAAGATATATCGGTCTCTGAGAAGATATTGAAGATATATCGGTCTCTGAGAAGATATTGAAGATATATCGGTCTCTGAGAAGATATTGAAGATATATCGGTCTCTGAGAAGATATTGAAGATATATCGGTCTCTGAGAAGATATTGAAGATATATCGGTCGCTGAGAAGATATTGAAGCTATATCGGTCTCTAAGAAGATATTGAAGATATATCGGTCTCTGAGAAGATATTGAAGATATATCGGTCTCTGAGAAGATATTGAAGATATATCGGTCTCTGAGAAGATATTGCAGATATATCGGTCTCTGAGAAGATATTGAAGATATATCGGTCTCTGAGAAGATATTGAAGATAAATCGTTCTCTGAGAAGATATTGAAGATAAATCGGTCTCTGAGAAGATATTGAAGATATATCGGTCGCTGAGAAGATATTGAAGATATATCGGTCTCTGAGAAGATATTGAAGATATATCGGTCTCTGAGAAGATATTGAAGATATATCGGTCTCTGAGAAGATATTGAAGATATATCGGTCTCTGAGAAGATATTGAAGATATATCGGTCTCTGAGAAGATATTGAAGATATATCGGTCTCTGAGAAGATATTGAAGATATATCGGTCTCTGAGAAGATATTGAAGATAAATCGGTCTCTGAGAAGATATTGAAGATATATCGGTCTCTGAGAAGATATTGAAGATATATCGGTCTCTGAGAAGATATTGAAGATATATCGGTCTCTGAGAAGATATTGAAGATATATCGGTCTCTGAGAAGATATTGAAGATATATCGGTCTCTGAGAAGATATTGAAGATATATCGGTCTCTGAGATATTGAAGATAAATCGGTCTCTGAGAAGATATTGAAGATAAATCGGTCTCTGAGAAGATATTGAAGATATATCGGTCGCTGAGAAGATATTGAAGATATATCGGTCTCTGAGAAGATATTGAAGATATATCTGTCTCTGAGAAGATATTGAAGATATATCGGTCTCTGAGAAGATATTGAAGATATATCGGTCTCTGAGAAGATATTGAAGATATATCGGTCTCTGAGAAGATATTGAAGATATATCGGTCTCTGAGAAGATATTGAAGATATATCGGTCTCTGAGAAGATATTGAAGATATATCGGTCTCTGAGAAGATATTGAAGATATATCGGTCTCTGAGAAGATATTGAAGATATATCGGTCTCTGAGAAGATATTGAAGATATATCGGTCTCTGAGATATTGAAGATAAATCGGTCTCTGAGAAGATATTGAAGATAAATCGGTCTCTGAGAAGATATTGAAGATATATCGGTCTCTGAGAAGATATTGAAGATATATCGGTCTCTGAGAAGATATTGAAGATATATCGGTCTCTGAGAAGATATTGAAGATATATCGGTCTCTGAGAAGATATTGAAGATATATCGGTCTCTGAGAAGATATTGAAGATATATCGGTCTCTGAGAAGATATTGAAGATATATCGGTCTCTGAGAAGATATTGAAGATATATCGGTCTCTGAGAAGATATTGAAGATATATCGGTCTCTGAGAAGATATTGAAGATATATCGGTCTCTGAGATATTGAAGATAAATCGGTCTCTGAGAAGATATTGAAGATATATCGGTCTCTGAGAAGATATTGAAGATATATCGGTCTCTGAGAAGATATTGAAGATATATCGGTCTCTGAGATATTGAAGATATATCGGTCTCTGAGAAGATATTGAAGATATATCGGTCTCTGAGAAGATATTGAAGATATATCGGTCTCTGAGAAGACATTGAAGATATATCGGTCTCTGAGAAGACATTGAAGATATATCGGTCTCTGAGAAGATATTGAAGATATATCGGTCTCTGAGATATTGAAGATATATCGGTCTCTGAGAAGACATTGAAGATATATCGGTCTCTGAGAAGATATTGAAGATATATCGGTCTCTGAGAAGATATTGAAGATATATCGGTCTCTGAGAAGATATTGAAGATATATCGGTCTCTGAGATATTGAAGATAAATCGGTCTCTGAGAAGATATTGAAGATAAATCGGTCTCTGAGAAGATATTGAAGATATATCGGTCTCTGAGAAGATATTGAAGATATATCGGTCTCTGAGAAGATATTGAAGATATATCGGTCTCTGAGAAGATATTGAAGATATATCGGTCTCTGAGAAGATATTGAAGATATATCGGTCTCTGAGAAGATATTGAAGATATATCGGTCTCTGAGAAGATATTGAAGATATATCGGTCTCTGAGAAGATATTGAAGATATATCGGTCTCTGAGAAGATATTGAAGATATATCGGTCTCTGAGAAGATATTGAAGATATATCGGTCTCTGAGATATTGAAGATAAATCGGTCTCTGAGAAGATATTGAAGATATATCGGTCTCTGAGAAGATATTGAAGATATATCGGTCTCTGAGAAGATATTGAAGATATATCGGTCTCTGAGATATTGAAGATAAATCGGTCTCTGAGAAGATATTGAAGATATATCGGTCTCTGAGATATTGAAGATAAATCGGTCTCTGAGAAGATATTGAAGATATATCGGTCGCTGAGAAGATATTGAAGATATATCGGTCTCTGAGAAGATATTGAAGATATATCGGTCTCTGAGAAAATATTGAAGATATATCGGTCTCTGAGAAGATATTGAAGATATATCGGTCTCTGAGAAGATATTGAAGATATATCGGTCTCTGAGAAGACATTGAAGATATATCGGTCTCTGAGATATTGAAGATATATCGGTCTCTGAGAAGATATTGAAGATATATCGGTCTCTGAGAAGATATTGAAGATATATCGGTCTCTGAGAAGATATTGAAGATATATCGGTCTCTGAGAAGATATTGAAGATATATCGGTCTCTGAGATATTGAAGATATATCGGTCTCTGAGAAGATATTGAAGATATATCGGTCTCTGAGAAGATATTGAAGATATATCGGTCTCTGAGAAGACATTGAAGATATATCGGTCTCTGAGAAGACATTGAAGATATATCGGTCTCTGAGAAGATATTGAAGATATATCGGTCTCTGAGATATTGAAGATATATCGGTCTCTGAGAAGACATTGAAGATATATCGGTCTCTGAGAAGATATTGAAGATATATCGGTCTCTGAGAAGATATTGAAGATATATCGGTCTCTGAGATATTGAAGATAAATCGGTCTCTGAGAAGATATTGAAGATATATCGGTCGCTGAGAAGATATTGAAGATATATCGGTCGCTGAGAAGATATTGAAGATATATCGGTCTCTGTGAAGATATTGAAGATATATCTGTCTCTGAGAAAATATTGAAGATAAATCGGTCTCTGAGAAGATATTGAAGATATATCGGTCGCTGAGAAGATATTGAAGATATATCGGTCTCTGAGAAGATATTGAAGATATATCGGCCGCAGAGAAGATATTGAAGATATATCTGTCTCTGAGAAAATATTGAAGATATATCGGTCTCTGAGATATTGAAGATATATCGGTCTCTGAGATATTGAAGATATATCGGTCTCTGAGAAGATATTGAAGATATATCGGCCGCTGAGAAGATATTGAAGATATATCGGTCTCTGAGAAGATATTGAAGATATATCGGTCTCTGAGAAGATATTGAAGATATATCGGTCTCTGAGAAGATATTGAAGATATATCGGTCTCTGAGAAGATATTGAAGATATATCGGTCTCTGAGAAGATATTGAAGATATATCGGTCTCTGAGAAGATATTGAAGATATATCGGTCTCTGAGAAGATATTGAAGATATATCGGTCTCTGAGAAGATATTGAAGATATATCGGTCTCTGAGAAGATATTGAAGATATATCGGTCTCTGAGAAGATATTGAAGATATATCGGTCTCTGAGAAGATATTGAAGATATATCGGTCTCTGAGAAGATATTGAAGATATATCGGTCTCTGAGAAGATATTGAAGATATATCTGTCTCTGTGAAGATATTGAAGATATATCGGTCTCTGAGAAGATATTGAAGATATATCGGTCTCTGAGAAGACATTGAAGATATATCGGTCTCTGAGAAGATATTGAAGATATATCGGTCTCTGAGAAGATATTGAAGATAAATCGGTCGCTTAGAAGATATTGAAGATATATCGGTCTCTGAGAAGATATTGAAGATATATCGGTCTCTGAGAAGATATTGAAGATATATCGGTCTCTGTGAACATATTGAAGATATATCGGTCTCTGAGAAGATATTGAAGATATATCGGTCTCTGAGAAGATATTGAAGATATATCGGTCTCTGAGAAGATATTGAAGATATATCGGTCTCTGAGATATTGAAGATATATCGGTCTCTGAGAAGATATTGAAGATATATCGGTCTCTGAGAAGACATTGAAGATATATCGGTCTCTGAGAAGATATTGAAGATATATCTGTCTCTGAGAAGATATTGAAGATATATCGGTCTCTGAGAAGATATTGAAGATATATCGGTCTCTGAGAAGATATTGAAGATATATCGGTCTCTGAGAAGATATTGAAGATATATCGGTCTCTGAGAAGATATTGAAGATATATCGGTCTCTGAGAAGATATTGAAGATATATCTGTCTCTGTGAAGATATTGAAGATATTCTCAATCTTCTTCTTTGAACACTCCAAATCGACCACTTGTTAAACCATTCTTTGTTGTCTGTATGTGATCTGAACCTAAGAGCAATTTCTGCAACGATTGTTATTTACTAGAGTAGCTTCCCAAGGCCCCTATCTCAGTCGCTTCTTACGATCGCCTTGTAGGTCGCAGTTTTAACATTCTTTACTTCTCGTGCCAGCCCCAACAACACACAAGCGCTAATCAATCAATCATACAATTTATAGTACATGAACCGTATCGAATAAGTATAGTTGAATGTAAGGAGAAGTGTATCGAATAAGTATAGTTGAATGTAAGGAGAAGCGTATCGAATAGGTATAGTTGAATATATGGAGAAGCGTGTCGAAAGATATATTTAATGTGGGTGAACCGAGTCAAAAGATTCAATAACAGAGTGCCTTGAACGATAATTATAAAACTTCTATTCTTGTACAATCTAACGATTCTAAAATTATTCTGATTTCAAAATTTTCAAGCTAAAAATATCTGCTCGTTTATTCTGAGGGTGCGATCAATTCCTCATCGTGGACGGAGTTATTATGTAAGTGCTCTTAAGGTAACATTTGTAGCTAGCTTCAGCGCAGAAAGTTCAGGTAGTTACTCTTAGGTATATTTTCTGTAGAATCGGCTGAATAGTATTAGATGACACAGTGTGTTGCCAACAGCCAACATAGGAACAAACATTCAGAATATATACAATACTATACATATTCTAAATTACTTTCATCGAATACACAACCTTTTGCAACTAAAATGTCTGCATTTTGGAGATTTATACCTTTATCCATTTTCATAAAAAATATTTGAGCATATTAACTAACAAATCCCGCAGCATTTATCTATCCGGTTTGACCATATGTAGCAGACTGAGCAATAACATGTTTTATTGTGAAACTAAGTTCTTAACTAACAAATCCCGCAGCATTTATCTATCCGGTATGACCATATGTAGCAGACTGAGCAATAACATGTTTTATTGTGAAACTAAGTAACTTACGGTAATGCATTCTGATCCTTCTTTTTCTTCATCTCTTAACTCCCCTTGAATCATAAATCTTCAACAGATTTCCTCCAACCAGATCTGTTTTGAGCAAGCCAGTTTAGTTCATTCCAGGTCTTTCCTGCCTCGTCTCTTTCTCTGTCTACAGTTCGTCTCCATTTCTTGCCCTCTGAGTCTCTTCCCTTCCCCGATTTCCTTTCACAGCAACATGTGGGTGTTTGATCTTCTGTATACTTAATATATGTCCCAGCCACTTTCACAACATGTGGGTGTTTGATCTTCTGTATACTTAATATATGTCCCAGCCACTTTCACAACATGTGGGTGTTTGATCTTCTGTATACTAAATGTATGTCCCAACAACTTTCACAACATGTGGGTGTTTGATCTTCTGTATACTTAATATATGTCCCAGCAACTTTCACAACATGTGGGTGTTTGATCTTCTGTATACTAAATGTATGTCCCAACAACTTTCACAACATGTGGGTGTTTGATCTTCTGTATACTTAATATATGTCCCAGCCACTTTCACAACATGTGGGTGTTTGATCTTCTGTATACTTAATATATGTCCCAACCACTTCCACAAACTACGTTTCATTTTCTCCTTGATATTGTTGATGTCTGTGCGCCGGTTAATCTCAGTATTCTCTGGTCCCAGCGATTTCGGAGAATTCTTCTGAGACATCTTTCTTCAAAAATTCTTATGCGACTGTCAGCTTTGTACTTGTTTCCATGTCTCTGATCCATACAGTAAGACTGAGCGCACATTTGTTTTCCATGTCTCTGATCCATACAGTAAGACTGAGCGCACGTTTGTTTTCCATGTCTCTGATCCATACAGTAAGACTGAGCGCACATTTGTTTTCCATGTCTCTGATCCATACAGTAAGACTGAGCGCACATTTGTTTTCCATGTCTCTGATCCATACAGTAAGACTGAGCGCACATTTGTTTTCCATGTCTCTGATCCATACAGTAAGACTGAGCGCACATTTGTTTTCCATGTCTCTGATCCATACAGTAAGACTGAGCGCACATTTGTTTTCCATGTCTCTGATCCATACAGTAAGACTGAGCGCACATTTGTTTTCCATGTCTCTGATACATACAGTAGAACTGAGCGCACATTTGTTTTGTACATATTGATTTTAGTATGTGTCCTGTAAGCTGTTGATCTTCATTTTTTTAACATTACGTTAGCATGTAAAAGTGCATTTATTTATCTGCGAAATTACATGTTATTCGACAAATTTTGTTTTAAAAAAACCAAAACCAAAACTGCAGATTAACTCAGTCAATACCATTAAATACTTCAGTGGCGTTGAATGTTTGGTCACACATGCATTTAATTCGTTATTGGTTTTTAACATAGCGAATTTTCTTTCATTTTGAACTAAATATCCCATATGTTAGCGTAACTGACAGTATTAGAATATATATATATATATATATATATACACACGTTGTGTATTCTTTGATATATAATAATGTGATATATATATACTGCCGCAATGTCACTATTAATATATGCCAGTGAGAGCAGAAAATAACTAAAGATATAGAAAGTAAATTGAATGAATTTGAATATAGATGTCTACGAGAAATAATGAACATAAAACGAGAAGAATTCAGGAAAAGTGTCAGAGAAATGTTTGGTCAACCACTAGTAACAATTGTTATAAGAAGGAGAACATGTAGATACGTTTGGTATACCTTGAGAAGAAATGATCAAAGAATACCAAAGCAGGCATTGAAGTTGGGATGGGATTGGGGGTGGGGTGGGGTGGGGTGGGGGTGGGGGGTTCAAGAAAGAGAGAGGACGCCCTAGAGAAATCCTGAAACAAATGCCAAGGGAGGCAATAAATATCAAACTCAATTCCATGGAAGAGACTGAGCGAGTTGGGCAGGACAAATAGGTATGGAAAAATTACTTGCATGCCTTATGTAAAGTTTAACGGTAAGGAAGTAACTTTATTATTATTATTATAGAACTCTGCTGCACCTCTTTGCGGTATGCGGAGATGACTGTAGAGACAAATCTTCGAACACAATCCTCTACCACAGGTGGGGCATACATGATCAAGGTTAGACATGTGGCTGTTGTGTGTTTTGTCTTTTCGCGCAGCTCCCTTTCTCTCCGTCTCAACGGCACGATGATTCTCAGCTTTGCGGTTTCCCCTTGTGTTGTTACAACGTTTACATTTGTCGATCTTGTTGAGCAATGGATTCCCAGCACGTGGTGTCTATATCGAAGCATTTCAGAGACACTTTAAGAGTGTCTTTAAGTCGTTTCTTTTCCTGTCCACCAGCAGAACGTCTGTACCCCTTCAAGTTCACCATACACCATTGTTTTGGGATGCGTTTATCAGGCCTTCGAGCAACGTGACGGCCCATCTGGCTTGGGCCTTCTACAACAGGGTGTTGACGCTTTTGATCTTTGCTCTTATGAGGACATCGCTGTCTGGAATTTTACCCTGCCAGTTTATTTGTTGTAGTCTGCGTAGACAGCTTGTGTGGAAGTGATTACATTTTCTTTCGTGTCTGTTATACACAGTCCATGTCTCGCTGGCGTACAGCAGCGTGGTTAGCACTATGGCCCGGTAAACTTTCGGCTTTGTGCCTGCACTTTATGTCGGTTACCTAGCTACCAAAAAAAAAAAAGATGATTAAATCAAACAGAAACCTCCAATACCAACACAGGACCGACTACTACTAACACAGGACCGTCTACTACCAACACAGGACCGACTACTAACACAGGACCGACTACTATAATATGAGCAGATGAGAACACGTTGTCATTCTGTCACTCACAACAGAACACATGAAGAAATCATTAAGGAGAAAGGGTGTAGACTCAAGAGAGGCAGATCATGGCTGAGTCAGGTAAACGATACTCTTAGGAAAATTTGTGATCATTTAGGAATTGTACCTGGAGAGCAATGGATTGCTGTGCCATCTCAATTTCAGACTGCTTTCACATTTATTACGAAAATCTGCGAAAAAAATAATCCATCACTGAATAACGTGGAAGTTGAGGCCCTCTTGAATTGCAACATCAATGATACAGATGTGGTTATTTACACCGATGGTTCAGTCATTCGCCAAAAATGCTGTACATGTACTTATGAACTATGAACTATGAACCTGTGCTTTTTCAGTACGCTCAGGAGGAAAAATAATAAGAGAGGGCAGTGGGGCCTACGCAACAACCACAAGTAGTTTGACAATGGAGGTTCGGGCGGTTACGGAGGCGGTGAAAGGGTTGGCTTCTCACAACTACTCTCGTGTTTTCATACACAGTGACTCCATGAGCATGTTTCGTAAAGTCGAATCAGGAATGGTGAGACGCTACTGGTTGGAGGTACTGGTATAGACAATGATCAGAGAAATCAACTTATTTTTTTTCCCTGAGCACGCAGAAGTTAGGGGTAATGAACGAGCTGATAGATTGGCTGGCTTGGCTACACTATCAGAGGGAGCTGCCATGGATCGAAATGACATTCTTCACGCAATGAGAGAGTCTTTCCGAAAAGAGGAGTTTCAGAACTGTGAATCCCACTCGCTGACTAGATTGAGAGAAATAGGTGTCAATATTGATGCAGTCCGAAAAGAACGACATACTAATTATGCAAAGAGATTGATTAATCAACATCGAACTGGCGTATTGGGCCGCTGGACGCTGTTGGATTTGCTGAGGCGGAGATCAGAGCACATATGGACGTGTCCGGAGTGCTATAATGATAGTTCTCATATAACTAATAACTGATAACAGAACACAATCGACTACGCAGCCACATGTATACAAAACTCAAGATTGGCAATTCAGCCATGTGTACATGTGGACAGGCACATCAGACTGCAGAGCACATACTTCAAGATTACCCGAATATGATATGATAAAGCAAACTCGCTTACCTAATGAAACAACACTGAACAGAAAACTACACAGATCTCTGTGTGAGCTAGAAAAGACAGTGAAGTTTGTACAAGAGAAAACTTTGATTATATAGACAATATTTCAAGCGAATGAAAGGAAGGAAAGAAGGAAGCAAAGGAAGAAACGGATAGGAAATGTCAAGAAGAACCAGAGGGCAGATGTATAAAATCTAAAATAGGACATGATCTCTACAACAACAATCACCAACCAGAATGAAGACAGAACATAATTAGAGTCCAGAAATGGCAACCATAAATAGAAGCAAAGACTGGACGAGAAAGATGGTCATTTAAACAGAAACTGAAAACTAAACATAGATATAGCTACAACTGGCTTAATATGCCAAGTAAGCAGTTAGAGATAGCAACAGATTTAGAACAGCGAGTCTTGTCTTATCAACATGGGCGCCAGTCTGCCCAGCGTGTTCGTAGAGCGTTGGACTACGGGTGACTATCCCTCTGTGTGTGCGGGTTCAATTCCGCGGGATGGCAGAAAAAGCCACAGATTCCCCAGAATTACGGTGTTCGTGGCACCGAACCGAAGAGTTACGATGTCCATGTCACCGAGCCGAAGAGCTGAAAAGCTCAAGTGCTTCTGGATCGGAAAAAAAAAAAATCACATGGGCCGTGAAACGACGTGGGGAGTGTCAGTGTTATATTCTCTGCCAGGTATGTTGCCATATCCACATGGGCCGTGAAACGACGTGGGGAGTGTCAGTGTTATATTCTCTGCCATGTATGTTGCGTCTAAAGTTGTTAGTCCATGATGTCGCATGATATTTGCGATATTATCTATCTATCGGGTTCTTGGTCTTTCTATGATTCTGCGTCCGGTTTGAAGGTTGTTACTGGCGAGAGTTTGTAGTAGACCTGTGTGTGAGATGGTAGTAAATATGTGCGTGAGATGGTAGTAGTTCTGTGCGTGAGATGGTTGTAGATCTGTGCGTGAGATGGTAGTAGATCTGTGCGTGAGATGGTAGTAGAACTGGACGTGAGATGGTAGAAGATCTAAGCGAGATGGTAGAAGTTCTGGGCGTGAGGTGGTAGTAGATCTGTGTGTGAGATTGTTGTAGATCTGGGCGTAAGATGGTAGTAGATCTGTGCGTGAGATGGTAGAAGATCTAAGCGAGATGGTAGAAGTTCTGGGCGGGAGGTGGTAGTAGATATGGATACGAGATGATAGAAGAAAACGAAAACGGAGAAGACCCAGAACGACCTGAAGGAGAACAATAGAACAGTATCTGAAAAAATGAATCATAACTGAAATACAATACAGAGAACGGCGAAAAACAAAGAATAATAGCATATATTTTCTGCTGTTCTAGTCGCCAGGGGCGTCACAGGCTATATTGTATATATATCAGACTAAGATGGTTAGGGCATGTAAGACGAATTGACAATAGCCGCAGTCTAAATCAAATGTTATGTGAACTTGCGGAGGGAAAGATGCACCAAGGCAGACTACTGGTCAGATATAAGGATGTCTGCAAGGCCTCAATGAAGAACTTTTCTATGGGTCCCAGAAAATGGGGAAAAAAAACTAGCTGATGACAGAGTTAAGTTATGTAGAAAGCGAGAAGTTATCAGTAAAACACTTATCAATTTACCATATGTAAAGACGTGTTAATATTGAGCGTCTGTAGCTTAAGCGGTAGTAAGCTCGTTCACAATCCAAGCGTACCTGGTTCAAACACCGCTGTAGGCAGTTTGGAAGCAAATTCGATTCGATGGGATTTTTACGAAAGGTAAAATAGACCTCACCGTTCAGAAAGCAATGGCAAACTAATGAACGTGTAAGTGGTGCCTAGAAAAATCAACGACTCGTTTACTGTAGTTGATGGCTACGTCATGTAAAGGATATGCTCAATTTTCATTTTTCAAAGACGTCAAGACGAATACATACATGAATTCACATTACCCAGATCTATGTATCTTAATCAGGTTACTCAGGTTACTCAGGTTACTCTTAATCAGGTAACTGTTTGTTGCATTCATTCTCAAATTCACTCTTTTCTTCTTTCTTCTTCTTTTCTCTAGTCATGAGTAGCCTCACAGCGTCAGGATAAGAAGAGATTTCTAGAACGGGTTTCTGTATGTCTCCTCTAATCATGTTTTGCCTCACAGCGTCAGGATAAGAAGAGATTTCTAGAACGGGTTTCTGTATGTCTCCTCTAATCATGTTTTGCCTCACAGCGTCAGGATAAGACGAGATTTCTAGAACGGGTTTCTGTATGTCTCCTCTAATCATGTTTTGCCTCATAGCGTCAGGATAAGAAGAGATTTCTAGAACGGGTTTCTGTATGTCTCCTCTAATCATGTTTTGCCTCATAGCGTCAGGATAAGAAGAGATTTCTAGAACGGGTTTCTGTATGTCTCCTCTAATCATGTTTTGCCTCACAGCGACAGGATAAGAAAATATTTATAGAACGGTCTTTGTGTGCACTTCTCTAATTCTGTTTTGCCTCACGCCGACAGGATAAGAAGAGATTTCTAGAACGGGATTTTGTGTGCGCTTTATAAACAGTGTTTTTCACCGACTATGCTATATTTGAGTTCATCCTTTTGCATGACGGTTTCTTTTCTCTTTGATCTGTATAGGTTCAATTTTAATTTCTTTGACATTTTATTCTTCAATTTCATTCTTCGATCTGGAAACGATTACTGGAAAAAAAAAAATCAAAACATTCCCAAATAGTCATCATAAATTTGTTCAGTCATAGTTGACTAGTGGGCGTCAGGGTAATGAGCTTGCTCAAAAATCTAAGACTAAAAAATGAAATTTAAGAAAACGTGACGCTACTACCGCTTTTTGGTCAATGTAGGACAGGAGAGACATGAGTGTAAAATTTCATGGTCGCATGGCTAATTCAGTCGCCACGAAACTGTTCTGGTTAGGGTGTTTTATTTATGCCTCGACAGAAAAAACTCCTTAGTCTTACTGTGGACTTAATCTGGGTCTCCTGCATGAAGCCACGCTAAAAATAATTCGGCCAGACGCACGTTCCCTTGGATTTTTCCGAACTGTAAAATTTGACCACACCGTTCAGAAAGCCTTTTCAAACTACTGAACGTATAAGTGGTGCCTAGAAAAATAGACTACTCGTTTACTGTGGTTTATGGCGAGGTCCTGCAAAGGATATGTCACAATTTTCATTTCAGTTTAGGGAAATATTTTACTTCTCTAATATTATTTGAATAATCCAGTTAATATCCATGGACAAGATTGATGGATGGATTGATAGGACTATCATCATTGCACTTCGCTGAGTAACAATGTATGCTCCGATTTCTTTCTTATACATGAAGATTTTGGTGGCAGTGCACGAACTCAGTAGCCCCGTCGTGGGTCCCTGGTGTAATTGGTTTTTTAAAGATGGTGAAAAAAGTTTGTAGGACTTTTTCTCCAAATGAATTTTGTCTGGGCAGCGACTTTCCATCCTGTTCTTGTCGATTTTGATCTGTCAAAGATTCTTCTACATGCTCAACTTGATTCCAGGACCTAGGTTTTTTCTTCCGTATCCGATATGACTATGAATTCGACCTCACCTACACTGAGATCAGGATCACCTACACTGAGATCAGGGATCACCTACACTGAGATCAGGGATCACCTACACTGAGATCAGGGATCACCTACACTGAGATCAGGGATCACCTACACTGAGATCAGGATCACCTACACTGAGATCAGGGATCACCTACACTGAGATCAGGATCACCTACACTGAGATCAGGGATCACCTACACTGAGATCAGGGATCACCTACACTGAGATCAGGGATCACCTACACTGAGATCAGGGATCACCTACACTGAGATCAGGGATCACCTACACTGAGATCAGGGATCACCTACACTGAGATCAGGGATCACCTACACTGAGATCAGGGATCACCTACACTGAGATCAGGGATCACCTACACTGAGATCAGGGATCACCTACACTGAGATCAGGGATCTCCTACACTGAGATCAGGGATCTCCTACACTGAGATCAGGGATCACCTACACTGAGATCAGGGATCTCCTACACTGAGATCAGGGATCACCTACACTGAGATCAGGATCACCTACACTGAGATCAGGGATCACCTACACTGAGATCAGGATCACCTACACTGAGATCAGGGATCACCTACACTGAGATCAGGATCACCTACACTGAGATCAGGGATCACCTACACTGAGATCAGGATCACCTACACTGAGATCAGGGATCACCTACACTGAGATCAGGATCACCTACACTGAGATCAGGGATCACCTACACTGAGATCAGGGATCTCCTACACTGAGATCAGGGATCTCCTACACTGAGATCAGGGATCACCTACACTGAGATCAGGGATCACCTACACTGAGAACAGGGATCACCTACACTGAGATCAGGGATCACCTACACTGAGATCAGGGATCACCTACACTGAGATCAGGATCACCTACACTGAGATCAGGGATCACCTACACTGAGATCAGGATCACCTACACTGAGATCAGGGATCACCTACACTGAGATCAGGGATCACCTACACTGAGATCAGGGATCACCTACACTGAGATCAGGGATCACCTACACTGAGATCAGGATCACCTACACTGAGATCAGGGATCACCTACACTGAGATCAGGGATCACCTACACTGAGATCAGGGATCACCTACACTGAGATCAGGGATCACCTACACTGAGATCAGGGATCACCTACACTGAGATCAGGGATCACCTACACTGAGATCAGGGATCTCTGTAATATTATCTCAATGGCTATACGAGGAAGCGAACCATGTACCTTTGGAACAAGAGATGAGCACCTAACTTCTACACCACACAGATATCCTAGAATGAAGAAGAAAAATAGTAACAAGAGATATCGCTGAAGCACATCCACTTCTATCACGTAAGTGATTTTGTGAGCTATACTTTATGAAACATTTCATTTTGTGAGCTATATTTTATGAAGCATTTCATTTTATGAACTATATTTTATGAAGCATTTCATTTTGTGAGCTATATTTTATGAAGCATTTCATTTTGTGAGCTATATTTTATGAAGAATTAGACATTTCATTTTGTGAGCTATATTTTATGAAGAATTAGACATTTCATTTTGTGAACTATATTTTATGAAACATTTCATTTTGTGAACTATATTTTATGAAGAATTAGACATTTCATTTTGTGAGCTATATTTTATGAAGAATTAGACATTTCATTTTGTGAGCTATATTTTATGAAGAATTAGACATTTCATTTCGTCGTTTGTTTTTCTTTATTATGGTAATGAACTTGAGATGGATTCTATAATATCACCAGAGCTTCTAGACTGATTGAAATTGTCAAATACTTTTTAATGGTCCATAAACGCAAAGTAAAGCGTAGAGTTCTATTCCAAGATTTGTTCTGCTAGTATGTGCTGTGCTGTCTCAGGGGACTGTGAGCATGGGTTGGTGGGGAGGGGGGTGGGGGTATGCGATGGTTATTGGCTACTGAACTGATTTCACAGCACCCCGGGCAGACCAATAGGTGTTTAGTCTCCCCCAACAGATATCGAAGGGTATGCATACTGATTGCTCGCTGGTTAAACACACTTCTCTCTCTGCCCTCAAGCATCCAGTTCTACTTGTACGACATGCAATTCCAAATTTCATCAATTTTACTGTTCTCATCCAACAGTAGGTCGACAAGAGAACGAAGAACATCTCTCTTATCTATCTCAAACTCTCCTCATCTAACAGTAGGTCGACAAGAGAACGAAGAACATCTCTCTTATCTATCTCAAACTCTCCTCATCCAACAGTAGGTCGACAAGAGAACGAAGAACATCTCTCTTATCTATCTCAAACTCTCCTCATCTAACAGTAGGTCGACAAGAGAAAGAAGAACATCTCTCTTATCTATCTCAAACTCTCCTCATCTAACAGTAGGTCGACAAGAGAACAAAGAACATCTCTCTTATCTATCTCAAACTCTCCTCATCTAACAGTAGGTCGACAAGAGAAAGAAGAACATCTCTCTTATCTATCTCAAACTCTCCTCATCCAACAGTAGGTCGACAAGAGAAAGAAGAACATCTCTCTTATCTATCTCAAACTCTCCTCATCCAACAGTAGGTCGACAAGAGAAAGAAGAACATCTCTCTTATCCATCTTAAACTCTCCTCATCCAACAGTAGGTCGACAAGAGAACGAAGAACATCTCTCTTATCCATCCTAAACTCTCCTCATCCAACAGTAGGTCGACAAGAGAAAGAAGAACATCTCTCTTATCTATCTCAAACTCTCCTCATCCAACAGTAGGTCGACAAGAGAACGAAGAACATCTCTCTTATCCATCCTAAACTCACCAACAATCGATGCTTTCGATACAAGCCTACCCGCTCTCACGTTGCCGTGAACACCCGCTTGTCCAGGACAGCAGACCCACATGATTCTCTGAAGGTTGGAAACCTCTATAAACATCTTCTCATACCTCAACCTAATATACGGGATTCTTCTATATTAATCTTACCATAAGCTACGTTGATTTCTATACCATTTCAGAAAACTCAACAATCTGCTTTTGGTTGAAATCGGACATACAACTCTCATATGTGGTTCTTAGCAGTTGTCAGTGTTTAATAGATGTCGCCCCGAATTACGACTTTGACAGAAAGTCACGACCACAGGACGGTAGCCAATCTGGTGAGAAACCAATCGTGAGTTAGGGTTGTATCCATTTAGCATGGAAAGACTGAACTTGACAGACGACGTGGAGAAGGCAACAGTGTTCCAAAGGTACGTCACCCATCATTTTTCAGCAACTCACTGTGCAGCGCAAGGAGCAATAGCAAGGCATGTAGAAAGACATGGTAATCCCACTGCTCCTGGATCTGTATCCAGTTGTCTTGATTAGTCTTGATAGTAAAGTTAGATGACTCAAACAAGAGAGTGAAGTCAGTGGATTGTACTACCCTTCCTCACACTAAACCAATTCATAGTTCAAATCCCGATTTCTTAATCTTTGTAGTATTGATGTCTGGTCCGTGCATGATATACCTTCTTTTACACATTGTCAGTCTTATTGATTGATAGGACCATCATCATTAAACTTCGGTGAGTAACAATGTGTGCTACGATCTCTTTCTAACTTGATTTCAGTGATAGTGCACCAACCCCCTAGCACAGGCGAGGATCCCTGATGTAATTTGGAAGAGGGTGTAAACATGTTGTAGAAGTATTTTATTTTAAATCTTTTCTAATGAATTTCGCCCAGGCAGCGGCTTTCCAGACTTCCCTTTTCTATTTTTTAACTTCTGGGATTCTTTAAAGCGCTCAACTTGAACACGGAACCTATATTTTATCGTCCGTCTCCGACTGGACTAGGAACTCGATCTCACCAACACTGCCATCATGAATTTCTGGAAATATGTCCAGATGGCTCCACGAGGCTCCGCGAGGTTATCGTTGGAACGATAAGCTAGCATCTACTCTTTACGCCATAAAGTTACCTACACCGTTAAACCTTACAGTTATACATTTCATCATTACACATTACACTAGCGGAAGTCACTAGCGGTCACTAGCGGAAGTCACTAGCGGAAGTAAACAAGTATAGAAAAGTCATTAACAAGCATTGTCTAAGAGGTATGAGATATTTTTTTTTTTTTTTCCCGATCCAGAAGCACTTGAGCTTTTCAGCTCTTCGGCTCGGTGCCATGGACATCGTAACCCTTCGGTTCGGTGCCACGAACACCGTGAATCTGGGGAATCTGTGGCTTTTTCTGCCTGCCCACGGAATTGAACCCGTACACACAGAGGGCTAGTCACCCACAGTCCAACGCGCTACGAACACGCGGGCAGGTATGAGATATAAGGTGTCTCATAGTACTATATCTTGTTAATGCTCGCTTACACAAGGGATACACCTTCACTTACATCTGGGTTGAATGTATCGTTTCTATAGCTTCATCATTTTCAATATGTCTAAACTAAAGTTTGATCAGCGAGCCACAGCAAACATCAGTATGCATACTCTTCGATATCTGTTGGGGAGACTCAACGTCTATGGGTCTACCCGGAGTGCAATGACATCTGTTTAGTAACCAATAACTAATAACTAAACTGAAGTTATTCTAAACATTTGACTTGATAATCGTTGAACTTGTAAAAAAAAAATAATCCTGTATGAGTGATTGAATAACCATGAGTGTCCCTATTGCTTTCGTTTACAGGAAGATCTCTGTGACAGGATACAAACTCGACAGCATCGAAGAGAATACCCTTTGAAATGTTGAGGATGTCATAAATATGTAGTATTGCTTTTTAAAAAAAAAAAAAATATGTTTTAAAGATTCTTGTCCCACTTTTCATCCACTCTTATCGATTTTCTTCTTCGAAATGCATTTTCTATGTACTCAGTTTCAAAATGGGATCAACATTTTATTGCTCGTCTCCGATTGATTGATAGGATCATCCTCTTCGGGAACAACCGTATTACTCTATATGAAATGACAATCGTGACACATCCTTTACAGGACTTAGCCATCAACCACAGTAAACTAATCGTTGATATTCTAGGCACCACTTATACGTTCAGTAGTTTGCCTTTGCTTTCTGAACGGTGGGGTCTATTTTTACCGTTCGTAAAAATCCTCGGACATGAATTTGCTTCCAAACTATCTGCTTGCGGATTTTGAGCCAGGTACGCTTGGGGTGTGATTGAGCTCAATGCCGCTGAAGCTACAGCAATATTACTCTATATACCACGGGGTATGAAAAGGGTTCCTTTTTTTATTATTTTTATTTACTGACACTTGAACATCAGCTGGAGCAGACTGGGCACCTATGAGGGATGTGTAGTCAGTTCCTTCAATAATAACTAATACTTAAAACTTACCTGATATCCGAATTCAAAATTGTATTTTTTCACTGTTTAAAATCTAGTTTGTAACATAGAACTCCACAAACAGATAGAAGGGCATGTCCGTTTCCAGTTTATAAAACGCAACTAACGTGTGATGCGCCGCACTGCAAGTTACCAAGCAAGCCCTCTACAGCCAGCTCGTGATTTGACTACCAGACTGAAAGAACGGGTAGCTACTGTTAGTGAAAGCGAAACGCGAGAGGGAAGCAAATATTCAGCATATACTGGAGCATATATGGATTCACTCACAGAAGCCAATGGGTATTGATGCTGACATGCCATATATCTTATCTTCGGTAGAGAAGTCTTCGTAGAACATTGGGTAATGTACTATTACATATCTTATCTTATTTGGGGGAGTCTTCGTAGAACATTGGAAAATGTACTATTACATATCTTATCTTCTGTAGAGGAGTCTTCGTAGAACATTGGGTAATGTACTATTATATATCTTATCTTCTGTAGAGAAGTCTTCGCAGAACATTGGGTAATGTACTATTATATATTTGATCTTTTTAAGGGTAATCTTCGTAGAACATTGAGTAATGTACGGGAGTCATCGTAGAACATTGGGTAATGTACGGGAGTCATCGTAGAACATTGGGTAATGTACGGGAGTCGTCGTAGAACATTGAATAATGTACAGGAATCATTGTAGAATATTGGGTAATGTACGGAAGATATCGTAGAATATTGGGTAATGTACTGGGTGTAATCAGTAAAGAATTTAGTCGAAATCCCAGATGCAATCGATTTTTAGTCTACACTTGCAAACATGTGGGCGTCTGTGACTTAGCTGTTGTGAGATCGATCACAACACAATTTTACTTGGTTTACACTTTGCCGCGGGCAGTGTGGTAGCAAATACGTTCCCTTGGATTTTTACTAACGGTAAAATAGACCTCACCGTTCAGAAAGTAATGGCAAACTACTGAACGTATAAGTGGTGTCTAGGTCTTTCACAGAGTTAGTCTCAATGACTATCACATGTCTGATACATTTCCAGCGTCTTTTTTTAGATAGTGCTGCTCTTGTTGACCCTGTGCAAGCAGTTTTTTGTTAGAGATAGTATTTGGTCAGAGCACACATAAGCTCTTTCGCAGACCTGTTGTATGGAAGATGGAAAGTTTGGGCATATCTTGTTCTGTCATTCTCTAGATTTTGGATCCGTATATATGAGTAAGTAAGATGGAAAGTTTGGGCATATCTTGTTCTGTGATTCTCTAGATTTTGGATCTGTATATATGAGTAAGTAAGATGGAAAGTTTGGGCATATCTTGTTCTGTCATTCTCCAGATTTTGGATCTGTATATATGAGTAAGTAAGATGGAAAGTTTGGGCATATCTTGTTCTGTCATTCTCTAGATTTTGGATCTGTATATATGAGTAAGTAAGATGGAAAGTTTGGGCATATCTTGTTCTGTGATTCTCTAGATTTTGGATCTGTATATATGAGTAAGTAAGATGGAAAGTTTGGGCATATCTTGTTCTGTCATTCTCTAGATTTTGGATCTGTATATATGAGTAAGTAAGATGGAAAGTTTGGGCATATCTTGTTCTGTCATTCTCCAGATTTTGGATCCGTATATATGAGTAAGTAAGATGGAAAGTTTGGGCATATCTTGTTCTGTCATTCTCTAGATTTTGGATCTGTATATATGAGTAAGTAAGATGGAAAGTTTGGGCATATCTTGTTCTGTCATTCTCTAGATTTTGGATCTGTATATATGAGTAAGTAAGATGGAAAGTTTGGGCATATCTTGTTCTGTCATTCTCTAGATTTTGGATCTGTATATATGAGTAAGTAAGATGGAAAGTTTGGGCATATCTTGTTCTGTCATTCTCTAGATTTTGGATCTGTATATATGAGTAAGTAAGATGGAAAGTTTGGGCATATCTTGTTCTGTCATTCTCTAGATTTTGGATCTGTATATATGAGTAAGTAAGATGGAAAGTTTGGGCATATCTTGTTCTGTCATTCTCTAGATTTTGGATCTGTATATAAACATCGCACAACTACATTATATATTAATCTTGATTGATAGGGTCATCATCATTACACTTCGGTGAGTAACCATGTGTGCTCCGATCTCTTTCTTACACAGGAAGATCTCAGCTGCAGTACACGAACTCAGTAGCACCGGTGAGGGTGCCCGATGTAATTTTGAAGATAGTGAAGATATTTGTGTTGGAATTTTATTTTTAATAATTTCTAATAAATTTTGCCCAGGCAGCGGCTTTCCAGCCTGCTTTTCTTGATGTTGAAATGACACTGGTTCTTTTACATGCTCAAATTGAACACGGGACCTACGTTTTATTGTCCGTCTTCGGTAGGTCTAGGAACTCGATCTCACATGTACTGAGATCAGGGATCTCTGAAAAAAATATCCAGATGGCTCAATGAGGGAGCGAAACTGGTACCTTTGGCATGAGGGAGCGAAACTGGTACCTTTGGCATGAGGGAGCGAAACTGGTACCTTTGGCACGCGAGATGAGTACATAACCTCTACACCACAGAGACCCCCCAGCTGTTGACATATTAATCTTGGTTCTTCTTCTTCTTCTGCGATCAACTTTTGCTATGCGACTACTCCGGTATGTGTCATAAACAGTTCCCCATAGTTTGTCTTGTAGTGTTGTTTCTGTTGGCCAGATCTCCAATCTCTCACTACTCAGACTAGGGCAGTCTTGCAGGATGTGCTCTGGGGACTGCTTTGGTACTCCACAGGTGCAGGCCGCCGAGTCCCTGAGACCCATTCTGTGGAGGTGTGCTCTGAGACTGCAGTGTTCCGTTCTAAGTCTAAAGATTGTGGTCTGTGCTTTTCTGTTTAGTGTATTTATACTGTCGTGCTCTGGCTTGTATCCTCCATTTGTTTTTCTCCAGATCATTTTCCTGGATTGTTTCAGGAGAGTCTTTGCTTCTGTAAAACTTTGTGTTAGGTGGTGTTGTGTTAGGCTCCCCAGCCTTTGCGAGTTTGTCAGCCTTTTCGTTTCCTTGTATGTCACAGTGAGCTGGTATCCACTGTAAGACCAGTTCGGATTTTTTTGACAACAATCTTGGTTCTAATTCTGTGTTATGCTGATTTCCAGACCATCTGAAGGGTTATGATTGCACTTGGTACCTTACTCAGTCGTGTTTTAATGTCAGATCCAGATCCTTCTACATCATTCATCATCATTGGCCTCTTTGTCTCAGGAGACAATAGGTTTTGCGTCCCGTAGTTGGTTCAGTGATGAATCACAACATCTATTTTGGATGTAATTGCCTATTCTGGAATGGCAATCATTGCTACAGTTGCTGCAGGTGAAACTGGAACTGATACATAGGATGGTCTCTCTGCGCTCTCTTTCGACACCATATGTGAAATTATTTTTCGTTTTGACCCATTCCGCTAGCCATGCTTGCCTGTTTTTGTCGACCTCTCGCAATTTTCTTTGTCTATGATGCATGAAGTTAGATCACGCTTGCAGGTGTCAATGAAGCTTAGAAATGGGCGCCCTTGCTGTCTAGTACCAGTTGCAAGTTGGTTATGTAGATTGTTCTTTAGAATTCTAGCATCGCTCTATCATGCCTGATAACACTTCCATATAGCAGTTGTAAACAATATCATAGACTTCCATATAGTAGTTGTAAACAATATCATAGACTTCCATATAGTAGTTGTAAACAATATCATGAAAACAAAGAATTCTAAAAGTGGAATTATTATATGTCTATACAATTTATTTCGTTTTGTCATATACAAATCTGTAGCATTAATATTTCATAAGTACATAAAGAAAGTAAAAGAATCATTTCTTCATACCTGGAGATATATTTGGTGATACGGTGCCTGTATTTTTCATTGATCGTTGGCACACGATGGGTGATGTAAACAACATTACACCAGTCATGTTCACTTTCTAGTCTTTTTCCTGGACTCCAACTGAGGCCGGGTCGACTTGAGAGCCGCTACGGTCAGAAAAATATTCCATGTCCACCGTGAAATTGAACCCAGACCATTAGCATAAGAATCAAGTTGACTAATAACTCTGCTACAGCAGCCCTCGCATAAGTACATAACTTATTTTTCAAATCAAAATAACTCTTTGGACTATAATCACATACAGATTGCCAGTGGATCTCTGGGACTTTGTTTACTTGGGGCGTTGTTGTATCTTCTTCTTCTTCTTCTTTGTGTTCGTTCTTTACAATAAATTTTAATCAATCTCTCTGATATGTTTGATCTTTGCCAAGAACGCGCATACGTTGCACATTGGTTTGATAGGTCCCTAAACGAATAGACTTCTACACTTTTAGGACACATGCATCCAATTTCAGCCAAATCTCCTTAGTTGTCTCTTACGACATGCGTGGCAGGTAACAGTGGTTCTTTTCTTTACACCCCAAATTTGGGCCCCGGTAATCACTCGGGCAACTTGAATCATATTGGCTGGCTTAGCTACAATATCAGAAGGAGCTGCCATGGATCGAAATGACATTCTTCACGCACTGAGAGAGTCTTTCAGAACAGAGAAGTTTCAGGGCTGTGAATCCCACTCGCTGACCAGATTGAGAGAGATGGGTGTCAATATTGGTGCAGCCGAAAAGAACAAACATACTAAATATGCAATGAGATTGATTAATCAACATCGAACTGGCGTATTGGGCCACTGGACGCTGCTGGATTTACTGAGGCGGAGATCAGAGCACCTATGTACATGTCCGGAGTACTATGATTATTGTCCTCATATAACTGATAACGTCATATCTCCTTTAGGAAAATTCAGAATATCAGTTTGATACATTGTTTGTCTGCTTTTTACAGCAGCCATACCTGCAAGCATATTATCTTTTCTTTATACTCCCATCACTCTGCGTAGTCAACCTGTCTCTTCCATGTCCCTTTCCATGCTAGCCAGTTTGTGAAATCTCTTCATGATCATATGAGTATTAATTACATTAAATTAAACCACTGGTGGCTTGCTACACTTGTAACGGTATATTCAAAATCCACTAGATGTTTCCCATGATGCACTAGTCTACCATATTTATGCTAGAATACATAAATATAATTTGGTGGTCTCTATAGCGAGGTGATGAAGTAGTGGTCTCTATAGCGAGGTGATGAAGTAGTGGTCTCTATAGCGAGGTGATTAAGACGATTGCCCATTGTTCTGAATGTTGTGGGTTCGAATCTGGGCAGAGTTACATGTGCAACTCTTTCATGAGATCCCTAGGATTGTTTCTGCAGCTATGGAGTTTGTGCTTTGTGCAACACTCTAGGTAGCTTTCTGCTGACAGATACAAAGCAGTATAAGGAAACCTAGTGCAATGAAGTCAACCCTTAGCCTTTAGACATAAATTATATCAGAAATCTGAAATTGAATCCGGTTAGAGGCCAGATGAAATACACCTCCAGATTGCCACACCATCTTGGCTATATAATACTTCAACTTACAGCTCAAATATTGGGGCTCTCTGTGGCTAAGTAGTTAAACACCATCTTGGCTATATAATACTTAAACTTACAGCTCAAATATTGGGGCTCTCTGTGGCTAAGTAGTTAAACACCATCTTGGCTATATAATACTTAAACTTACAGCTCAAATATTGGGGCTCTCTGTGGCTAAGTAGTTAAACACCATCTTGGCTATATAATACTTCAACTTACAGCTCAAATATTGGGGCTCTCTGTGGCTAAGTAGTTAAACACCATCTTGGCTATATAATACTTCAACTTACAGCTCAAATATTGGGGCTCTCTGTGGCTAAGTAGTTAAACACCATCTTGGCTATATAATACTTCAACTTACAGCTCAAATATTGGGGCTCTCTGTGGCTAAGTAGTTAAACACCATCTTGGCTATATAATACTTCAACTTACAGCTCAAATATTGGGGCTCTCTGTGGCTAAGTAGTTAAACACCATCTTGGCTATATAATACTTCAACTTACAGCTCAAATATTGGGGCTCTCTGTGGCTAAGTAGTTAAACACCATCTTGGCTATATAATACTTCAACTTACAGCTCAAATATTGGGTCTCTCTGTGGCTAAGTAGTTAAACACCATCTTGGCTATATAATACTTCAACTTACAGCTCAAATATTGGGGCTCTCTGTGGCTAAGTAGTTAAACACCATCTTGGCTATATAATACTTCAACTTACAGCTCAAATATTGGGGCTCTCTGTGGCTAAGTAGTTAAACACCATCTTGGCTATATAATACTTAAACTTACAGCTCAAATATTGGGGCTCTCTGTGGCTAAGTAGTTAAACACCATCTTGGCTATATAATACTTAAACTTACAGCTCAAATATTGGGGCTCTCTGTGGCTAAGTAGTTAAACACCATCTTGGCTATATAATACTTCAACTTACAGCTCAAATATTGGGGCTCTCTGTGGCTAAGTAGTTAAACACCATCTTGGCTATATAATACTTCAACTTACAGCTCAAATATTGGGGCTCTCTGTGGCTAAGTAGTTAAACACCATCTTGGCTATATAATACTTCAACTTACAGCTCAAATATTGGGGCTCTCTGTGGCTAAGTAGTTAAACACCATCTTGGCTATATAATACTTCAACTTACAGCTCAAATATTGGGGCTCTCTGTGGCTAAGTAGTTAAACACCATCTTGGCTATATAATACTTCAACTTACAGCTCAAATATTGGGGCTCTCTGTACTAAGTAGTTAAACACCATCTTGGCTATATAATACTTCAACTTACAGCTCAAATATTGGGGCTCTCTGTGGCTAAGTAGTTAAACACCATCTTGGCTATATAATACTTCAACTTACAGCTCAAATATTGGGGCTCTCTGTGGCTAAGTAGTTAAACACCATCTTGGCTATATAATACTTCAACTTACAGCTCAAATATTGGGGCTCTCTGTGGCTAAGTAGTTAAACACCATCTTGGCTATATAATACTTCAACTTACAGCTCAAATATTGGGGCTCTCTGTGGCTAAGTAGTTAAACACCATCTTGGCTATATAATACTTCAACTTACAGCTCAAATATTGGGGCTCTCTGTGGCTAAGTAGTTAAACACCATCTTGGCTATATAATACTTCAACTTACAGCTCAAATATTGGGGCTCTCTGTGGCTAAGTAGTTAAACACCATCTTGGCTATATAATACTTCAACTTACAGCTCAAATATTGGGGCTCTCTGTGGCTAAGTAGTTAAACACCATCTTGGCTATATAATACTTCAACTTACAGCTCAAATATTGGGTCTCTCTGTGGCTAAGTAGTTAAACACCATCTTGGCTATATAATACTTCAACTTACAGCTCAAATATTGGGGCTCTCTGTGGCTAAGTAGTTAAACACCATCTTGGCTATATAATACTTCAACTTACAGCTCAAATATTGGGGCTCTCTGTGGCTAAGTAGTTAAACACCATCTTGGCTATATAATACTTCAACTTACAGCTCAAATATTGGGGCTCTCTGTGGCTAAGTAGTTAAACACCATCTTGGCTATATAATACTTCAACTTACAGCTCAAATATTGGGGCTCTCTGTGGCTAAGTAGTTAAACACCATCTTGGCTATATAATACTTCAACTTACAGCTCAAATATTGGGGCTCTCTGTGGCTAAGTAGTTAAACACCATCTTGGCTATATAATACTTCAACTTACAGCTCAAATATTGGGGCTCTCTGTGGCTAAGTAGTTAAACACCATCTTGGCTATATAATACTTCAACTTACAGCTCAAATATTGGGGCTCTCTGTGGCTAAGTAGTTAAACACTTGTTGTGCGTTCCTAAATTTGTGGGTTCGAATCAGGCCTGCGAGTTCTGTTCACAACTGCATTTTCATAGAAACCTCTAGGATTGTTGCCGGAGCTATTGATTTTTTGCTTTGCACAATACCATTGTCAGGTGGCATGCCATTTCTGCAGAGAGGGACTTAACTATATGGGGTACAATCCAGTGCAATGAAGTCAATCCTTCAGTTTTAAACAGCTCAAATATGTCAGTTATGTAGAAACTTGGGCAGATTGAGAAGTTGGTTGTACAAACAAAATACTAGAGACAAATAATTGGAAGGGAACTATCATGAATAATTCATTGTAGCATGACACTTCATGCTGATTTATATCAATACTGGACAGGACCAGATGTTGCTAATAGCAAAAGCTGATCACATGCAATCAAAATTTCAGAGTTCGAGGCCAGCTAGCTCACAAATTTCCAATGTGCATATTGTATATGGTTGAACTAAAGGAGATCTTGATCCTTTACTTGGGGATCTAAATTACAAGTACCCATGAAGTCTGAGTAAGGCTCGCCTGAATGGAGAGGGACACCGGTGATAAGAAAAGCAAGCCTTCAGGCAAAAATAAGTCAGAGGCCATGACTATGCCTGAATTCACAGGGGGTGAATAAAAAATAAATTACTGGAATATATATCACAGAAAGCTTATATCAATCTTGGATAATAAAGTCTGGCATCAATCTTAAATAATAAAGTCACTATCAATCTTGGATAATAAAGTCACCATCAATCTTGGATAATAAAGTCACCATCAATCTTAGATAATAAAGTCACCATCAATCTTAGATAATAAAATCACCATCAAACTTGGATAATAAAGTCACCATCAATCTTGGATAATAAAGTCACCATCAATCTTAGATAATAAAGTCACCATCAATCTTAGATAATAAAGTCACCATCAATCTTAGATAATAAAGTCTGACATCAATCTTGGATAATAATGTTAAGATTACAAAAAAAGCTTATCCTTCACAAGCTTGCTACACACATGCAACATGAACACTAAAAGAAGAGCATTAACATACTCCAGTTAACATGCAATGAATACAATATGAGAATAAACATTGTCAAAACCGAAGTAATGACATTCGTCAGAGAGAAAACGCCCTCAATATCTCCATCGATATACGCCAATTAAAACAAGTCAAAGACTTTACGTACCTAGGAAGCATTTTTTCAGCAAATGGAAGAATAACTAACAAAATTGAACATAGATGCAACAAAGTAAATCAAATAATAGGATAAATAGTCTCAATTTGGAAATGCAAACATGTCACCATGAACACAATCTTTCTCCCAACATTATGCTATGAGTATCAAACTTGGACACTGACATCAAACAATAGAAGAAAATTAGTCACGACAGAAATGAAGTGTCTACGCAGAAGACTGGGAGCATCAAGAAGAGACCAATGAATACGATCAATAAATAGTTTAGTTTAGTCCTCCGATCATCATTATCGCACATCGAACCAATTAGTCCACACACATTGCAATCTCCCCCTCAGTATGTCTCTCAGCGTGTGGCGACTAACTAACGATACATGTTCTTTGTTGGTTTATTATTCTTCTTTGGCTATCAGTATAGTGCTTATGTCTAGCTACATCACATTTCAGTTAAAATTCCTGCAGTCTGGTTAGTGTTGTATATTTAACACTACTACTTGAATCATTTACACATTCTCTCTCCTCAGGAATTTATATCAGCCTGGTCCATTGTGCGTTCATTTTGTACAGCAGCCATGTTTGGTCAACCACTAGTAACAACTGTTATAAGAAGGAGAAGATGGAGATGTGTTGAGCATATCTTGAGAAGAAATGATAAAAGAATATCAAAGTAGGCATTGAAGTGGAAGGCAAAGGGTTCAAGAAGAGAGGACGCCTAGAGAGAACCTGAAACACACCATGCTGAGAGGTAAAAAATCTCAATTCAATTTGAGGAGATTGAGCGCGTTGCCCAGGATTTAGCGGCATGGAGAAATTACTTGAGGTCCTATGTAACGTATAATGGTACAAGAGGAATTATTATTATACCTGCAAGCCTATCGGCAGGTTCATTTCCCTTACACCTGCATGCCCTGACACAAAAATAAGGGTCACTAAATATACAGTGAACAAGTATTAGGGGCTTGGGATGCCTGTGTGTTACCAAGGTCCTCAAGAGGAGCAAAGAATAGTAATACTGCGACCTATAAGGCATGTCATAAGAGGCAACTGATGTAGGGGTCTAGGGAAGCTACCCAAGTAAATAAAAAGCGTAGCAGAGATCAGATGTGTTGGCCTACTTGTAGACGCGAAACTGGCACAACATACAATTGCTCTTAGGCTCTGATGACATACAATTCACAAAGAGTGATTAACAAGTGGTCAATATGGAGCGTTCAAAGAAGAAGAAGAAGAAGAAGAAGGGGCTTGGGACAGGAGAACATGGAAAACCATTACTGAAGCCTCATCTACCACCAGATTTGAAGAGGATAATTCAGTGTTGACTCTTGTTATGATAAACTCATATTTCTGTTTCACCCTCATCACTATCCCTTTCATTAGTGCTTAAACTTTGGGAGGTCATGTCAGACAGTTGATCATCCTTTTTCTTCTGGACTTGATCTGTGAAAGTTCCACCAGACAACCTCAAATTCATGAAATCCCAAAGTGTTTTGTAGCCAAAACGAAGCTGCTCCTGAAAGAAATATCAAAATATTGATTAGTAAAATAAGACCTTTTTCATCTTTACAGACAGTGATTTAGCAAGTGTTTTACTTTACAGACAGTGATTTAGCAAGTGTTTTACTTTACAGACAGTGATTTAGCAAGTGTTTTACTTTACAGACAGTGATTTAGCAAGTGTTTTACTTTACAGACAGTGATTTAGCAAGTGTTTTACTTTACAGACAGTGATTTAGCAAGTGTTTTACTTTACAGACAGTGATTTAGCAAGTGTTTTACTTTACAGACAGTGATTTAGCAAGTGTTTTACTTTACAGACAGTGATTTAGCAAGTGTTTTACTATGACAACTTATGAGTTTGTGTCTATTACCTTTCAGCTCATCCCTAAGTCTCTTTTCAAAAGATTCTGCACCTTTGCTTAATATTGTTTTCCACATAACTCTGTCATCAGTTAGTTTTTCCCATGCGCTGGGACCGATAGAGAATTTCTTAATTGAGGCATTGCAGACATCCTTATATCTGAGCAGGGTTCTGCCTTGGAGCCTCTTCCATTCTGAAAGTTCACAGAACAGCACCTGTTGGGTATGCACTTATTATCCATTCTTCTCCAGGGGTCTCTGTGGTGTAGAGGCTAGGGGCTCACCTCTTATTTCAAAGGTACTAAGTTCGCTCCCTTGTGGAGCCATCTGGATATATTGCCAGAGATCCCTGATCTAATTGTAGGTAAGATCGAGTTATAGTCTATCGGAAATGGATGGTATGAGCAAGTAAAAGAACCCTTGGCAGTTCATAATTGAGAAGAGCAGGCTGGAAAGCTGCTGCCTGAGCAAATTTCATTAGTAAAATTAAAAATAACATTCCTACAAAATATTTTCACCATTTTAAAAATGACACCGGTGACCTCTGCTGGTGCTATGAAGTTCATGCACTGAGACCTTCCTGTGTAAGAAAGAGATCAGAGCACACATGGTTACTCACTGAAGTGCAATGACGATAGTTCTATCAATCAATCAACCTTCAGAATGACAGGCAAGCTTCTTAACCACTTCCCCATAGAGACCCCACATAGAAGAAGTGTGGCATGGTAACCTAGTTTTATGAATGTTATGATAGTCACAGATGTTACTCACATAGTTCTACACATAATGTTATGACAGTCACAGATGTTACTCACATAGTTCTACACATAATGTTATGACAGTCACAGATGTTACTCACATAGTTCTACACATACTGTTATGACAGTCACAGATGTTACTCACATAGTTCTACAAATAATGTTATGACAGTCACAGATGTTACTCACATAGTTCTACAAATAATGTTATGACAGTCACTGATGTTACTCACATAGTTATGAATAATGTTATGACAGTCACAGATGTTACTCACATAGTTCTACAAATAATGTTATGACAGTCACAGATATTACTCACATAGTTATGAATAATGTTATGACAGTCACAGATGTTACTCACATAGTTATGAATAATGTTATGACAGTCACAGATGTTACTCACATAGTCAGGAAAAAACTGGATCCGTCGTCTCTTGCAGTGCTTGATGATTCGATAGACATCAACTTCTTCTTCTTCTTCCATCTTCTCACACAATATCACTAGAGCAGCAAAGAGTCCTGAGTGGAAGGCACCATTCTGGCAGTGAACTATAATAGGTTTCTCATCCTGACATGTCGAGTTCTGCCAAGTGAATATACCATCAATCAAATCTAACAGCACGGTCCTGGATGGTGGTGTAAGATTCGGTTGTTTCCAAGCGTCTAACTGAAACTGCCTGACAAGTCTAGCTGGTCTTTTTGGATGCTCAGTGCTGCGAATGCTGAAGTTGCGAATTGTAATACTTTCAAATTGGTATGTTGCAGTTGTCTCAATGAAGAAAGGCTCAAACAACTTGAGGTCCATACTGGGCCAGTACTCTGCACATGTATTATCATCGTTCGTGAAATCTTCCACCATGACGATTGTTCGTACATCAGTGTGTAAACCAGTTTCCAGAAATCGGTAATGGTGGTATGAAGGGGTGTTTGTGTGATGATGAAGTGGTTTTTCTTAAAATAACTGTCTAAAAATATAGCATTGATGTAGTTTGTTGGGTTTAGTCCACCTTGGGAACGTAACATGGGACGATTCTTCTCTGCAGGTAGGACATCTTGATATCTGAAATATTGGTAATCAAAGATACAAATCAATTTATCTCTTGTTTCAAGTATTAATAATAATTTCTGTCGTACCGTTATATGTTACATCGTCCATGTATTGCAAGGTCCCTCAAGGAAGCAAAGAATAGTAACACTGCGACCTACAAGGAATGCCAGAAGAGGTGACTAAGGTAGGGGTCTAGGGAAGCTACCTAGTAAATAAAAGGGTTGCAGAAACTGGATGTGCTGGCCTACTTGTAGGTGCATAAATGGCACAACGTACCATCGCTCTCAGATCACAAAGAGTGGTTAACAGGTGGTTGCTATGGAACGTTTGAAGAAGACGAAACGTTACATAGCGGCTTCAAGTAATTTCTCCATACCATTCTGTCTTGGGCAACTAGCTCAACCTCTTCGATGGAGTTGGGTCTGATATTTCTTGCCTTTCTCAGCAAAGTATGTTTCAGGGTCTCCCTAGGACATCCTCTCTTTCTTGAACCCTTTGCCTCCCACTTCAATGCTGGCTTTGATATTCTTTGATTCTTTCTTCTCAAGGTGTGTTCAACATATCTCCATCTTCTCTTTCTTATAACAGTTGTCACTAGTGGTTGACCAGACAATTCTCTGATTTCATCACATCTCCTGAATTCGCCCCATTTTATATTCATAATTTTTAGAGACATCTATTTTTGAATGCATTCAACTTGCTTTCTATATCTTTAGTCATTTTCCAACTCTCGCTGGCATATGTTAAGATTGATTCAACATTGGAATTGAAAAATTTGTAATTTAATTTTAAAAACTAAATAACTTGAAGTTCCATATTTTTGTTTCAAGTAAACAATTTTCATATCAGAAAATAGGCATCTCTTCTTCTTCTTATTTTCTTTTGTTATCAAATTGTTAGGGTGTTGTTGCCAAGTGTCCTGATTTCTGTTTTTGTCCTACGATGCTCTAGTGGCTTGGGTGATATTTATTTAATGAGACAAAGAGGAAAGAACTACCATTATCTCAATTGGCAAACATCAAATAAAACAAGCTAAAGACTTTTTCTTTTGAACTGACTTCCTGTCAATATGGCGTGACACGCTGGAGGAACTTCAACATTTGATCAGTATAATCTCAATATGATCAGGTCACATGATGGATAGATTGCATAGCAGAATAACGCTTCAACATTCGATCAGTATGATCTCAATATAATCAGGTCACATGATGGATAGATTACATAGCAGAATAATGCTTCAACATTCGATCAGTATGATCTCAATATGATCAGGTCACATGATGGATAGATCACATAGCAGAATAACGCCAAAGAGCAAAAATAACAATCACCTAGCCCCCTAAAGCAGTGCAAGACAAAAAAAAACCATGATCATTTTTTCTATTTTCTTTCTCTCTTGATCAAAATATTCTTTGTTATGTTTGTTTAATTAGTTGAACAGTTTATGTTTGTTTAATTAGTTGAACAGTTTATGTTTGTTTAATTAGTTGAACAGTTTATGTTTGTTTAATTAGGTGAACAGTTTATGTTTGTTTAATTAGTTGAACAGTTTATGTTTGTTTAATTAGTTGAACAGTTTATGTTTGTTTAATTAGTTGAACAGTTTATGTTTGTTTAATTAGTTGAACAGTTTATGTTTGTTTAATTAGTTGAACAGTTTATGTTTGTTTAATTAGTTGAACAGTTTATGTTTGTTTAATTAGTTGAACAGTTTATGTTTGTTTAATTAGTTGAACAGTTTATGTTTGTTTAATTAGTTGAACAGTTTATGTTTGTTTAATTAGTTGAACAGTTTATGTTTGTTTAATTAGTTGAACAGTTTATGTTTGTTTAATTAGTTGAACAGTTTATGTTTGTTTAATTAGTTGAACAGTTTATGTTTGTTTAATTAGTTGAACAGTTTATGTTTGTTTAATTAGTTGAACAGTTTATGTTTGTTTAATTAGTTGAACAGTTTATGTTTGTTTAATTAGTTGAACAGTTTATGTTTGTTTAATTAGTTGAACAGTTTATGTTTGTTTAATTAGTTGAACAGTTTATGTTTGTTTAATTAGTTGAACAGTTTATGTTTGTTTAATTAGTTGAACAGTTTATGTTTGTTTAATTAGTTGAACAGTTTATGTTTGTTTAATTAGTTGAACAGTTTATGTTTGTTTAATTAGTTGAACAGTTTATGTTTGTTTAATTAGTTGAACAGTTTATGTTTGTTTAATTAGTTGAACAGGTTACATATGAAAGTAGACTAGTTTTCATATGCTTCTATAAACACAGGACAACTACTTCTAGTATGAGGATGGCGGTTGAGGAGGTTACTGCTGCCCTCCATTGACTCTCTGGGACTTCATTTACTGGGGCCGTTGTTGTAACTGACGCTCAGTCGATGCTTCACAAGATCCAAAAGGGCAGGTTTTGGTATGAGTGGATGTCGTCTATAGAAGTTTCTAACCTCCAGAGGCTTACATGGATCTACTGTCCTGTGCATGTGGGTGTTTGCGGAAATGATAGAGCGAGCATGCTTGCATCAACAGCATCGATTGATGGAGAGTTGAAGATGGATAAGGGGGATGTTCTTTCGTCTCTTCGAAACTGCCTTTTGGATGGAGATACTAAAATAGATCTTGAATCAAACCTGCGATTTAAGCAGTTTGGAGTTAATTGTTGTACAAGTAGAACTGGATGTCCGAGGGGCAGAGTGAGGAGTGTGGTTAATCAACAAACCACGGGAACCATCAGTATGTATACTTTTCTATATCTGTTGAGGGAGACTGAGCATCTATGGGTCTGACCAGAGTGCAATGATGTCAATTTAGTAACCAATAATAATAATAATTCCTCCCGTACCGTTATATGTTACATAGGGCCTGAAAATAATTTCTCCACACCGCTCAATCTCCTCCATGGAACCGAGACCTATATTTCTTGCCTCTCTCATCAAAGTTCGTTTCAGGGTCTCCTTAGGTCGTCCTCTCTTTCTTGAACCCTTTGCATCCCACTTCATTGCCTGCTTTGATATTCGTTGATCATTTCTCTTCAAGGTGTGTCCAACGTATCGCCATCTTCTCTTTCTTATAACAGTTGTCATTAGTGGTTGACCAGACATTTCTCTGATTTCATCACTTCTCCTGAATTTGTTCCATTTTATATTCATTATTTTTTGCAGACATCCATTTTCAAATGCATTCAACTTGCTTTCTATATCTTTAGTCATTTTCCAACTCTCGCTGGCATATGTTAGGATTGATACAACATTTGAATTGAAAATTCGTAATTTAATTTTAATACTATATAACTTGCAGTTCCATATTTTATTTAGACTTTAAAAGCTGATGTTGCTTTGCCAATTCGTATCATAATTTCTTTTTTAACATTTTCTGTGGAAATCAAAATTGCTACCTAAATTGGTGAACTGCTCTGTTATTTTTATCCTTTTAGATTCCATGGTGATATCTGCATTACTTGCCATATCTTGGTGTCTTCATTATATTTGGTGTCTTCATTATATTTGTTTTTTTTCATAACTTATCTGCAGACCAACTTTTGATGCTATAGATGACAAGTTGTCTGTTTTCTTTGCATATCTTGGTTGTTTCTACTTAACAAGGAAATATCATCTACAAAATCCAAATCTTCTAGTTGACTATTTTCTACCCAATCAATGCCAGTTTCGCCCAGTCAATGGCTACTCCAAACAATAGCGGAGATAGAATACAGCCTTGTTTTACTCCGGTTTTGACCACAAACCAGTAGCTGTGTCCACCATCAGTGCAAATTGCACACTGTGAACCATCATAGAGGCTCTTGATAATGTTTATTATTTTGTCTGGTATTCCATAGCATCTCAGAATATTCCACAGGGAACAGGGTGCAGAAAGCTGGATTTTGTCGTGATTGATGTTCCCTTCGACAAGAATTGCAATTCAAGTGATGAACAGTTTTGTGTTGCTACATTAGCGACGGTCATATGCATTTTATGCGGTGCAGGTTGCTTTTTGTGGTGGTACGCGGCTGTTTCATTTTGGAATTAGTTCACACGGAAGACATTTCACAGTTGTTAGCATTTAGTGTGATTTTCATTGGCACAGGAACGGAGCAATTATGGGGTGACCCGTTGCAGTGAAGTTGGAACCGTACTTATGAACTATGAACTATTCCACAGGGAGATTCTGTGTAGACAACAAAAGCTCCAGCAAGTTGTTTTAGTGTATTGTATAGCATTTTACTGTTTCCAGTCTTAGCTTTCTTTTCCCTTTCTTCAGCCAGTCGATTGACATATGCTTTTCTATCTCTTCTAGCCGCTCTTTTCACTCCCTTGTCTTTTAGTCTATATTCCTCTTTAGCTTGGATTTCATTTGTTGCATTCTTAGTATTAAATATCGCTAGTTTCATCTTGCTTCTTTCTTGAATACATTTCCAAGTGTCATCACTTATCCAGGTAACCAATAACCAATGACCAAAAAAAAACCCAATTATATAAGAAGAGTCCTTACCTGTTCTTTTGTATGTTGACTTCAAGCAGAGCAGTCTTATACTCGTCTTTTGAAGATTCCCTACAGAAAGCCTGCAGAAGCTGGTGTTGATCTCGAAGATATGTGTGTCCAGTTTGAGGGTTCTTCTGTGTCCAGTTATTGTACCGATCCTTCAGATCAAAATCGACTAGCGTATCCCCTGCATGGAACTCTTCAAACACAGCCTCGTATATAAATATATATTGCTTCTTGGTGCGCACCATATACGGACGCTCTTTACGAATTCTTCTGATATAATCAAACACCATTACCCTTCCTTCAACTGCATACTGTTCAATCATAGCATCTACAGCAATGAAGACACCACTCCTGCCCATTCCTGTACCGCAGTGAACCAGAATGGGGCCCTTACCATCATGGTTTTGTCGCACTTTATACCTCATCTCTAAAAATGGAATTGGATCATCTGGGACACCGTGAACAGGCCAGGATGTGAACTGAACTAACTTGACTATTTTTGAATGTTCTTCATCTTTAACTGTAACACCAACTGTCCGAATAATGAAATCAGCAAACTCTTGGACATCAATAAACTGAAGGTGAAAATTGCCAAATTTTTCCTTTGCACTCTCAGGCCAATATCGAGTGCATTTGACAATCCCTTCCTCAATGGCATTGGTTACCATAACAACAGTTGTGATAGATCTAGAAAATTAGACAAAAATTGTAAGAATTAGAAAAATATGTTCTCAAGGAAGAATAGCAAGTTAAAAACAACTAATTTATCTTCCTGTTCTTTTGTGGTCACACCACTGTTACCGGGTTGTTGCATAGTGTCATGGTTTTCTGTTTTTGTCTTGCGCTGATCAGGTGGCTTGGGTTATTTTTGCCTTTTGACAGGATTCTGCTCTGCCATCTAACCATCTTTTTGGGAGTTCTTCTGCCTTCTTTCCTAATGTTCTGTTGTAGAAGACTCTGTGTACAGTGGAGTTTGGTTGCATTCTTATTAAGTGGCAGAACCACTTCATTCTGTGCCATGTGTTTTTATCAGTTCTCTGAAGTCAAGAAACTTATGGCAGGCAATGAGAGTGCCGATGTCTTAGCTAAGGAGGGCAGTACCAAAGAGCACATTTACCAACCCCTGTCTTTTCAAGAGGTCAAAATCCTCATACAGAAAAAAATATGCAGTAGACTGGAAGACAAACACTGGATACGATTATGGAAAAGACTTCCTCAAAGACCTAATCAGAACAGACCAGGTCATTATATTTCGACTACGCACCGGACACTGCAAACTCAACAAACACTTATATAGACTAGGAATAAGTCAAACAGCTCTCTGCCAGCGTCAGCAGGCGGAACAGACACCAGAGCATATCTTGCAAGACTGTCCTCTCCTGGGGGAGCTGAGAAGCAACATGTGGCCACGCCCAATTGACCTGAAAACTAAGCTTTGGGAAACCCTGACAGACCTGAAGCTGACTGCCCAGTTTGTGGTCCACAGTAAATTAAACGCATGACCAGAGATCGCTGAAGAAGAAGGCGCAACTTATAAATTAGGTACTTCCAACTCGATATCTTACGTTTTATTTGCCATGTCTTTTTAATAATTCTCTAAAGTAACCAACTTATAAATTGGGCGTCTGTAGTTTAAGCGGTAGTGAGCTCGATCACACAAAAGCGTACCTGGTTCAAACTCCCCAGCGGGCAAGTTTGGAAGCAAATTAGTTCCCTTTGAATTTTACAAATGATAAAAATAGATCTCATGGTTCAGAAAGCAATGGCAAACTACTGAATGTATAAATGGTGACTAGAAAATCGACGACTCGTTTACTGTTGTTGATGGCTAAGTCGTGTAAAGGATATGCCACGATTTTCATTTAATAAATTGGGACAGAATCTTGCTTGAATCACATTGACAAACAAAGAATGAAGTGAAAATTATGCTAAGATCTCTAGGTACCTCTGTCGTTGGTAACTGTTCCTAGTGTGCATGTGTTTATGTCAAAATCTTTCACATATTTCTTATACTCATTCTAATATCATATATGATGTCTTACAGTATGTCACTTTCTAGAGATCAGCTCTCCATGCAAGAAATTCTTGACAATTCAATAATTTTTCATATATGAGATATAACAATGTCACCGGAGACATCTCTGCTTGAAAAGCATGTACACGGACGAACATTCCGCTCTTTCTCAAGTACTCATTTGTTGATCAATAGCGGTAGATCAAACATAATCTGCGAAAGACGCAATCGAGTGTCACTAGACAAGCAATTGAGTGGAAACCGCAATGGACAAGGGAAAGACGACTTCCTAAACAGACCTGGAGACAAAGTCTTCTTAAGGAATTGAAGATTGCTCGACTATCCTGGCACGTCACAAAGAAAACGGCCAGAAACCGGGAAAAATAGAGAACAACTTTTGAGGCTTCACAATGAGCATAGAGGAATAAGTAAGTATGTATATCAGCAACTGACAGCTCCAGTCCTGTGCTGGTTAATGAAAATTCGCCTACTTCCTGTATCTCTTCGTTTGTCCTTCTCTGCTTTTGTGCCGTTAGGTGTAGCAGGTTTAACTGATGATCGGTTTCTGAGATAGTGTATGCTCGGTCGCTTGATATGCTGTGGTATTGTGGAGTTTTAAGATGTCTGTAACTCCATCAACCCATCATTTTCTTGGTCTGCCCTTCCTCTTGATGATTCCATTTTCAGGTTGTACGCTCTTGCAACTGGTGTATTCGGATTCATTCTGACCAAGTGGCCAAACCATTTTAATCTCTGTTTTTCAATGAATCTAATAGCAGGTGATGTTCCGACTGTTCTTCTAATTTCCCCATTTCTTATATGGTCTCTTCTTGTTTTATTTACCGCTTTCCTCAAGCATCTCATTTCTTATATGGTCTCTTCTTGTTTTATTTACCGCTTTCCTCAAGCATCTCATTTCACAGCTCCTGTATAATGATCAAAATTAGCAACATTGCGTTTGACCCCAAGTTCTTGAAGTTGAGACATGGATAAAGAATGCAAGACATGATTTGAATTTTCTGTCTGGCCCAGTTCTCTAATGATTGTCATGATATCAGCCCTGTCCATTGTTTTACCATTTGTCAAAAACGTATTGCGTCTCAGCAGTGTAAGCTGCAATTATAATGTGAGGTTGAAAATGAAAATCGTGACACATCATTTTCATGATTTAGTCATCAACCACGTCAACCATCAACAAGTCGTTGATTTTCTAGCAACACTTATACGTTCAGTAGTTTGCCATTGCTTTCTGAATGGTGGGGTCTATTTTTACTGCATTTTTTCCACTGGTACAAATATGCTTCCAAACTACCCACCGCACATTTTGAACCAGGCACTCTTGGGTTGTGATTGAGCTCACTACCACATAAGCTACAGACATCCAGAATGTCAGGTTACTGTTTATAAATATTAGTTTATGCATCTAATAACAGACTGGAACTTGATAGCATTATGGTAAAATTAATATTTGATGTAAATAATTTAGTTTTACAAATGAATTTACTTCTGTAAAATTAGCCTCCAGAAATCCACAGTGGTCTTGTCATCAAATGGACTTTGAGCTGCAATGTATGTTGGCCCTTTCTTGTATCCAGGCATGAAGCTTGCATTGACGTATGTTCTTCGAGAAATGGAGTCAGGTTTAAGTTTGACAAGACTGTGGTCATACGGTAGAAGGTGAGGAAATCTATTAAGATCTTTATTTCGACGAGCTAAAATATCTGCTGCTCTTTTGCTGTTCTTGTAAGATAAGCTATTAAATTCATCACCGAATGAGACTTTTGGTAAATGTGAATAATTGTCTACTTCTGCGCCAACATGAGGAATATTATCTTCTCTGTAAACGAGATGTCTTCCAGCTGTTATATGTCTGCTGTCTCTGATGTTATAAATAATGCTCCAGTAGTTTTCTGGGTCATAATCATCCTCAAGTTCTGAAACAGCAGACATAGGTTTGTCATTTTCTTGGAGCTGGTATGGAACAAACCTGTTTCTTCTCCTCCACCACCAATACAAAAATATGAGTAAGATGATGAGTAGAATGAATAGAACAAGTGCAACAATGACACCAATATAAACGCTTGTGTCATCCTGAGCACCAGCGAATGGTATGGTTCGAACTGGGGGTGTCAGGCTGGAGTAGCTATATTTAGTAATACCATCTGCAGTACTAATCACTATATAATGGATAATGTAAAGATTGTCTTCTTTTAAAGGCTTGTTGATGTTGCCTCCGTATGTCAAGCCATCGCCAACAACAAAATTCACTGTCTTTGTAATGCTATCCTGTGTTAGTTGAGCTGTGACGTAGCCTGGTACGCCTACAACCCTCCTACGTCTGCTACTAGACACCAGCTCCACTTGTAGCTGGTAGGCTGTGAGGGGAGCATCTGTTAAGATCACTGGTTCTATGGCAACTGTGATTGATGTATAGGTGGCACTGACAAACAATGGTGCTGCTGGCTGGCGTGGTGCATTGGGTTCTGTGAAGACAAATGCAACATTTCATGATGTGAGTTTAGAGATCCTATCCAGTCTTACATTTTCAAAGTAACTAGCCAATAGTTTTTTAGTGTACAATGATAAGATCAAAATGAGGATCATAAAGAGTTATATTTACCCAGTATTTTTATATGGTTAGAATAGGGCCAAAGCTGCATTCTAGAAAAAGAGAAGCATTATATGCATCATTGTCAATTGATATCAGAATGAGAGTTATACAATGCTACATAGAACCAATACTGACATACAGGTGCGAGTCATAGACAATGAACAAACAGATCGAAAAATCTCTGAGGGCCACAGAGATGTGGTTTTACATAAGAATGATGAGAATCCCATTGACTGCTAAACTGACGAATGTGGGGGTGTTGAATGAGGTCAAGACACAGAGAAATATTATTATCAATATAAGAAAGAGGCAGTCATAATTATTCAGACATGTGATGAGAAAGAGAGGTTTAGAACATATTTTAGCAAATGGTAAAATTGAAGGGAGACAAGGCACATGAAGACAAAGAGAGAAAATATTAGACAGCCTGGCTTCATGGCATGGAAGAGCGTCAACATCTGAGATGATAGCAAATATTAGAGATAGAGATTTCTGGAGTTCCATGAACGCCCACGCCAACCGGCATGGCCCCTAATGATGATGATTTTTGTATGGTTCAGAAACAAGGACAATGAGCATGCATTTGGAAATCAGAATTAATGCAATTAAGATATGGATATACAGTAGAATAATTTGTATTATATAAATTTAATAGGTAAGTTTGATAAAAACTAGTAATGAAGAAAGTGTTAGTACAGGAAATAAAATGAAACAAATAAAATATTTCAAAACCATAAAGTTTAGTTTAGTCGTGGAATCATCTTCACTTCAAGAGATAGACAAATTACATCCTGGCAGAGTGCAACATAAAGGTAAGAGACAGTGAATGTTGGAGATACATTGCAACCAAACTTTGATGTGGAGACAGCATCTGATGATGATGACAATGATAAAAGTTACTTTTAAAAAATGTTACTTGTAACTTTTGAACTTTTGAACCATTTTTATAGTTTACTAGCTATACTTACCCTAGTAGTTACCGGGGCTCACATTATGTATGTAAATAATAGAACCACTGTTACCTGCCACACATGTCATAAGATGCAAATAAGGAGATTGGATGTGGGGCTAGCTACCCCACCCCATAACAAAAATTATATAGCTACAGAAACCACAACCAATGAAATTCATAGCTCACCACCCGAGGAAGAAGAAGGATCCGCAGGAAGGACTCATGAAGCGACTAGATGAAATCTGACAGGAAATCAGGCTGCCGACTTACCTTCTTTTAACCTGGGAAGTTTGCACAGGTGGCACAGGAAATGAGGCCCTTCGATGGAACTCCCAGGGTAACAGAGGTAAGGGGAAACCCAGGAACACCTGAAGATGGGAGTTGGAGAAGAATGCAAGAAAATGAGGAGAGAGTGGAGAGATCTGAAAAAGATGGCCTTGGATAGGAGGGCTTGGAAGAATTTGGTTGCGGACCTATGCCTCCCTAAGGATGCAGGTTGAAGAAGAAGAAGAAGGTATACTACCCGTCTTTGCATGGACAATATTACATTACAATATATTACATTACAAAGACAGTGAAGTATATACAAGAGACAACGTTGAATATATAGACAATATTTTAAGCAAACAAAAGGAAGATTATTCTAAACACACTGAAAGACATGTTTAGGAGGAGATCGGAGTCATTATGGACATGTCTGATATGCGATGAAGATGATTCTCAAATGAACAATAAACAATAGTATTTGCCTGTGGTAAGTGTTTTTGAGGCTGCTGTTAACACACCAGTATCTGTTCTGGCTATAACCCCAACTGAATAAGGTGTGTATGGGCTCAAGTCACATTCATGATAGCTTCTGGCTGTATTTGGCAGCTGTCTTTCTATGACTGGGGATGAATCATCATTAGTTTTCTTTACAGTTACCTGAAAGAAAGTAGAGTATCCAATCGCATCAAACAATTAAGAAATTGACATCTGTCAATGAAGAGAGAAACATATTGGCAATGATAGATAAACATCAACATGCCAAAAGTCTACCACCAGGTGGAAGATGGAACTGGTTGCCCATTCTTGCCGTTAAGGGTAGGGGTGAGAGCTTTAATTTGTGTTACAGGGCAAAATGAGTCGCCCTTGATGTCATATATCTATTTTTATTTAGTGGGGTCTTAATAATTGTCTATATGTAGTGAATAGCCATTACATTGGGTTACAGTGGATCTTGGTTACATTGTTTCAGCACAAGAGAACAGAGGGTTTACTGTTGATGTTAACCATGGTCACATATGACCAGTTGATGAGTCACGTTCAACAACGTGTGGTGACTAGTTCCCATTTAGCTCATTCAACTTGGTTATCCTGAGATCCCATCAGAAATTCCTTGTTTCCGACCATGGTTGGCTGTTGTAGTTAGTTGTTGTTGAGCCACGTTTAACACGTGAGGTGACTTGTTCCCTTTCAGCTCGGACAACTCTAATAAGCCTGATGGACTCTACCTGTGCGATTTTTTGGGGATTTCGCCGTCGTGTCGACAGCGAGGTCTCCAGGGGGTGTAGTGGATAGCCAGTTCCCCAGGTGGCAGCTGAGGTACAGACAAGTAGCTTTAGTTTATAGTATAGTTGGTAGGATATATATATAATATTTGTAGACTTAGTGTTTGCACTCTCTAAACAGATGGCAAACACTAGTACAGAACATGTGACGTAGTAGAAAATACGTAGTTGTGTAGTGACAGTCGGTTAGTAATAAAGTAAACAAGAAGAGACGACATGAACCTTTGGGATATGACGTGTTTGTGAGTTGTCAACACGTACATCTTGTAACACCAACAATAAATATGTTTATACGTTTTCTACTTGGTTATCAAATATATATATATAGAAGTTACGAATGAAAGCTATGATTGGTTATTGGTTATTGGTTACTAAACTGACGTCATTGCACTCCGGGCAGACCCATAGGTGCTCAGTCTCCCCAACAGATATCGAAGAGTATGCATACTGATGGTTCCTGTGGCTCGCTGATTAAACACACCTCTCACTCTGCCTCTCAGGCATCCAGTTCGACTTGAACAATGAGAAAGCTATGAGAAAGAAATGAACCACAGCCTTCTAAGCTACAATCAGGCCTTCTTAGTCACAACCGGCATCTAGCCACCACCGGCTCATCCTGTCACACCACCATCAATAGAAGGGATAACACCCCCGCCCTTTAACATATACATCCTTTTCTGGTTTTCCCTTGGCTCTATTACCTGATCTCTTTTTTATTGTATGATATTATTAGTGGTTGCTTGTGTTCCCTTCTCATTTAATGTCAGAGCCATTGTATTTGTTAATTTTCAATGTATTCGGTGCATGAAGTTATGTCCACTTTGCTTATAATGTCTTCGTTTCAGTCTATCTTTCCTGGTGACCCTCACCCTCTTCCTCAAGAATTTCATTTCACATGGGCTGAGATTTCTGTAGTGTGTCCAAAACAGTTGATCTATAAATATACATGGAGGTTAGAAGCATCAATATATGAACACCAACAAGTGCAAGGCTGAGATGGTATGACAAAGTTACAAACACAGACTTGTGAATAAGAACAGGACAGGAACTCATGATGACGCAGATTATGAGGAGAAAATGTTGATGGTTCAAGCATACCCTGCAGAAGACAGTCAATTGTTACTAGACAAGCACTTGAGTGGAAGCCCCAAGGAAAGAGAAAGAGGGGGACATCCTAAACAGACCTCAAGATGGAGTCTTCTTGAGGAATTGAAGGATGCTGGACTATCCTGGGAAGCCATAAGAAAAATGGCCAGTGACCAGAACAAGTGGCGAACAACTGTTGAGACCCTATGCTCCATGAGGAAAGCAGATGAATAATTCAGTAATTAAGTGAGTTATTGACCAGCATCATTGCATTCTGGGCAGACAGGTGATGTAAACAATTTAAAGTAAAACCCTAGTTGATTGATAGGACTATCATCATTGCACTTCCGAGAGTAATCATGTGTGCTCCCATCTCTTTCTTACACAGGAAGATCTCAGCGGCAGTGCACAAATTCCATGGCGCCAGCGAGGTTCCCCAATGTAATTTGTAAGATGGTGAACACATTTTTTAGGAATTTTATTAAAAGATTTTTCTAATGAATTTTGCCAGGGCAGTGGCTTTCCAGCCTGTTCTTCTCAATTTTGAACTGTCAAGGGTTCTTTTACATGCTCAACTTGAACAACAGGAATTTCATTTGATTGTCAATCTCTGATAGGATCTTGATCTCACCTATGCTGTGATCAGGGATCTTTGAAAACATATCCAGATGGTTCAATGGTAATTTGATAGTATATTGTGACAAATACAAACAATATAACAAACTTACAGTAAACCCAGTCAAGACATTCACTATCTCTTGTGGTGGTAGCCAGGTAAAGTTGAGACAGGTGGTGTTTAGGTTAGCCACTGAAATAGCCAATGGAGGCTGTAAAGCGCTATCAAATGGGAGTGTTTTTACAGCAGACGTAAGCTGTGACCAGCTCGTAGTTGTATCATTGTTCAGTGTGCTAATGATGATATAGTAAATCATGTAGAAGGAATCTCGCTCCAAAGCCTGTGGGGAAGGCAACAAAATAAGTCAAAGGGAAATATATTGTTTCCTATTTTATACACGCTCTTCTTCTTTTGTTGTACCACTGTTACTTGTTTGTTGTCAGTGTCGTGGTATACACCATCTTCTTCTTCTTCTTTTGTTGTCACACTGTTGCCGGGTTATTGTCCAGTGTCGTGGGTATACACCCTCTTCTTCTTTTGTTGTCACACTGTTACCGGGTTATTGCCCAGAGTCGTGGGTATACATCCTCTGTCGAGATTATTTGTTAGCTAATTTTACCACCCAGCTTCCCATCGGATTTATATGTTTATTTTGTTTCTGACTGCAATGACTCTCAAATTATGCTACAAATTGTCAAACGAACAGCAGCTTTTTAAAGTCCTAATAAAATTTGGCTGAAAGTTGGAGAATTACTAAAGATATAAAAAGTAAGTTGAATACATTTGAAAATGGATTGCTAAAAATAAAGAACATAAACGAGACAAATTCAGAAGTGATGAAATCAGAAAAAAGTCTGGTCAACCACTAGTAACAAATGTTATAAGAGTTATAAGAGTGAGAAGACAGAGATAAGGAGATATGTTGGGTATACCTTGGGGAAAAAAATATCAAAGAATACCAAAGCAGGCGTTGAAGTGGTAGGCAAATGGTTTAAGAAAGAGAAGATGCCGCAGAGAAACACTGAAATGAACTTTGCTGAGAGAGGCAAGAAATACTCAAGACTCAATTCCATGGAAGAGATTGAACAAGTTGCTCTGGAAAGAGCGATATAAAGAAATTACTTGCAAGCCCTATGTAACGTATAACGGTATGAGAGGAATATATAATGACTTTCAGGTCGGACCAGATTCAATTGGATACCAAAGAAACACTAGAAAGTAAGGTTGGCTATTGGTTACTAAACTGATGTCACAGCACTCCGAGTAGACCCATAAGTGCTCAGTATTCCCCAACCGATGTCGAAGGGTATACATACAAATTGTTCCAGTGGCTTGCTGGATGAACACACTACTCTCTCTGCACCTCAAGCAACAAGCTTTACTTGTACAACATGTAATTCTAAAATCATTAAATTGCTGGATTGATTTAACGCCAATTTTAGTGTCCTCATCCAATAGTAGGTCACCCAAGAGACTAAAGAACATCCCCTTTATCCATCCTAAACTCTCCAACAATCAACGCTTTTGATGTAAGCCTGTCTGCTCTCTGTTGCCGTGAACACCCGCATGACCAGAACAGTAGGTCCATGCGAGTCTCTGCAGGTTGGAAACTATACCGCACTGATCATCCACTCATACCATAACCTGCCATTCTGGATCATTAGAAGTTTCGACTGAGAGTCAGATACTGCCCAAGTGATTACCGGGGCTCAAATTTGGGGTGTAAAGAATAGAACCACTGTTACCTGCCACGCATGTCGTAAGAGGCGACTAAGAAGGTTTGGCTGAAATCGGATGCATTGTGTCCTAAGCATGTAGAAATCTATGCGTTTAGGGGTCTACCAAACCAATGTGCAACGTATACAGGTTCTTGGCAAAGATCAAATATATCACAAAGAGTGATTAAAATTGGTTGTAAAGAACGAACGCAAAGAAGAGAAGAAGAATCAGAAACATTACAGACCCAGTAAACGGAGTTCCTGAGAGCCAATGCAGGGCAGCTGTAATGGCCTCAACCTCCATCCTCATACTGGAAGTAGTCCTGGAGGTGCTCCATTTTGCAAAATGGAGCACCTCGTACTGGAGGTGCTCCATTTTGCACTGCAACAACTCTACCATGTGTGCTGGCCAAGAAACCCCAGCCTGACTTCTCACTACAATGCAATGATAATGGTCCAATCAATCACTCAATCAGGAACTTTGATTGATGGTCAGGAATAATGGTCAATCAATTACTTACCATGATTGCACTCTTCAAATCCGTGTGATATTTAATGTGATCAAAATATGTCATTTTTGAAGACTGTCAAATCCGACAAACACATACATGTTGCGTTCATGGATTAGGAGAAGAGTGGGTACAGTATCAGTACTCAACTTTATCATGAAACAACAAATTAAGTGGTTTAACGATATAAACAGATAACCAACCGACAGTTCTTAAAAAGCAATGTTACTCCGATACAGTGGATACAAAGCAAAAGGTTGTCCACGCAAAAGGTGGACATCAGAAATAACAGAGTCTATGAAAAATACTGTTTATGAAGCGCAGACAAGAGTATGGTCTAGAAATCTTGTCTTTTCCTGACGCTGCAAGGCAAAACACATTCAGAGAAAAGAAGTAGAAGATATTGTTTAGAAGTCAATGTTCTTTGATGTTCTAAGCATCGTACATTTAGAAGTCAATGTTCTTTGATGTTCTAAGCATCGTACATTTAGAAGTCAATGTTCTTTGATGTTCTAAGCATCGTACATTTAGAAGTCAATGTTCTTTGAAGTTCTAAACATAGTACATTCAAAAGTCAATGTTCTTTGATGTTCTAAACATCGTACATTTAGAAGTCAATGTTCTTTGATGTTCTAAACATAGTACATACCCAAAGCCTAACATACCTTGTTAATATATGCACCATATGATAAACCATCACCAACAACAAATTCTCTTCTCTTGGTGACATTTGCTGGTGCCAGCTCAGCTGTTGTATAACCTGGCACTCCAGCAAATCGCCTTTTGAATATTTAAAAATATGATATTATTTCATGGAAAAAAGTAATGCTATTACAAAAAATAAAAGTAATTAGAAAATTATTCATCAAAATCAATATTACTAAACTAGAAAATTTAAATTGGAATCTGCTTCTTCTTTTGTCGTCGCACTATTATCAGGTTGTTGTTCAGTTTCATAGTTTTCTGTATTTTGTCTTGCGCTGCTCTAGTGGCTTAAGAGGGAACCCTTTTTCATACCTCGAGGTATACTGGATAATACAGTGTTAAGTCTGTATTTTTCATTGATTATCAGCACCCATTGGGTGATGTGGTTAATATCACACTGACCGTCTTCACTTCACAGTGCTTTTCCTGGTACCCAATTGAGACTGGGTCAACCTGAGAGCCGTTACGGTCTGAACAATATTCCATGTCCACTGTGAAATTGAGCACAGAACACTGGCATAAGAAGCGAGTTTACTAACAACTGCACCTATTTCTAGAGGCTTGGGTGATAGATAAATTTGATTTTTAACTGGATTTTGCAATGCCATCTATCTATATTTTTTCTTGGTCTTTCTCTCGCTTTCTTTCCTGGTGTTCTGTTGTAGAAGACTGTATACAGTTGAGTTTTGTTGGCCCCTATTAAGTTGCCAAATCACTTAATTCTTTATTTCTCATTGTAATTCAAGCAAGGTTCTGTCCCAACTTTATCTCTTGTTTGTGACTTTTTGAAGATGTCACATGTAGTTATTTTTGTGAGCGTGTTTAACTCTGGTCTACAAAGGAATAGATGAGCATATTAGTTTTATGAAAAATTTGTTGTATAATAAGTTGGAAAATAATCAATGACATAGAAAGTAAGTTGAATGCATTTGCCGCCCAAGTGGTTACCTGGGTCCAAATTGGGGTGTAAAGAATAGAACCACTGTTACCTGCCACTCATGTCGTTAGAGGCGACTAAGGAGGTTGGGCATGGGGCTAGCTACCCCACACCGTAAAAAACACTAGATGGCTACAGAACAGAGAGCGAACCAAGTAAACACTGACTGAAACCAGACACATCGCCAAAGGATAAGCACCAGAGCTCCAAATGGTGTTGAAGATGTGACGTAAGACACACCAATGCTAAGGCTGCATGAATCAGATTTTCACATGAATAGAATTTATGGGGAGATCTTGTACATTGCTCTGGGCGGTGATCACGAGAGAGAGAGAGAGAGAGAGAGAGAGAGAGAGAGAGAATGCATTTGCAAATAGATGTCTGCAAAAAATAAAAAAATAAATTAAATGGGATGAATTCAGAAGTGGTGAACTTATTTCTCTGGTCAACCACTAGCAACATCTGTTACAAGAAGAAGATAGAGATATGTTAGGCATACTCAGAAGAAATGATCAAAGAATAATAAACCAGGCATTGAAGTGGGAGGTAAGAAGGTTTAAGAAAGAAAGGATGCCCTAGGGAAAACCCTTAAACGATTGATTGATAGAACTATCATCATTGCATTTCGATGAGTAACCATGTGTGCTCCAATCTCTTTCTTACACAGGAAGATCTCAGCAGCTGTGCACAAACTCTGTAGCAAAAGGCGAAGGTGCCAGATGTAATTTAGAAAATGGTGAAAATATTCTGTAGGAATTATAAAAAAGAATCTTTATAACGAATTTGCCAGGGTAGCAGCTTTTTAGCCTGCTCTTCTCGATTTTGAACTGTCGAGGGTTCTTTTACGTGCTCAACTTGAACACTAGACCTAAGTTTTATCATCCGTCTCCAATAGGGCTAGGAACTCGATCTCACCTACACTGAGATAGGGATCTCTGAAAAAATATCCTGATGACTCTCTGAGGGAGCAAACCAATTACTTTTTGAACAAGAGGTGAGTACCTAACATGTACGCCACAGAGAACCTTCGAACTAGTTGATAGATAGCATATCAGCTTAAAGGGACAAAAGGGTTAATAGACTAAAATGAAAGCCTTACTTTCTCTTGTTATTAGTTGGAACAAGATATGCTTGAATCTCATATGTTGTGATTGGTACATCAGGAGACACTACAGGCTCAATTATAATAGTGATGTTAGTGTAGGATGATCTTACAAACACTGGTGCTACAGGATTTGGAGGTGTCCCATGTTCTACAAAGAAGAAGACAAAAAATATTCTAGCAAATAAACACTCGTATAAATATGCGAACATGTAAAGCCTTTTTTTTAAAACCAATTTGTTTTTGGTTTATGTATCTACGTTTTTTTTAAAAACGGGTGGGTAGTTAGCCCATCGCAGAACCACCAACCTGGAGGTTATAATTTAGTCTGACCTTTCTCTTTTGACCTGTTTGAATTGGGTAATATTTTCAGGCCATCGGAAGCGATGATGACAACAGTCTCAGACATGTGTTGCTGCATCTCTCTGGTATGTGAAGAGGTGACAGTAAAGTCCAATCCTCAAACACAATCCCCTACTAAAGGTGGGGCATAGAGGATCATGGTTAGACATGTGAGTGTTGTGTGTTTTGTTTTTTAGAGCAGCTTGCTTTTTCTGCGTCTCAACAGTATGACGATTCCTAGCTATGTGAGTTCCTCTTGTGTTGTTATAGCGCCACATTTTGGGGATCTTGTGCAGGGGATTCCCATCATGTAGTGTCTATATCGAAGCATTTTAGAGACAATTTATGAGCTTGGGTAACCCTATATACATATCTGTCCGGGTTAGTAAAGTATGCAAGCTTACCCAATCACTACAAGATAATGGTCTCATGGGGGTCTGGGAGGCCATGAAGAAAACTGCCAGATTCCAGGAAAAATGGTAAACAGCTGTTGAGGCCCTATTTTCCATGAGAAGCGGAGAGGAATAGGTTAAGAAAATGAGTCATGTAAACCCTTGTATGCCTATATGAGCATATACACCCTTGCATGCATATATGAGCATATAAACCATTGTATGCATATTTCTCTCTCTAGCCTGCGAAACAGCTGATACTTAGGGCAGCAACAAATGCACACCATTCTTCTCTCTTCTTGTTTGTCCCCTGTATTATATTCTAACTGTGATTCATTGCTTTCAGTTATGGTTTTAATATTTTCCTCCATGTTGTTTTGGGTTTTCCATATTTTCGTTTACCCTCTGGTGTCCATCTCAGTGCAGTTGTTGCATGCATATGTGAGCATGTAAACTCTTGCATAAAGTTAGTTATCAGATCATGCTTATTGCACAAGGAACAAGCCCACGAGTATTCTGATCTCAACTTCAGTACATCCATCAGTATGCACCCTTGACAGTTTCAGTTCTGTGTTGATTAATGACTCAAATGAATAGACTCAGGAAAATTCAGGCTGGCTATATAAGGCAAGACTGACTAGTCCCATTAAGCATATTCTAAATGAAAAATTGAGACTATATGATGGAGACTGAACCTTTCTTCTTCTTCTTCTCTTCCATCATTTACTTCTTTATAGAAGTGTTGGGGAATGGGATGGGGAGGGGAATGTAGTGATCTTGTTCTAAGGCTGTTATTCATTTTCTTAAGGCTATTCTTGATGCCAACACTCCCTTTTTTCGTGGTCTTCCTTCTGCTCTGTACTCGTTATACTTTATCTGTGTGGCCCTCTGTGGTAGTTGATACCAGGGCAGGCATTCTAGTCAGGTGTCCAAAACATTTAATCTGTTGTTCTTTTATGAATTGCATGACTGGTTTCACATCCAGTCTTCTGATTTCTTCATTTATAATTTTGTCTCTTATTGACTCGCCTACAGCTCTTCTAATGCACCTCTTCTTGGTCAATATATTTTCCGCTCATAGGCTACAGTTATTGACCATGTTTAGCACTGGTAGCATAGTGCTGGCCTTTATATGTTGTAAATTGAGCCTCTATATATTGGGGATTTAAATGATAAATGTTGAAGACTAAACATATAAATGTTGGAGAGAGACTGAACTTATGTATGTTGGAGAATTAATCAAGCACATTATCATTTTCTTTTGTTGTCACACTGTTACCAGATTGTTGCCCAGTGTAGTGGTTTTCTCTTTTCATCTTGCACAGCTCTAGTGGCTTGGGTGATAGTTACTTTTGCGATTTGACAGGATTCTGCTATGCCATCTAACCATCTATTTTGTGGTCTTCCTCTTGCCTTCTGTCCTGATATTCTGTTGTAGGAGACTGTATACTGTGGAGTTGGGATGCATTCTTATTAAGTGGACAAACCACTTCATTCTTTGTTCTCAATGTAATTCAAGCAAGGTTCGGTGCCAACTTTCTTTTTATGCTGATGTTGGTGACTGTCTTTTCTGGTGTTGTTGGTAACTTTTTGTAGGCAACGAATTTCACATGTAGTTATTTTTTGCGGCTGTTGTTTGCTCATTGTCCATGTTTGGCTCTGGTAACACTGAGTAGGTATGAAAATCAACATTGTCTCTGTGCAACCTAAATCTTCCCCCAGCACTCTATCTTCCTACTCCACCATTGCACCCACAAAGAGCTGCCATTATCTGGTTAACAAACACAGAAAGTAAAGATTACCTGTGCTGTAAGTATCAGTGGCTGATGTCACAACTCCATCAATGTTAACTGCGGAGACAGTCACACTGTACAAGCTGCTAGAGCTCAACTTGCATACTACATATGAATGCTGGGATGCTGAGATGTTGTATGTTGTTGGTGGAGTGGTTATGTCTGCAGTTACTCTTGTCACTTTGAGCTGGATGGTGGAAGATGTATGTATATGATTGTCAATTTCAACCAGCAAACTTAAATACAAGACAGTATATTTGTCCGTGGCCCCCAGCAACATAAGGCTGACTAGCTCAGATAGGACAACCAAAATTTATGTTTAATGGCAGGTTGGTGTTTATAAGTGTTTAATAGAACACTGTCAAGTTTTCTGCAATTTTACTAAATTCTACTAGTCTATGGTTATTTATTGATAAAAAATGTTAACATTACTGATATTCATTAACTTTAAACTTAACTTGTAACATAATATAACCTTGATTTAGCAGGTTTGTTGTGTAGTTTTTAAAATAAATTTGTCTTTATCTATCAAAACTGGAATACAAGGTTATGCGATGGTTGTGGTCTGATTTCCTATAATTTTTACCTGAACTCACCTGCCTTATGTTATCGAAGACTATGGTTTGTCATAGTTTAAAGCAGTCTAAGTAGAAACAAGACAGGATGTTTGTCACAGTTTAGCAGTATAAAATGAATATATTGAAATGACAGAATACTGTGGACAAGTTACTAGAATATGGATATCAATTTTGTCTAGCACATTAAAAACACCCACTCACCACACAAAATGCTAGAAAAAAAATCCATCAAATTTGGTTTATGTATCAGAGACACCATCTGCAACTAGTAAACCCACTGCCTTGTGGAAAGCAGCTCGGGTGAGCTAAAGGCTAGGGAGTAAGTCCTGATAGAAAACCACTACTGCCTTGTGGATCAGCAGGTTATACAGAAGGCTAGAGTAAATCTTGACCACAAATCCACAGGGAGGGACCCTTAGGCATTTGAGGGTTATGTGTGTATTCTATTCCATCTTTTGGCATCCCCAGCAAACCCTACTTGATTCCAAATGTATGGACTATGTCTTTTCTTTGGATGTAACAGTAAGGTAGAGAGGTGGCTTGTGCAAAATGGGCAAGACACATTTACCATATCAGATGCCCAAGCTAGACATAAATGGAGAAGAGACTTCATCCTTTTGGCTTGACACAATACCAAAAGCAACAGTCACAAGAGACTTAGGGATGAGCTGAAAGGTAAGAGAGACAATTTCAAACTCAGAAGTTATCACAGTAAAACACTTGCCAATTGTCCGTCTGTAAAGACAAAAATGGACGTATGTATTACAAATCCTATTTAGAAACAATATTTTAGTTTTGCTAAACTATGAGTGCAATTTATTGGGAACTAAAAAATATAATTTAGTCCAGAGTCCAAAAAAAAAATCCGTAGTGAATCAGTAATGTAGAAACCTACAACTGACCATACATTATTAACTCGTAGCTAACCCACACTTAAACCACATTTTTACAAGCTATAGTTTTATAATTGTATATAAAGCAATAGCAAAACACGTAAAAACAAAGTACTGTAGTTTTACAAAGTCTAAAAATAATACACAGCAACGTTTCGAACAAAAGGCATTTATAAATCAAAGTGCCAGTGTGTTGCCATGGCCTGCATGGGAAGCAAAGTATAGTAACACTTCAACCTACAAGGTTGAGAGGTAAGAGGGGACTGAGGTAACTCTAGTAAATAAAAAAGTCACACTAATTTGATGTTCTGCCCTACTTGTAGGAACATAACTAACACAACATACAATCACTCTTAGGCTCAGATCACATACACATTACAAAGAGTTGCTTAACAAGTGGTCGAAGAAGAAGTATTCTATGAATTAAATAAAGAACTTGAACTTACCACATATGATGAAATAGAAACATTGATATTTGCTGGCAGACTCCATTCCATCGTGAGACAACTGTTTGTCTGAGACAAGAGTTTTATAGTCATAGGATCCTGTGGAGGTGGAGCTATCAAAGTTCTTGTTTGTTTGGTTGATCCATACTGACCAATGCCGACTGAAGTACTTGCTGCCATCTTGGATATGTCATAAGAACAGTGTTACTAAGGTAATCAATAACAAAAGAATGAATTACATTGAGAAACGAAGAATGAACTGGTTCTGCCACTTAATAAGAATGCAACCAAACTCCACTGTATGTTATATGAGGATTATCATCATAGCATTCAGGACATATCTATAGGTGCTCTGATATCTGCCTCAACAACTCCAGCAGCATCCAGTTGTCCGATACGACAGTTTGATGTTGATTGGTCAATCTTTTTGTATATTTGGTATGGCAAAAACAGAACATTTTTTATGAAAAAAACAAAACAAATTAATTACAAATCATGCCTGAATTTTGAAACAAAGCTAATATGTTCTGTATAGATGTTGCTTGGAGATCTATACCGCAGAGAAAATTTATGATAAATTGGCTATTGGTCCGGATAGACCAATAGATGGTCAGTCTCCCTCAGGAGATGTCAAAGGGTATGCATACTGATGAATCCTGTGACTTGCTGGTTAAACTACACTAAAGGGGGGAATTCTGAGTGATTCATTAAGTATGATCCAAAAGGTGGAAGCTGGTTCAATGTGCAGATCATGGACTGAATCACTACAAGCGTCAACAATTTGTAGAATTACATTCATCTTCTTTCTTGGGGACATGAGTGTCGATGGCAATAAGAGAGCAGACAGTCTACTGGCTTTGTCACCATATTAGGGTGTAAACCAATGGATAGAGCTGACATTCTGAAAGGCCCTCATAGAGTGTGTTCGCAAAGAGGACTTTCATTTAAACACATCCATGTCAACTGCTAGATTGTAAGAGTTTGGATTGAAGATTGGAGTGGCCAGAAAAAGAACAGTATTTCTCATAGATCATCACTTCTGAATTTGTTCCATTTTATGTTCATAATTTTTTGCAGATGCCTGTTTTCAAAAGCATTCAACTTACTTTCTATATATTTAATCATTTCCCAACTCTTGTTGGTATGTACTAGCTACAGCTAATATGAGGAAGGCTAATTTATATATATATTTATTAACACTATCATCATCATTAGGTGCTGTGCCGGCTGGCATAGATGATCTTGGATCTTCACAAATCTCTGTCCCTGGTATTTGCTATCATCTCAGATGTTGATGCTCATCCTTTCCATGAAGTCAGGATGTTCAAAATTAACACTATAACATCCCTAATTTAGACTTATTCTAACTTTCACATCCCTTCCCATGAAGCCATTACCTTGTAGTGGTACCTCAGTGACATGGAAAGGGATACCCAATTCGGACAGGTCAAAGGACAGAGGTCAGACTAAATGTGGCCTCTGATCCTCCAGGTTGGGTGTTGTGTGATGAGCTAACAACCCATCCATTAAAAAAAGGATGTAGTTACAGAAACCATAAACAAAGATACTAAAACTAACCTTCAAATAATAGAGAGTTTCTGGGTTTAATCTGTCCACTGTCATACTAACTCTTCCATTGGTTGCTATGACAGTTGTTGATTGGGACATACTAAAGTCACTGCTATTGCTAACATACATGGTAGTGTATGTTGTAATGATACCATTTGTCTCCATTGGTGGAATGAAAGTAACAGTAATTGTTGAATATGTTGGCTTAACTTCTGTAATTTCAACTGGTCCTGGCACTGTAAACAAAAGACAAAATGTTGTACAAATGTGGAAACAATACTATCTTTCCATCTATTCTCTAAATATGTTTTGACTTTCGACATCAGTTGGAAAAGGAGATACATATAGAAAGCCTCCCTATGCACTTTGTCTTTCTTTCCTCCAGTCCTGATTTGCATCACAGCTTCAGGATAAAAGAAATTAATTTAACAGGTTTTAGGTGCACCTCATAAGCAGCGTCTTTCATCACCTCTGTTATCTCTGAGGTCCATATTTTGCGAGGCCTGCCTTTTGCTTTGTATCCACTGTATCGCAGTAACATTGCTGTCTGAGACGCATTGTCTGTTGGTGGTCAAACCATTTAATTTGTTGTTTCTGGATGAAGTTCAGTACTGGTATTGTACCCACTTTTTTTCTGATGTCTTCATTTTTTAATTTTGAACTGGTCTCTTCTTGTTACCCCCACATTCTGCGTAGATATTTCATCTCTGTCATGACTAGTTTTCTTCTGTCATTTAATGTCAGTGCCCAGGTTTGGCACTGATAGCATAATGTTGGGAGAAAGATTCTGTTGTACATTGCTCATTTTGTGTTCATGGACTTGGAAACAATACTATTCAAGTTTAATGTTAATTTGATCACAAAGATCATTCATCATTGTTCTACTAGTCATGTAGTAAGTCATGGCATTCTATTAGTCTCAAGAGGCAATGAAGGGCAGCATCAACAGCCTCAACCTCCATCCTCATACTGCTGGAAGTTGTTGTCCTGTATGATCCACTTCACTCTGAAACAACTCTACCATGCGTATTAGCCAAGAAACCCAAGCCTGACATCTCACCATAATGCACAAACCCATCGGAAAAAACAATAACATCATCATCACTTGTATTATCTTCTATCAGCTACTTAATTGCGAGTTCAGCCTTCATGTTTCCCCAATCTCTACATTCTCTTCATTAGCATTATGTTTTCTGCCATGTTGACCATTGCATTCAGAGATGGTGACATAGGTGTTGACATAAAGTATGGTACAGATGAAAAACTTTTCAACCCAAGGAGACTTCAAGCAAAAACAAAGGTAAAGTCTGATACCATCAGAGATCTCTTATTTTCTGACAACTGTGTCCTCACTGTCAACACTGAGGCAGATCCTGACTAGCATGGACAGATTCTCACAAGCCTGCTCCAACTTCGGGCGTACCATCAATACAGAGAAATCTGAAATCATGTATCAGCCAGCCCCTGGAAAAGTATATGCTGAATCAAATATTACAACAAACGGCAAGAAACTGAAAGTAGTGGACAGATTTACTTATCTTGGAAGCACACTGTCCCAAAATGTCACCATAGACAATGAAATAATTACCAGAATCTCTAAAGCTAGCAGCACTTTTGGCAGACTACATAGAAACGTCTGGCACAGATGTGGTATTGGTCAAGCCACAAAACTGAAGGTATATCGAGCTGTCGTGCTCCCAGTCCTTCTTTATGCATGCAGAACTTGGACTGTATATCAGCAACACGCAAGGATGCTAAACCACTTTCACACAATCTGCCTCAGAAAAATAATTAGCATCAAATGCAGGATATGATATTCGATACAGAGTTCCTAAAAAGATCCGCTCTCCCTAGCATCTATACAATCTTGATGAAGTCCCAGACACGATGGGCAGGACATGTGGCTCGAATACCGGATTGCAGAATACCCAAACGACTCTTTTATGGTGAGCTGCATAGCGGTAAACGCTCACAGGGTGGTAAGAAAAAGCGATTCAAAGACACACTCAAGAACTTGATGAAATCCTTTGGCATAGATGTCGACAACTGGGAGAATGTTGCTCAAGACAGATCAGCCTGGCGCATACTTCTTCGACACGGTTCTTCATCCTGCGAGGCAGGTAGAACAGCACAGATGGAACAAAAACATCAAATTAGAAAGGCAGTAAAACTGCCCACAAGTGCAAGTATACCTTGCCCACACTGTACAAGAACATTTCAAGCCTGCATCGGGCTCACCAGTCATCTACGCACACACAGACAAACATAAAGCAACTACATTCCCTTGGATGAAAATTGTGTGGTCATCATCACCCGTGATTGATGAGCATCATCGCATTCTCTTCAAAGAGTAATGATAACATTGCATTAGTTGGCCATGCTAACATCTATTGGGATCCATTCTTCCCCTTTTGGTAGGATCACAACTGGGGTCACCTGGCTAATTGTTACCTCAGCCTGTCCCATCCACAACATGCCACGCTTGATTCTCTTACCCTTAAAAATCATCAGTGTTGGTGTGCAGTGGATGCCTCTTATCCACAGTCATCATCATCAAATAGCTTGTCCTGAGCAGAACTTTGCCACCTTAACAGTCCTTCGAATTTCTCTCTCTTGTAGGTCAGATGTCCCACCTCCGCAGACATCATGATCAAACCATCAGTTGCATCCATCTTCTCTGTGATCTTCCTCTTCTCTTTGCCAGGATGTCTCCTTCCATGATGATCTTCTCAGTAATTTTTTCCACACCATTTTATCCACAATAACCAGCATATATGCTTTGGTTTGGGTGATTGCAAGATGGAGTGTAGTGACAGAAGGCTAAGCATACATCACATCTTTACAATGAATGTATACCTAGTGCAGACAAGGACTATACACATGCCTTCATTCTGAATATGTTTGAAACGTTCACATTGAGTGCTTATATCGTGAGGATGTCAAGTCCATAATCTATCAAGGATATAACCAGTTGATGAAACAAAAGGACAAGTAGTCTCTGCTCAATGTGTGCGGCTAGCAAAACCTTGAGATTTGCAAGACCATGCTTGCATTGTATCGTTTATTTTACATAATCTTTGAAAGATAAACTGCGATAAAATGTTATTCCAAGATAACCCAGCTTGTCACGATGCTCAATAGCCTGTCCATCAAAGGTGACTTCGAGTAGGTCAGCCCTGACTACAGTGGATACAAAGCAAAAAAAGTATTCTGCGCAAAGGGGGACTTCAGAGATATATGTTGCCCCTGGGATTGATACTGAGCCCAAAACTTCACAGACTACCACAAACCAATGCATGCCAGCCTAAAGTTTTAATACTATGTGGGTAGCTTTAGTGTCATAATTTGCGAACAGTATATCTCTAATAATGACTCTCTTCCGCTCTTCTCTGTCTCTTCCTTTCTGTCTTCCCGGATGGCTCAATTAAATAACAAATAATCATCATTATGTGCTTTCTCCATTTCAAAGGGACTAAACTATATAGGGAAAACTCATTAAAGTCAATTCATTGCCTTTAGATTCCCTCCCCTTTAGAACATCAGCTGGGTAGTCTTCTGCATCAGAGGTGATTTTGGCATACCTCTAAAATATGTATCACTTACCACCTTCAAGAGTTGTAAAGTTATATCCATCACTCCAAGGTCCTGCTCCAGCTACGTTCATATAGCGTATCTGCACAGAATAGTTGGTGTATGAGGTTAGGTTGTTCAGTCTGAACCTTGTATCTTGTGTGCCATAATAAACCTCAGCCATGCTGGTATCATCAAGAGCTTTCAGTCGCAAGTCATATGAACTTAATGAACCTAGACAGTGATAAAGAAAGGAGAGAGTTAAATAAACTTTGATTTATTGATAGGACTATCATCATTGCACTTCGACGAGTAACCATATGTGCTCCAATCCCTTTGTTACACAGGAAGTTCTTAACGACAATGCATAACTCTGTAGCACCGGCAAGGGTCTTCAGTGTAAATTTGAAGATGATGAAAATCTTCTTCTTCTTCTTTTGTCGTCATACTGCTACTGGGTTGTTGCCCAGTGTCGCGGTTTTCTGTTTTTGTCTTGCACTGTTCTGGTGGCTTGTGTGATTGTTATCTTTGTTCTTTCACAGGATTCTGCTACGCCATCTAACCATCTTTTCCATGGTCTTCCTCTTGCCTTCTTTCTCGATGTTCTGTTGTAGAAGACTCTGTACACTGTGGAGTTTGGATGCATTCTTATTAAGTGGCCAAACCACTTCATTCTTTGTTTCTCTATGTAATTCAAGCACGGTTTTGTGCCAACTTTCTTTCTTATGCAGATGTTGGTGATTCTGTCTTTTCTTGTGTTGTTGGTAACTTTTCACAGGCAACGCATTTCACATGTAGTTATTTTTGTGACTGCGCTTTGCTCAATGTCCATGTTTGGCTCTGGTAACACAAAGTAGGTATAAAAATGCTGTTGATCATCTGTTGCTTAGCTGGCTGTGAAATATTTAGGTGCCTTAACAATGGGGCTAGCTGGTAGGTTACAGCATTTGCTTTTGTACTCTAGCCTCTATCTCTCTATATAGTTTTCCGTCTTCTGTGAATATGTTTCCTAAGTATTTGAATTCTTTCACTTGGTTTATTTTAGTAGATGAAAATATTTTGTAGAAATGTTGTTTTTGTTTTAAATTTTCTAATGAATCTTGCCCAGGCAGCTTTCCATCCTGCTCTTCTCGATTTTGAACTGCCAATGGTTCTTTTACATGCTAAACTTGAACACAGGACCTACGTTTTATCATCTATCTCCAATAGGACTAGGAGCTCGATCTCCCCCACACTGAGATTAGGGTTCTATAGAAAAATATCCGATGGCTCCACACGGGAGCGAACCGAGTACCTTTGTAATGAGAGGCAAGCACCTAACCGTTATGGTTAAATAAACTTCAATATGTGTCTTCAGCAAAATAAGCAGTATATGAATATGTTTGTGAGCATATAATCATACAGAGAAACATGATGACATAGTTCTTCTACTTCTTTGCGATTGTTATTTTGATGATTATACCATCAGATGTGTTCTTATGATGAAGTCGACTGTTGTCTGGAGCTATCTCTGGTGTCTCCCTCATCTAAATGTTAGAAAAAGGGTGAAATAAACCCATAATTTCTGAGGGTTCACAAACAACAACAACTCACTGAAGTGCAATGATGATGGTCCTATCAATCAATCAATCAATCAATCAATCAATCAATCATAATCCTCGCAGGTGCTACTGTGTAAGTATTTTGCTGCTGGCACTTTCATTTTGATGTTAGTCGCTGAGCGCCTATCTTCTTCTTCGAACACTCCATATCGACCATTTGTTAACCACTCTTTGTGATTTGTATGTGATCTTAGCCTTAGAGAGATTGTACGTTGTGCCAGTTATGCGTCTACAAGTAGATCAACACATCCAATTTCTGTGACGCATTTTTATTTACTAGGGTAGGTTCCCTAGACCCCTACCTCAGTCGCCTATTATGACATGCCTTGTAGGTCGTAGTGTTACTATTCTTTGCTCCCCTTGCGAGCCTCAGCAACACATGAGCGCTGAGCACCTATAATTGCAAAAGTATGGATTCTAGTCAGTTTTTAGTTAATAGTCACAGACTTGAAGCTTTTGAAACAAGGTATTACATAAAAATTGTTAGAACATCATGGACAACAGAGAAGAGAAAAAACAGACATCCTACAAGACCTGCATTTCGAGAGGAGTATTGGTTCATAAATAACAGCATGTACTGGAAGATGAAATATTTTGGATTCGTTAAAAGTCACAGCGGTTTGGATAGAACAGTAATGGAAGGTTCATGAAGTATGAGGCAAGGGATTACCAAGACGAAGGTGGCAGCAGGACATAAAAGACACATTGAACATGATGCTGGAACAGGCAGGAGAACTTGCCAGAAACAGAGTTTTTTCAGATGGGCTGTGATGAAAGTGACATTCCGCGAGGGGCATGATCCTACTTGAGTCACAAACTGTATGAAATGTTCTCTCACCTTGTCGCTGATTACATGGCACAGGTCCCCATGAGAGCACCGCCTCTGTTGCTGTTACACTTTCCCATTTAAATGCTGTGATTGTACCTATTGGAGCTGAAAATAAAAGAATAATATATTGATAATTTCGTAATTTATCTACCTTGATGTTGAGAGATAGTGTGTATGCTTATTATAATCACTAGAGCATTGACAAAGCAGTGAAGAAGATCATCAACGCCTTTGAATGTAAATTTTACAGACGAATACTTAGAATATCATGGACAGAGAAAAGAACAAATGTTTCTGTTCTGCAACAGCTTGATATCATTGAGAGTTGGCTATTAAAGAACATAAAAACAAGAAAAATTAAATATTTCTGACGCATCAAACAACATGAATGCACAGAGAAGATTATTCTAGAAGGAACCATGCCTGGAAGAATAATGAGAGTAAGACCTAGGAGTCAAATGGTGAAGGATGTCACTGATGAGCTGAGAATGACTGCTGCTGATGCATGTCATCTCGCACAGAATAAAGAGTTTTTCAGGGATGCTGTCATGGGAGCCAAGTTCCTGAAAGGAAAAGCTACTTCATGAAGATAAATTAGTTATATGAGGACTATCATCATAGCACACCGGACACGTCCATATGTACTCTGATCTCCTCCTGAACAAATCTAGCAGCGTTCAGCAGCCCAACATGCCAGTTCAATGTTGATTAATGCATCTCTTTACACACTTAGCATGTCATTCCCTTTGGGCTGTACCAATATTGACACTCATCTCTCTCAATCTGGTCAGCGGATGAAAGTAGTGAAAACCGAATGGAAGCTGAATCACAATGGAACACAAAACAGTGGACGGCCAAGAATAAAGCAGATTGTTGTGTATTTGTTCCTGTCCCAAATGCCAGGGATGTCACAAGTTATGGGGAGAGGGATAGAGAGAGAGAAAAAATACAAACTATGTACTTACTGGAGGCAAGGGTTGTCACATTTTGACTGAATATTTCTCCTAACTCTGCTTTCAGTGCAGTCACTGAGACAGAAATGAAGTATGTGCTCCAGTTGAGTAAGTCAGTTAGCAAATATGGAGTAGAGGTGACCTGTAGTGGTCCAATCTGAAATAGGTATTATGTACAAACAATTTGTGAAGGACTGGTATGAGTCAGATATGATGGTCTCTCTAGAACTATTTTATAGTGTATGAAGTTATTAGGGACTGACTCGAGTCAGCTCTGACGGTCTCTTTAGGAACTTTCAGAACTGATACCCTGTTTTTCAAACCTGTATTCATTGTTCATTTTGGGACCATCTTCATCACACATCGGACATGTCCATAATTGCTCCGATGCCCGTCTGCCCAGCGTGTTCATAGCACGTTGGACTATGGTGACAAGCTCCTGTGAGTGAGGGTTCAATTCCGTGGGCTTGCAGAAAAGCCCCAGGTTCACCAAATTCACAGTGGTCATGGCACCGAATTGAAGGGTTACGATGTCCATGGCACCAAGCTGAAAAGCTTAAGTGCTTCTGGATCAGTAAAAAAAAAAAAAAAAATTGCTCCGATCTCCTCCCAAGCATGTATTTCAGTGGGTTTAGACTAACACCTCCTGTTCTGTGCTGATTGATGTATCTACTGGAGTTTCTCTCATGGTTTTCCAGTCTTGCTGCACCTTGGTATGCATAACTTGCAAAACCGAGATAGTGAATACCCTTTACCTTCAGAGCGAATGTTTTCTCTTAGAGCGTTGATGATGTCGCTTTTGTCCATAGAAGTCCCATTCTCAATCACAGCGCTGCTTGTCAGTGTATCTGCTCTCTCATTTCCCTTCACCCCAGAATCACCAGGGACAAAGATGAAGGTGAGTGACAGGATTATCATGTTTAGCATTAATTGCATCCACTGTCTTTGTACATCACTGGTCTTGATCTTCTGTGCAGTAGAGTATGCTGATAGAGTAGTTGAATCAAGCAAATTTCAGATTCTTCAGTGTTTTGTAAAACAGTACATTATTATTATTTTCCTCTCGCACTCTATACGTTATGTAGGGCCAATAGACAATTTCTCCATACTGCTCTATCCTGGGCAACTCGCTCATTCTCTTCTTTGCTGAGTCCGATATTTCTAACTTCTCTCAGTACAATTTGTTTCTAGGGTTTTCCTAAGACATCCATTTTTTCTTGATCCCATTTCCTCCCACTTAGTTGCCTTCTTTGTGAATCTTTGATCATTTCTGCTCGGAGTATGCTCAACATATCTCAATCTTCTCCTTCTTATAACAGTCGTTACTAGTGGTTGACCAGACATTTCTCTGTTTTCATCCCTTCTCCTGAATTCATCCTATTTTATGTTGATTATTGTCACATGCATCTGTAAAAATTTGTATATGAGATATATAAATACAAATTAAATTGACACAGAAATGTTTATCCTTTAATCTGTTTTTCTCATTTATGATGTTCAAATTTAACATTCCTTTTGTCTGTGTGTTGCCAAGCCCTCAAGGGGAGCAAAGAATAGTAACAATGCGACCAAAAAGGCATGTCATAAGAGGCGACTGAGGTACGGGTCTAGAGAAGCTATCCTAGTAAATAAGAAGCATCACAGAAATCTGATGTACTGGCCTACTTGTAGGCGCATAACTGGAACATACAATTGCTCTTAGGCTCAGATCACATAAAGATCACAAAGAGTGGTTTAATAAGTGGTCGATATGGAGAGGTCGAAGAAGAAGCAGATGATGATGACAGAGCTAGACAACAGAAAATTTGAATGACAAATCTAAGCTAAAGTTCACTACACAAAAACACTAAAGATTACCACTTGTTGTGGACCTCCCTCACTGTTGCAGTGACCATTTCCAATTAGCTGTTGTGTCAGTGTGATATTGTATTCATAACCTTGAAACTCTGGTAGAATGATCCATGAAACTGTAATAGATGTACTGTTGAAGGATGTTATATTCACTTGTTCAAACACCTTCCTTGCTGTAAGAGACAGTGAATAGGAACAGGTCCACCATGTAAAAGTTGAGAAAATAAATAAGCATTTGATAGGTTGCATAATAATGTATTATTAGTCATCATTTTATAACTACTTCTAGTATGAGGATAGAGGTCATTATTGCTACTCTCCATTGGCTCTCTGGGACTCTGTTTACTGGGGGCGTTGTTTTTTCTGACTCGGATGATCTGGATTTGGTCGATAATTCGGAAGATTCAGAATGGCAGTTTGCAGTAAGAGTGGATGTGATCTATTGAGATTTCCAACCTCCAGAGACTCAAGTGGATCTATTGTCATGGTTATGCGGATGTTCATAGCAATGAGAAAGCAGACATGATTGATTCAAAAGCATCAATTGTTAGGGAATTTAGGATGAATAAGGAGGATATTCTTCAGTCTTTTGGCGACCTACTGTTGGGTGAAGACACTAAAATTCATGTTGAATCAATCCAGAGATTTAAGGAGTTTGGAATTACACATTGTAACAGGTAAAGCTGGATGCTTGAGGGGCAGAAAGAGAAGTGTGTTTAATCAGAGAGCAACAGGAACCATCATTATACATACCCTTCAACATCTGTTGGGGTGACTGAGCACCTATGGGTGCTGTGATGCCAGTTCAGTAACCAATAACAAGTCATCAACATCATCTTTATTGTTATAATTAATAAGGTTGCTGATATCATCATTGACCTCTTTGTCTCATGAGACATTAGGTTTAGTATCACATGTGTGCAGAAACATGATGCTGGGCTTGCTGAAAAAGCCAGCGCACATCACATCATTGCTGACAAAGACTGAACCATCCGTGTAAATTACATCTGTTTCATTGACATTCAAGAGGGCCTCAACCTCCATGTTAATTAGTAATGAATCATTCAGTTCAGTTTTTCTGAATGGATATAATAAATGTGAGAGCGGTTTGAAATTGAGATGGCACAGCAATCCGTTCTTCTCCTGGTTCAATTCCGGAAGATTCACATATTTTCCCAAGAAAATCTTCAGGCTGGCTCAGTAATGATCTGCGTCTCTTGAGTCTACACCCTGTCTCCTTAATGAGCTACTCATGCAGGAGATGTTCCTTTCTGCATTAACATTTAGATATGATCGAACTCTCCAAGTTTGAATTCTGGGATCAATAGTGATGAGGTCAAAAAATGAATTCATTGACCCTCCTGGTGTATCTTTGATGCATCCCAGAATGATGTGCATAGCCTAATTCTGAATTCATTCCAGCTTTACTATCTGTGTAGGGCTAATCGTGAGAATAGCGCACGCATATTCTATACATGATAGGACAAGGCCTTGGTAAAGGAGCACAAGAAGACATTGCTCAATGTCAGCAGCCGCCATGATTCTCAGTACCAACTGTATCACCTGAGAAATTTATAAGCAGCCACACTAATACTTCATCACAACATTACATTAACTATCACCAACATCATGCAATTACAAACATCATCAGCCACACTAATACTTCATCACAACATTACATTAACCATCACCAACATAATGCAATTACAAACATCATCAGCCACACTAATACTTCATCACAACATTACATTAACTATCACCAACATCATGCAATTACAAACATCATACTATTATAACTTTCACCTCTTCTACCTTTCATTCGCCTGCTATGAATTCAGGCGTAGTCAATGCACCTAGTATGGTGCTTCTGGCTGCTTTTTGCATGAAGGCTTGCTTTCCATATCATCAGTGTCCCTTGCCATTCAGGCGAGCCTTTTTTGACTTCAGAGGTTCCTTCATATCTAAAAGGTCTAAAGCCGTAGGACTGACTTCATTGCACAGGACTTTACCCCATGGCTTGGTCCCTCTCTGCAGAAATAGCATGCCACCTGCTGAGAGGATTGCACAAAGCACAAACTACATTGCTTTGGCAAGTCTTAGGGTCTCTGAAAAAATGCAATCGGGAACAGAACGGCGTGGTCCGGATTCGAACCCACTACCTTCGAAACACAAGGCAAGGGCGTAACCACTTAGCCACAGAGATCCCCTAAGATCATATAATAAGCAGAATGACATATATAATCCCAAACATCATATTTAACATCACCAACAACATCTCTGAAATGAATGAAAATCACGGCATATCCTTTACATGATGTAGCCATCAACAACAGTAAATGAGTTGTCGATTTTCTATGCACCACTTATACGTTCAGTAGTTTGTCATTGCTTTCTGAAATGTGAGGTCTATTTTTACAGTTCGTAAAAATCCAGGGGAACTAATTTGCTTCTAAACTTGCCCGCCATGGAGTTTGAACCAGGTACGCTTGGGTTGTGATCAAGCTCACTACAACTTAAACTACAGACGCACACCTCTACCCTAATCATCTTTCTACCCTAACCAATACCATGTCTAACACCACAAACATCATCTCTACCACAAACATCATATCTAACCATCTCTCTACCCTAACCAATACCCTGTCTAACACCACAAACATCATCTCTACCATAAACATCAGATCTAATCATCTCTCTACCCTAACCAATACCCTGTCTAACACCACAAACATCATCTCTACCATAAACATAAAAATCTAACAATGTCAATAATCATCTCTACCATCACCGACAGTATTGCTGCTGCTACCAGCAGTATTATTATCTTCACATTTAGTGGGAATACTTACACACAGCAACCTTGGTTGTGTTTTCAGGTTGAGCTGTTGTCGCAACTGAAAACAAAATGGTGAAACTTGACTTGTTACATTTGATACTTTTGATGTTATATTGTTTTTGTTGTAGCGATGATGATGATAATAATATTCATAATGATGCCTCCCACCTACAGGAACTTATATGGATCCCATGTCTACAGCGCTTGCATAGTTCAGCTGTTTGGGTCTCTGTGGTTAAGCCATTTGTCTTGTGTTCCAAAGATTGTCGATCAAAACCCGGGACCATTTCGTTCTGTTTACAGGTGCATTTTGTTCTGTTTACAGGTGCATCAAGAGATCCATAAGACTGTTCTAGGAGCTACAAAGTTCATGCTTTGAGCAATATTCTTGGCAGATATCTCACCATTTCTACCAGGATATATATCTTTCACCTCCCTCATTAAAATTTGTTTTAGGGCTTCCATGTGGCGTCCTTTCTTTCTTGAACTCTTTGTCTCCCACTTCAATGCCTGCTTTGTCATTCTTTATCATTTCTTTTCGGAGTATGCTAAACATGTCTCTATCTTCTCTTTCTAATAGTTACTAGCGGTTGACCAGACCTTTTTCTGATTTTATTACATTTCCTGAATTTGTCCCATTGCTTCGTATTAGTTAGTTATTTTATTTGTATTCTGGTTAGTTAGTATACATGCTAGTTAACATGTTAGTTAATTAGATTGTATGTCAGTTAGTTAGTTTGTTAACACCTTCGAGCTTCTGAACCGTAATTCTAGCTCCCAGTATTTTTTAAGATAATAAGTTAAATTAATTGCATTTCCTTTACAGGACTTTGCCAATCATCCCAGCTTTAGAATGCTGTTTGTGATTTTTCTAGGTATTTTTACGTTTAGTAGTTTGCCATTGCTTTCTGAACGGGTGGTGCCATCGTCCTTTTGCAAAAATCCATGCGAAAGAATTTGCAACCAAACTGTCCGCAGCGTGATTCCAACTCGGAAAATCGGGGTTAATAGACAGAGTCACTATCCCCTAAGCCACAGATGCAACCTTTAAGATGATACAAAGCTGATACACTGATTAAAACGGTATATATTGCAATATAAAGTCGATCGGAAGTATAAAAAAAAAGAATTACGGAGGGAAAGGGTTAAGTGGCTAACTATTAGTTTTGTTTTTGCTGCAAAGAGAGAGAGTGGACAGGCTTATATTAACAGAATTGATTGTCTGGGAGTTGAAGATGGATAAGGGGGATGTTCTACGGTCTCTTCATGACTGCCTGTTGGATGAAGAAACTAAATTAGATGTTGAATCGATTTAAGTAGTTTGGAGTCGCCCCATTGTACAAGTAGAACTGGATGCCTGAGGGGCAGAATGAGGAGTGTGTTTAAACAGTGAGCCATGGGAACCATAAAGGTACTCAGCTTGCTCTCTTGTCATCAGGATATTTTTCCAGAGATCCCTGATCTCAGTGTAGGTGAAATCAAGTTCCTAGTCCTATCAGAGATGGACGATAAACTGTGGGTCCAGTGTTCAAATTGAGCATGTAAATGTACCCTTGGAAGTTTAAAATCGAGAAAAGCAGGCTGGAAAGCTGCTGCCCATGCAAATTTATTAGAAATTAAAAAACATTAAATTAATAGAAAAATATGTTTATTATCTTTTAAGTTTCATTTTGGACCCTTGCTGTTGCAATGGAGTTTGTGTACTGCCACTGAGATCTTCCTGTGTGAGAAAGAGATCAGAGCACACATGGTTACTCACCACAGTCAATGATGATGTTCCTATCAATCAATCAATCAAATCCTTCAACATCTGTTGTGGAAGACTGAGCACCCATGGGTCTGCCCAAAGTGCAATGACATTGGTTCAGCAATTAATAACTAGTTTTTAGTTAGTTCATTAATGTTAGTTTAGTTTAGTTGAAGTTAGTTAGTTATTTAGCTCGCTAGCTAACCAGCCAGTTAGTTAACTATCAATCATTCAATCAATCAAGCAACAATCATCTGATAGCATCTGAAGAACTGGAATATTGAAATGACAGATGGCTGATTATAGAATGAATGAATCACTCATGTTACTAGGTAAGAAACATGATTTGAGACATAAGCTTATCAAACACCAAGCCAACAACACACTACATACTTGTACATAGATTTATCATGGCGTCCGACATGCTCCCACTACTGACTTGAGACATAAGCTTATCAAACACCAAGCCAACAACACACTACATACTTGTACATAGATTTATCATGGCGTCCGACATGCTCCCACTACTGACTTGTGACATGAGCTTATCAAACACCAAGCCAACAGCATCCACTCTGAAGTTGTACTCCTGATCAGGCAGAAGACCAACAGTAACAGAAAATGTCTGCTTGGACACATTTATTTGAGGGCTGACATTTCCCACAAGCCGCCATGTCTGATTGGTATTTGTGTCAGAATTATTCAGTATCATGTATATCCTAAGATTCACAGAAAACAGCAGTATGTCATTACTAAATACATGCTTCCTGTAAAGTATGAAACAAAAAATTGTCTTCTTCTTCGAACGCACCATATCCACCACTTGTTAACCACTCTTTGTGATTTGTATGTAATCCAAGTTTAAGAGCGATTGTACGTTGTGCCAGTTATGTGCCTATAATCAGGAGAGCACATCCGATTTCTGTGACGCTTTTCATTTACAAGGGTAGCTTCCCTAGGCCCTACCTCAGTCGCCTCTTTCAACATGCCTTGTAGGTTGCTGTGTTACTATTCTTTGCTCTTCTTGGGAGCCCTGGCAATACACGGGTGGCAAAATTGTCTAAAAGCAAAGAATTGACTTAACTGCACCGGGTTTACCTATACGGCTCCGTTCCTCTCGGAAGAAATAGCAACAACCCTGCCAAGAGTGTTGCACAAAGCACAAACTTTGTAGCTCCAGCAACAACCTGAAGGATCTTTGGGACTAAAATTAACATGTGAACTGAACAATGCACTCCAGAATTGAACCCACAACCTTCAAACCACAAGGCAAACGTCATAACCACTTCGCCACAGATGTCCCCAAAGTATTAACTGACACAGTGATGGTTGCAGAGGCGGAGATTTGGCCTATCATTGAGAGAAATTCGAAGGACTGTTAGGGTGGCAAAGTTCTACTCAGGACAAGCTATTTGATGATGATGACTTAGTTAAAGATGCTAGTTCTTGTGTCTGGTAAGTTGTTGCTCCAATCTTTAATGAATTTACTGATTCTCCTAAGTTCTTGTAAAACTTCTACAGCAGTTTTTTTAAACATTAAAATCCCCTAACTGTTTTCTGAGCCTGCAATAGTTTCATCCTGAAATAACACTGCAAAAAAGGGTCTAAATGCGAAGGATTGACTTCATTGCACCGTGTCTTCTATATGGTTCCATTCCTGTAAAGAGAAATGGCATTTTATGTCCCGAGAATGTTGCACAAAGCATACGCTCTGTAGCTTCAGCAACAATCCTAGAGATCTCATGACAAAGTTGTGCATGTGACTCATTTAAGATTCAAACCCATATCCTTCATAACAAAAGGCAAGCATCTTAACCACTTTGTCAAAGAGACTCATAAATGACACTGAATTACACATTACGTTACTGTTAACTCATCCTTAGAATGTCACATACATTGTGAGGTCACCGTTAGCAAAATCTGCTCTAGTTACCACATGGAGACTGAAATGAAAATCGTGACATATCCTTTACAGGACATAGCCATCAACCACAGTAAATGAGTCGTTTATTTTTCTAGGCACCACTTATATGTTCAGTAGTTTGTCACTGCTTTCTGAAAGGTGAGGTCTATTTTTACCTTTCGTAAAAGTCCCACGGAAATTAATTTGCTTCCAAACTTGCCCACCGTGGAGTTTGAACCAGGTACACTTGGGTTGTGATTGAGCTAACTACCACTTAAGCTACAGATGTTCACAGATACGAGCTCTACCTGTGGAAATTTCAGGATTTAAGATCCTCTTGACCAGAAATTCTAGACGTGCACACAGCAAACAGTTGGACTATAGGAGACTCTGATCCTTTACTTGGGGGTCTAAATTACACAGATCTCTGAAGCTTGAGTATGGCTTGCTTGAATGGTAAGGAAAGTAAGCCTTTACGCAACAATCTGTCAGAGGTGCCATATTAGACACTATGACTTTGCCTGAATTAATAGTTGGCGAACAGAGAAAACAAGCACACATTATTTACGCTGTCATTTTACTTTGTGATCTCTAACTAGTTCTCAAAGACCATTAATAATAATACCTGTATAGTCCAACTGGTCCAATCCCTACATCTCTGGTTTGATTAAAGGTATCCCACTGTATAGTGATGTTTCCACACTTTGAATCAAGTAGCTGTGGTGGAAAAGTTAGCCTGGGTAGCCCTGGATAAGTGAAGGAATTACAGAAGAATGGATAAATGTATTGGTTATTGCGCTAATGATACAGCAATTTGGGCAAACCCATAGGTGCTCAGTCTCCCCAACAGATCTCGAAGGGTATGCATACTGAAGGTTCCTGTAGTTTGCTGGTTAAACACACTCCTCTCTCTGCTCCTCAAGCAATCAGCTCTACTTGTACACCGTGTAATTTCAAACTCATTTAATCACTGGATTAATTCAATGTCAATCTTAGTGTCCTCATCCAACAGTAGGTTACCAAGAGACTAAATAGCATGCCCATTATCCATCCTAAACTCTCCAACAACTGAAAGTTTTGATGCAAGCCTGTCTGCTCATTGCCGAGAATATCTGCATGCCCAGGACAGTAGATCCACACAAGTTTTTGGAGGTTGAAAACCTCTATAGACGACATCCACTCATACAGTAACTTGCCAATTAGTATCTTGTAAAACATTGAATGAGAATCAGAACAACCATTTCCATTATGCAGACTGAGGTCAGAAAAACAATTCCCCAGTAAACCAAAAAGTTCCAGAGATCCAATGGAGGGCAGCAGTAACTATCTCAACCTTCATCTTTATACTAGAAGTAGCTGGGAAAAATAGAAAGGTACCAAAAACAACGTCTCGTCTCCCTGTGATTTTACCAGTGTCACAATGTATTCTAAACCTCCCCTTCTCATCACACGTCTGCAAAATGATGACTGCCTCTTTCTTATATTAACAATAAGTTTTCTCTGTGTCTTGACCTCATTCAACATCTTCACATTTGTCATCTTAGCAGTCCATGGTATTCTCATCCTTCTTCTCTAAAACCACATCTCTATGGCCTCCTGAGATTTTTCTATTTGTTTGTTTACTGTCCATGACTTGCAACCGTATGTCAGTTTATTGTTCATTTGAGGATTATCTTCATTGCACATGTCCATAATTGCTCCGATCTCTTACTAATCATGTATTTCAGTGTGTTTAGACTAACAACTCCCATTCTGTGTTGGTTGATCTATCTACTGGGGTTTCTCTCATGGTGTTCATGTCTTGCCGCACATATCGGTGTGCATAAATTGCACAACTGAGTGAATAACCTATGTCAGTATTGGTTCTATTTAACACTGACATATAGGCCTACACTTAACAGACACAATAAACCAAAGAAAAGAGGAACAAAATAACAAGAACCAGAAGACTCACTTTTTTGACATCCAGCACTTCCCCAATCTGATTGACAGTTTCCACTGCTGCAGTCACCATTGACTTTGCTGCAGTTGTCATTGTCCGGGCAGTGACATAGATACTGACAGTCAATGCCAAATGTACCATCTGGACAAACTGGAAGTGGAGCAGCAAAACCAAACATTTAAGACATACTCAGATATTGATTAAGTGATTGACTTATTGGACTAACATAATGATGTTAGTCCAATAAGTCAATCATTCAAAAATTTCAGTTATTTCCTTTGTGTTCTAAAGGATGTGGCTCAAATTTAGATTGTGTCTTTCTGTTCAGGAATGCATTCTCTTTTTAGATTCCTAGAAGTTTCGCCTCAGCAGGTGGTGTGCCCTTTCTGCAGAGAGGGATCAAGCCATCATCAAATAGCTTGTCATGAGCAGAACTTCATCACCCTAACAGTCCTTCAGAATTTCTCTCTCTCATATACCAGATGTCCCGCCTCTACAGTCATAGTGCTCAAATTGTAAGTTACTTCCTGAATTCATCTTCGTCATGGTCTTCCTCTTCTTCTCCTTGCCGGAATGCCTCCTTCGATAATGATCTTCTCCAATACTTTATGTCTCTTTATACGTCCAAAATACTTCTATACTTCTATTATACTTCTATACTACTTTTTGGCATTCTTATTTGTAGCATCAGTCAGTTTTCTTTGATTTTGAGTTATTTCTGAAGAGATCTATATGTTCTCTCTTCTCTGTCCATGATATATGGAGGACTCTTCTGTAACAATTAAACTAAAAAACACATATATGTTTTACCAATTATGTTAAATGTCTATGCTTCACACTCATACGTTGCCACTGGGAATATGCATGCTCTTAGTATTCTGATCTTTGTTTTCCAATCAGTTCCGTTCCACACTGTTTTTAGTTGTTTACTTTTTTACAAGGTCATGTTTGTTCTTTTCTTCTTCTTCTTCTTCTTTGATCGTTCTAGGCCTGTTTTAATCATTCTCATTGTGATATATAAACATCCAAACATCAGAACGTGATGTACGTGCACCAGCCTTCAGCACCTATTTGAGCTCAGTTGCTTATCCTTCGGTGGGGTGTTCGATTTCAGCCAGCTTTTGATTTACTAGGGTGAGCTTCCCTAGGGTTCGATCAGCTTTGCCATATTTTTGGGCTTTGTGATCTATGCCGGGACAGTGAGTTACGCTGTTTATGCCCGTTCTGACTGATAAATATTTCTCGGGGCTTGTAAGCTTATCCTTGGACGGCGTCTTACTCGTATAAAACACTGTGTAAAGTATCGGCCTTCGCCAATGTTCAGACCCGAACTTCCTGTCTGATCCGTGCATTGTCGGCCTTGCTTTACCGTACATTTTTAGTTTGATCCGGAGAAGGAACATTCTCAGCCTTTTCTACACGTGCATTGAGTACGTGGCAATTTGCAATTAACCTCAAAGCACTGGCATGGGGCCGAGTACAAACAATGTAGAGGGTCATTTCAGTCGGCACTATCAGCGTAACTGAGGATTTTGCGCTGCCGCCATCACCCGCCCCAGTTATTCCGGGGATGTTGTTCGACTGCAATCGAACCTTGCCCGGTTGCCCCAAGGCTGGCAGTTCCGTTAGGCATCACCAACCTCAGTTCTTCCGGGGATGTTAATTTTTAATCGCACAGTACCTTGCACGGTTTTCCCAGGGCGGGTAGTTTCGTTATGCACTAAACGCAACTTGTTCTTTTGCGCTCAGCAAACCTTGCCCAGTACATGTATCTGCACCAGGCTACCGATGCGGGGTCAGCTGCAATCTTCTCTCGCACCAACACGAGGGTAGACTTTTATTCGTTACGGTCCTGTTTTATTTATTCTTGCCGACGGGCTGGCAATGTTTTCCCCTCCTCAGGGCTTCGAGCTTCGCTCTACGTGGGCATACGTTTGGTCACTGGATGCACCTCTCATCCATGTCAAAGACGTTTCGTTGCTGTTTCTTTGCGTTCAAGGACTTGGGCAATATCTTGTTGGACATCGGTCAGGAGATTTGTGCATTTTATTTGTATGTATCTTTATTGTATTTCCGTAATTGCACTGCTACCACTACCAGTAGTTTTCTCTCCCCGATCCCTGCCTCCCTTAGCCAGACCGGAACCAGAGTCTGTATCCAGGGTCACGCGTGGAGGTTAGGGGCAGGGTCTTGGTTAGCGCGCCCCCTAGCTAACCCTGGCTCATGTTACCACCATGACCTCATGAGCCTTTGACCCCGTTTGTTCTTTTAATTTCCTTCATCCCATTTCCATCTCTTGTTAGCAGTGAACCGAGATATTCAAAACTATTCACATTTTCTATTTTCTCTCCTTTGATAAAAATATCTTTTGTCATGTTTGTTTTATCCATTGTCATTATTTTTATGGAACCAAGCTATATAGGGCAAAAACCACAGTACATTGAAGTCAACTCTGTGTATTCAGATCAATGTCCTCTGATCTTTTTCTTACACAGGAAGAATTCAGTGGCAGTACACGAATTCAGTTGCAACGGCAAGGGTACCCTATGTAGTTTTGAAGATTATAACAATTTTTATAGACATTTTTATTTTAATCCTTCTTATGAGTTGCTCGGGCAGCAACTTTACAGCCTACTCTTATCGATTTTAAAATGCCAAGATCTCTTTTGCGTGTTCAACTTAAGCATGGGACTTGCATTTTATCATCCATCTCTGATAAGACTAGGAACTGTATATCAAATACAATGAGATCAGGGATCACTGGAGAAATATCCTAATCATTCCTAACATAAAAAAGGGTCTAAAGCTGAAGGATTGACGTCATTGCACGGATTTACCAATATGGTTTGGTGTCTTTCTGCAGAAATGGCTCACCATCTGCCAAGAGTATTGCAAAAAGCATGAACTCTATAGCTCTGGCAACAATACTAGGGGTCTCTGAACAAAATGCATTGGTGAAGAGAATGGCGCTGCCCAGATTCGAACCCTAGACCTTCAGAACGCAAGGCAAGGACAACCACTTAGCCAAAGAGACTATCTAATTCCTACCTTATAATAAACCAAGCACTTTTGAAGAGAGACTTCTGCACATTGCCTATATGCTACAGAGACTCTCACATGTTCTCTTAAAACCGTCTGTGTACTGCCGGAGCAAATAAGGGGAGTCAAGAATAGTAACACTGAGACTTACAAGGCATGTTGTAAGGCGACTAAGGAGTCAAGAATAGTAACACTGAGACTTACAAGGCATGTTGTAAGAGGCGACTAAGGGGAGTCAAGAATAGTAACACTGAGACTTACAAGGCATGTTGTAAGAGGCGACTAAGGGGAGTCAAGAATAGTAACACTGAGACTTACAAGGCATGTTGTAAGAGGCGACTAAGGGGAGTCAAGAATAGTAACACTGAGACTTACAAGGCATGTTGTAAGAGGCGACTAAGGGGAGTCAAGAATAGTAACACTGAGACTTACAAGGCATGTTGTAAGAAGCATGTTGGGGGCCTAGGCAAGCTACCCTAGTAAATAAAAAGCAGCGCAGAAATTGGATGTGCTGGCCTACTTGTAGGCGCAGAACTGGCATAGTGTACAATTGCTCTTAGGCTCAGATGACATACAAATCACAAAGAGTAATTTAATGAGTGGTCAATATGGAGCGTTTGAAAAAAGAAGTTCTCAAAACATAAAATGCATCAAAATCTATGAACTTTACAATTTCCTTACATTGTTGACAAAATGGCAGACCTGTGTAGCCTCGCTCACATTTCCAGCCCAGACAATATCCATTAGTTTTGTTGCACAGTTGGTTGTTCAAGCAATGACATTTTGAGGTACAGTTTTCTCCATACAAACCATCATCACAGGCTAGGTAAAACACAAACATAATAAGAAATACATTAGTTTCAGTTTCTAATATCTTTGATTGATTTATATGGTGCCATCATCATTGCACTTCCTTGAATAACCATGCATGCTCTGATTTCTTTCTTACACAGGAAGATCTCAGCTGTCATGCTCGAACTCCGTAGCACTGGCGAGAGTCCCCAATGTAATTTAGTAGATGGAGAATATATCTTGTAGAAATTTTAATCTTTTTCTAATGAATTTTGCTCACGCAGCAACTTTCCAGCCTGCTCTTCTCGGTTTTTGAACTGCCAGGTGTTCTTTCAATTACTCACATTGAATACGGGACGCACATTTTATCGTCTTTCTCTGATAGGACTAAGAACATACCTATACTGAGATCAAAGTTCTCTGATAGGACTAAGAACATACCTATACTGAGATCAAAGTTCTCTGATAGGACTAGGAACATACCTATACTGAGATCAAAGTTCTCTGATAGGACTAAGAACATACCTATACTGAGATCAAAGTTCTCTGATAGGACTAAGAACTTACCTATACTGAGATCAAAGTTCTCTGATAGGACTAAGAACATACCTATACTGAGATCAAAGTTCTCTGATAGGACTAAGAACATACCTATACTGAGATCAAAGTTCTCTGATAGGACTAAGAACTTACCTATACTGAGATCAAAGTTCTCTGATAGGACTAAGAACATACCTATACTGAGATCAAAGTTCTCTGATAGGACTAAGAACTTACCTATACTGAGATCAAAGTTCTCTGATAGGACTAAGAACTTACCTATACTGAGATCAAAGTTCTCTGATAGGACTAAGAACTTACCTATACTGAGATCAAAGTTCTCTGATAGGACTAAGAACATACCTATACTGAGATCAAAGTTCTCTGATAGGACTAAGAACATACCTATACTGAGATCAAAGTTCTCTGATAGGACTAAGAACTTACCTATACTGAGATCAAAGTTCTCTGATAGGACTAAGAACATACCTATACTGAGATCAAAGTTCTCTGATAGGACTAAGAACATACCTATACTGAGATCAAAGTTCTCTGATAGGACTAAGAACTTACCTATACTGAGATCAAAGTTCTCTGATAGGACTAAGAACTTACCTATACTGAGATCAAAGTTCTCTGATAGGACTAAGAACATACCTATACTGAGATCAAAGTTCTCTGATAGGACTAAGAACATACCTATACTGAGATCAAAGTTCTCTGATAGGACTAAGAACTTACCTATACTGAGATCAAAGTTCTCTGATAGGACTAAGAACTTACCTATACTGAGATCAAAGTTCTCTGATAGGACTAAGAACTTACCTATACTGAGATCAAAGTTCTCTGATAGGACTAAGAACTTACCTATACTGAGATCAAAGTTCTCTGATAGGACTAAGAACTTACCTATACTGAGATCAAAGTTCTCTGATAGGACTAAGAACATACCTATACTGAGATCAAAGTTCTCTGATAGGACTAAGAACTTACCTATACTGAGATCAAAGTTCTCTGATAGGACTAAGAACTTACCTATACTGAGATCAAAGTTCTCTGATAGGACTAAGAACTTACCTATACTGAGATCAAAGTTCTCTGATAGGACTAAGAACATACCTATACTGAGATCAAAGTTCTCTGATAGGACTAAGAACATACCTATACTGAGATCAAAGTTCTCTGATAGGACTAAGAACTTACCTATACTGAGATCAAAGTTCTCTGATAGGACTAAGAACTTACCTATACTGAGATCAGAGTTCTCTGATAGGACTAAGAACATACCTATACTGAGATCAAAGTTCTCTGATAGGACTAAGAACTTACCTATGCTGAGATCAAAGTTCTCTGATAGGACTAAGAACATACCTATACTGAGATCAAAGTTCTCTGATAGGACTAAGAACATACCTATACTGAGATCAAAGTTCTCTGATAGGACTAAGAACATACCTATACTGAGATCAAAGTTCTCTGGAAAAATATCCAGATGACTCAATGGGGGAGCAAAACGGCTACCGTTGGCATGAGAGGCGAGCATCTAACCTCTACGCCCTGGATATCACATAGGAATATCTTCATTGCACTTCGGACATGTCCATAGGTGCTTCGGTCTCCTTCGCAATATCTCCAACGGCGTCCAGCGACTAACCATATCAGTTCAGCTGGAATGAGCCTACACATATACCTGTTGTGCTGTTCTTTTCTGACTACTCCAATCTTCAATCCCAGCTCTTGCAATCTAACAATTGACATGGATTGGTTTAAATGAAAACCCTATTTGTGGCCATACTCTATGAGGGCGTTCATAATGTCAGCTCTATCCATTGGCTGACCCCCTGATATTGTGGCAGAGCCAGCCAGCCTGTCTGCTCTTTCATTGCCAATGACACCTATATGCCCCGGATGGAATGACAATGAAGGTAATTCTGTGAATTGCTGACACTTGTAGTGATTCAGTCCATTCCAGGGCACTGAACCAGCATCCACCATTTGGTTCATACTCAATGAATCACTCAGAATGCACGCATGATTATAGTTTGGTGACTCATTAACCACAACTTTGGAGGTTTTATTAATCAGTCAATCAAGTGAGATGCCTGCGGGCATAGGTGATCATGTCTCTCCACAACTCTCTCTTCCTAGTGCAGTTAATCAGTTCTAGCATCAACCTTTTGTCAATGCACGATGTCAAACTATCCAACATCTTCTCTCTGAACATTCCATCTCTCCTTCTCCGTATTTTATCAGTTGTTACTAAATGTTTCCAACCTCCTCTTCATAATATATGCCCGTAGACTGTACTAAATGTTTCCAACCTCCTCTTCACAATATATGCCCGTAGACTGTACTAAATGTTTCCAACCTCCTCTTCACAATATATGCCCGTAGACTGTACTAAATGTTTCCAACCTCCTCTTCACAATATATGCCCGTAGACTGTTTGATTATTATTCTTTTGATAAGGTTTCTTTGTTGCAGGCATCTTTTAAAACCTCATCATTTGTTTTCTTTGCTGTCAATGAAATTTTCAGCCTTTTTCTGTAAAACCACATCTCTGTGGTTTCTAGTGATTTTATTGCTTGTTTGTTCATTGTCCAGATCTGCTGCCATATATAAGTATTGATTAAATTTAGCACTAGAGTATTCATGTCCGCAGTCTCATTGGTAGTAGATTTACAAACAGTGTGTTTTGGTAATTGGTTACTGAGTTGACATCATATCTCTCTAATGGACCCATAGGTCTCCCCCAACAGTTGTTGAATGGTATGCATACTGATGGTTCATGTGGCTCGTTGGTTAAACACACTCCTCTCTCTGTCCCTCAAGGTCTACTTGTACAATATGTAATTCCAAACTTCTTAAATCTCTGGATTGATTCAATGTCACTTTTAGTGTTCTCATTCAACAGTAGCTCGCCAAGAGACTGAAGAACATCACCCCTATTCATCCTAAACTCCCCAACAATCGATGCAAGCCTGTCCACTCTCTTGTTGCAATGAACATCCTCATGACCAGGACAGCAGATCCCCTTGAGTCTCTGGAGGTTGGAAGCCTCTATAAATGACATCCATTCACACCGCAACCTGCCATTCTGAATCTTCCGAAGCATTGACTGAGTCAGAAACAACAATGGCCCCAGTATACATAGTCCTAGACAGCCAATGGAGGGCAGCAGTAACAGCCTCAACCTCTATCCTCATACTGGAAGTAGTTGTCCTGTATGCTCTATTTCACTCTGCAACAACCCAACCATACAGCTAGCCAAGAAACCACAGCCTGACAATAACAATACTTACGCATACATGTCTGTATCTGGCCAGGTTTCACAAAACCAATCTTACACTGAATGCACATCCCTGCTTCAGGTCCATAACAGCTTACGCAGGATGCATCACACGCTGAGAAAAAATGAAGTATTCATATTATGGAAGGTCACAAATGATACACAACATCATAAAAAAAGAATTATAAGGCAGTGATGATAGAACATGGCTGATTTTAACCCATGTTAGGGTTAGGTTTAAGGCTAAAGTTAGGGATTCAGGATTAGGGTTTGGTTCTTAGAGTTAGAGTTAGGTTTAAAGTTAAGAAGATTCCTAGACAATGAGATCAGAGATCTAGGAGAAAATATCCCTATCGCTTCATGTGGAAAATGAAACAAGTACCTTTAGAGTGAGATACAGGTTCCTAGTCCTATCGGAGACAGATTATTAAGTGTAGGTCCTGTGTTCAAGTTGAGCAGGTAAAGAACACTTGGCAGCTGAGAATCGGTAAGAGTAGACTGCAAAGATGATGACTATGCAAAATTAACTTTCATTTTGTAATTTTTGTTACTCCATGATGCCTTCAAATATCAATATAGACTGTATTAGCCAGTAGGCTATATCAGCTTTGAAACATCTTAAAAAACATCTCAAGTCATATCGGCTCAGAAGATTGAGGTGGTTAAGTTATAAATTTTAAATATAATTTCCACAAATAATTGTCACCATCTTCAAAATTACATTGATGACCCTGACCATGCTACGGAGTTTGTGAACTGCCGCTGAGATATTCCTGTGTAAGAAAGAGATCACAAACAGGGAACTGTAGGATAAAGCAGGACATCGGCAGATGGAACAAGAGAAAAGGGGCAGAAAGTGGTGATGGATAGGATCCACACTGAGGAGACCCCCTGACAGCATTATGAGACAGGTCCTTTGATGGAACCCAAAGGTTAATAGAGGTAAGTGAAGACCCAGGAACACCTGGAGGCAGGAGTTGGAGACGGAATGCAAGAAACAGGGAGAAAGTGGAGAGATCTGGAAAAGATGGCCTTGGATAGGAGGGCTTGGAAGGCTTTGGCTGTGGATGTATGCCTCCCCAGGGGTGAATAAGAAGAAAGAGATCATTTATTCTGTTGAAGTGCAATGATGATATCAATCAATCAATCAATCAATTGATTCCAACTGAGTAGAAGTTTTCATTAATCTAGACACTGCACACCACAATAAATGTGAGTTTCACGGTTATAAATAATAAAAATCATAGAAATAGTGTTAAAACATCGATTGTTGAGGAGTTTGGGATGAATAAGGGGGATGTTCTTCATTCACTTGGTGACCTACTGTTAAATGAAGACACTAAAATCGACACCAAATCAATCCAGCAATTGAAGGTGTTTGGAATTACTAGTTATACAAGTAGAGGTGGATGCTTATGGGGCAGAGAGAGGAGTATTTTAACTATTGAGACACAGGAACCATCAGTATGCATACCCTTTGACATATGCTTGGGGAGACTGAGCACCTATAGGTCTGCAGTAGTGCTGTGACGTCAGTTCAGTAACCAATACAAACAGTGTTAGATATTCAAAGAGTAAAACACTCACGTATACAGTCAGTGCTTCCATCTGCTTTCTCCATACAGTATGTATTGATAGAACAGTTGGCTTTCTGGCATGGGGTCTCTGTAAAATAATACAAGATCATCAATAACAGTAAGACAATAAGCAAGATTGAAAGCACACCAATCTAAGAAAACTCCTTCATGTTTTTGTCGTTACACTGTTACTGTGTTGTTGCCCAGTGTTGTGGTGTTCTGTTTTGACAGTATTCTGCAATGCCAACTCACCATTTTTTCCGTGGTCTTCCTTTTGCCGTCTTTCCTGATGTTCTGTTGTAAAAGATTATGTACACAGTGGCGTTTGGATGCACTCTTATTAAGTGGCTGAATCACTTCATTCTTCGTTTCTCAATGTAATTCAAGCAAGCAAGGTTCTGTCCCAACTTTCTTTCCTATGCTGATATTGGTGACCGTATTTTCTGGTCGCAATGCATTTCACATGTAGTTATTTTTTGCAACTGTGCTTTGTCCATTGTACATGTTTGGCTCTGGTAACATAAAGTACACATGAAGATGTTGTTGATAATTTGTTGCTTAACTGTCAATGAGATGTTTGGGATCTAAGACATCATCTATTAAAAAAGTTATTACAGCATGATGATCCAGATAACAAAATCCACATGAGGCAAGACTCAAAAACATCCAGAGTCTGTTGTAAAAGATCCAGGTGAGATGGCCAGCCATGTTACGCAGATGCCTGATAAGCGCATCCCCAAACAGCTGATGTATGACGAACTAGTTGGAAGTATATGGTCAATTGGTAGATAGAAAAAATGCTTCAAATACACTCTTAAAGTGTCTCTAAAATGCTTTGATGTAGACAACAAAAGCAGAGTATTCCTTGCGCAAGATCAGCAATTAAATGAGGCACATGATTTTAAAGATGTTTTCCGTCCGTCTGCCCAGCGTGTTCGTAGCGCGTTGGACTACGGGTGACAAGCTACCTGTGAGTGCGAGTTAAATTCCGCGGGCTGGCAGAAAAGACACAGATTCACCAACTTCACGGTGTTCGTGGCACCGAACCGAAGGGTTACGATGTATATGGCACCAAGCTGAAGAGCTGAAAGCTCAAGTGCTTCTAGATCGGAAAAAAAAGATGTTTTCCCGAGCTGTCAACATGCATGTGCAAGACATCGTTTTTATTTGATTCCACAACAGAAAAAAACTGTTTACCTTAATGTGGAGTCAAACACTGGATGTTTTTTGTCTAGCAACGCCACTACGTTCAACCATTCAGCCACCCACCCTCTACAAATAATATCAAAACTATCAGACTCTTTGTCTCAGAATACAATTGGTTTTGTGTCGCGTAGTTTGTTCTGTACTGAATCACATCGTCTGTTGTGGCTGTAATGGATTATTCTAGAATAGCAATCCTTGCCACTATTACTGCAGGTGAAACTGGTGACTGGAGCTGATACAGAGAATAGGCTTTCTGCACTCTCTTTTGAATTCACAGAGTTGACCCGAAGCTGCCAGACATGAACACTTTGCTAAGGGTAAAAACGATTGATTAATTAACACATAGAACTATAGTGATCAGTCACTATATGCTTACGGCAATAAACGGAGATCATGTGGACTTGCCCCGAGTGCAATTATAAAATTCCTCACTAATCACTAAATAAAACACATTGATGCATGCGTGATGAGAGACTCACAAATTCTTACATACATTGCTCATTATAGACAACAAACATGCACACACTAAGAAATTTGTAATAACTCAATCAAAGAAACCTTGAACGCTGGAAAAGGCGGGAGAACTTCCTAGAGACAGAGAGTTTTTTAGACAGGCTATGATGAAAACAACGTTCTGCAAGGGACATGCTACTACTTAAAACTTGAATAACTTAATCAGTGACCCAAAAAAGATGCAAATACAGCTCACGCAGAAATTCTCAATTTTCGACATACCTGGCCAATGATATAAAGTACGCTATAACTTCTGGTGTAAAATATATCCGAAAAATACGAATTGACTCCACTCAGAGAATCCACGTTAGAACCAGAAACATAAATTAATTGCAACAAATATAGGTTTTGTTTTGCAATTACTTTCTGTTTTGGCTATAACCTGGATTTTAAGGAGTTAATCCTTATGTTTCATGTTTGTTGGCCTACACGCTCTGATATAACCAAAACAAAGTTCGTCCTTATGTTGAAAAGAAACTACCTCGGCTTAAAGTGACTTGAATCCTCTAGATAATAAGAAAATTTGCTGCAATTTTTCCGCAACACACACCAGAGACGTGTACATGTAAGCATGTGTTTAACAATACCGAGGTACACATGTGAGAGAACCATTGCTTTAAATAACACAAGATAAAAGCATCAAAAGAGTCATATTAGATTCTCCGAAAGGCGTTAATTCTTATTGTTCATGTTTGTTGGCCGAGAAGCACAGGTTTACCTCAACCAAAGTTCGTCCTTATGTTGAAAGTGCCTCATCTTAAAGAAGCTTTAATCCCCTACATAACAAACAAACAAACAAACATCAAAAGTTCAGCTTTGATAGTACCGCTGTACGTCTACACATCACAAGGGAGAACAGCAAGATAAATTGTCGGTCGTTACTGCCTGTAATCTGCTCTTTAGGGTGGTGTAGGACAGGTGGATCAAGAGCCTGGGGAATTTAATGGCTGCATGGCTAGTGCAGTCGCTGCGAAGCTGTTCAGGTTAGGATTTTTCTTTCATGCCCACAACAGAAAAAGTCCCTGGCCTTACCGTGGATTGAACACAGGTCGCGCTCTAATCCATTCGGCCAGACGCTCCTAAAACAAGATAATGGATTCATTAAAATTTAAAAAACAGATAGTACTCACGGGCAAGGGACTGACGCATACAAGTCACTAAGATTAAAGCAGAAATCGTCCAAATCTGTAGCATTCTCATAGGGATCACTTCAAGATATGCGTACAGAATGTAGCAGCTAACTGTGTCTGTGAGCACCAACTCCAGACGATAACTTGGAATCCAGTACTGCTACGAGATATCTTAAGTTGTATTTGTGTATGCATTCATAAATTCTTCATTACATTAATTGCACAGCCACATATATACTAAACAAACAACTAGAATACACGATGAAATGTGTATGTTGAAATGTGAATGTTTAAAAAGTGGATATATTTCATAGACAAAGAAAGAAACAAAACGTCCTTTTCAAAGTGTGAAAAGATTTATTAGAAGAGTTCAAATTAGAGTCCAGTGTTTCCCAATCTTTTTTGTGCCATGCCCCACCTAACTTTTTTCGACAATTCTTATGCCCCCTATGTAACATACACATACATTTTAATTTTCAAAAATTGAATTGTTCATTGAAGAAACTGAAATGATAGGTTTTAGGAAGAAATCATTAAGAAATTGTTAAGGAAACTCAGTAAGTAGATTTTCAAAACATATAATTTCAGAACTGAAATTCAAATATTTAATTGCCTGTCTAACAATCATATTGCCCCCCTGTGGAGAGTGGGCCCCATGTTGGGAAACACTGAATTAGATTGTCAACCATTTGAAAACACAAAGAGACACGACATAATGTTGAAAACCATACTAAAAAGAAGGATTGACAATTAATGGACTATAGGAAATTTATATATATATATACATATATTGTGATAGTAGCAGTAGTAGTAGTAATAATTTTTTAATAATAATCTTTTAGATCCGAGGGACCATATAGCTGGTACTTCTGCTTCCATTATCGTTTCTCTGCTTTGAGCGGTGCTGGAGTTGCCTCTCCATGGCACTAAGTCAGGGGAGTAGAATATGAAGAATCTCTCCTTGTCTCTGATGTTACTAAGGAAAATGCAATATCTACTACAGCTTAGCATCAGAACCGCTCCAGAAGTTGCCATTTCTGCATTGTATTCGTCGAGCTGTCTTAGGAAATTCATCTTTGAATTTGTCCTCTTGGTTGACTCCACATAAAGAAATACCGCTAAAAACTAAAGAAAATCTCATAAGAACGATTTTCTGGTCAACACTATGTTACCAGTGTCAAACATGGCTAATAACAGCAGCTAATGAGTGGAAAATCATAACGACAGAGATGAGGTGCATTAGAAGAGCTGCATGTGTGACAATAAGAGACAAAATTAGAAATGAAGAAATCAGAAGAGGACTGGATGTGAAACCAGACTTGCAATTCATAAAAGTACATCAGATTAAATAGTTTGGACACCTGACAAGAATGTCCTGGTATCGCCTACCACAGAGAGCCACACAGAAAAAGTATAATGAGTACAAAGCGAGAGGAGGACCACGCAAAAGATGAAGCGACGGCATCAAGAACAGTCTTGCAAAAATTAATATCAGCTTACGGGGTGCCTTGAGACAAGCACGCACAAGATCACTACGCCCCCACCCCAACACTTCTATAAAGAAGTAAATGGTGGAAGAGAAGAAGAAGACGAGTACAGAAGCAAGGCAGCGTAAGTTTGAAATTAGTTTTTCTTTTTCAAAATGGATTACCTATCTCCTTCTTCTTCTTACAACGCTCTATATCGACCACTTGTTAAATCACTTTTTAAAATTTGTATGTGATTTGAGATTAAGAGCAACTGTACGTTGTGCTAGTAATGTACATAACAAGTAAGCCAACACATCCGATTTCTGCAACGTTTTTTATTTACTAGGGTAGCTTCCCTAGGCCGCTACCCCAGTCACCTCTTACGACATGCATTGTAGGTCGCAGTGTTAGTATTCTTTGCTCCCCTTGCGAGCCCCGGTAACAGACGGGTAAGACTACCTGTCAGTGTTCAAGAGCCCCATCTGTCCAAATCTACTGGTTTTGTGGCACCAGTTCTTCGTCATTAGCCCGTTTTCCAGTCTGTTTTATAACTTTTCCGCCACGAAAAGACCATGAGTTGAAATAGGTTTCCAGACGCGATAAGAGACGTAAGGCTTGGGAATATTTTATAGACTAGTAGGTCTACAAAATCCAACGTTTTTATATATTAGGGCACATCTACTAATGAATGTGCGGGCGCCATGTAATATTGCTACTACTAATAATAAAGTATTAGGGCACATCTACTAATGACTGTGCGGGCACCACGTAATATTGCTACTACTAATAATAAAGTATTAGGGCACATCTACTAATGACTGTGCGGGCACCATGTAATATTGCTACTACTAATAATAAAGTATTAGGGCACAATAATAAAAATAATAACAGACGAAAGCTTTAACAAATTTAATTTCTTTTAAAAATGAGTGTGCTAATGAAAAAAAATGAATCGTACTGTTATTTAGAAACACATTTCTTTTGCTAAAATTAAGATTAACGCCGGATGAATAAAATAGGGTGTCAGAGATGTATCCCAAGAGTGCCATGGCGTCTGCAAGCGAGAGACCTCTGTTGCGTGGAGGTTAGGTGCTCGTCTCTCGTTCGAAAGGTACTCGGTTCGCTTGCTCGTGGAGTCATCGGGATATTTTCCCAGAGATCTCTGATGACAGTTGAGATGAGATCGAGTTTCTAGTCTTAAGAGAGACGGTCGATAAAAGGTAAGTCCTGTGTTCAAGTTGAGCATGTAAAAAACCCTTGCCAGTTCAAAATCGAGAAGATCAGGCTAGATAGCCTCTACCCGGGCAAAAATTCATTATAAAATAAAAAAAATTAAAATGCCCACAGAATATTTTCAGGTGCTGTGGAGTTCGTGCAGTGCTGCTGGGATCTTCTTGTGTACGTAAGAGATTAGAGCACACATGATTACACACCGAGGTGCAATGATGATGGTCCATCAATCAATCAATCAACCCGCATGAAATATACCCACGCTAGTCGCTCTGGAAGCCAGTATGACAGCTCGCTTATCAATCATGAAGATATACATATCGATATCAACCGACTGCAGCAAAACTATGTAAAGTGGTGAAACACATAATAACAAAGTACTGTAGTTTTACAAATTACAAAAACAATACACAGCAACGTTCAACCAAAAGGCCTTTATCGTCAAGCAAACGATACAACAGGAGTGAGGAATTTCACTGTACACTACATGTAGACTACGACAGAGACATTACAACGGTCCTATAAATCAAAATCTTCAATATATTCATTAACAGGGTTAGGGTTTTCATTTTTAGGACCATTGAAGTGCTTCTGTCGTAGTCTATATGTAGTGTGCTGTGAAATTCGTCACTCCTATTGTATTGTTTGCTGATTAAGCCTTTTGGTCGAAACGTTGCTGTGTAGGCCCTATTGTCATTGTTTTTGTAATGTGTAAAACTACAGTACTTTGTTATTACGTGTTTCGCCAAGATATACATATATTAAAAGAAGACAGTACAAATCATAACTACCTTGTTTGTAACTTGCCTTGTTTCTTGTCTCTCCAAACACTATCTTTCACAAATAACCAGAATGTCTATGAAACCAGAGGCGTCAACCCTAAACCTTTTTTTCTGTATAAGTCACATTCTGTTAAATTAAATACAAATAACTTGACGCTAATACGGTCCAAAAGATTCCTACTTCACTTCCTACACGACAGGACTTGAACGTGTTTCTCTCCAGCGAAATCTACATTTGCATCATTTTGCTGTGTTCTGTTGATCCGCTAAGTGTGCTTATGACTTGAAACAGTCCTACTTTTAAAAAAGAAAATTACACAGAATAAAAATGTAGTGCTTTTGTTAAAAAACGAATAACATGATACATAATAAAGAATGTAAATGAATATGAAAAAATGATAAATGGATAAAAACACTATTATATTCTTAATCTTAAAAAGAACGTATTTCCTGAAATTGTTTTGTATATCTATTGAATATTCTATGTTCAATTACAATGATAGTTTGCAGAACAGAACATCTACCACAGTTTGTAGAACAGATAAGGCTATAGTGCCAGACAAAACTAATAATCCAACTGTTGTTTCTTTTTAATGCCAACCAAATTATTTGAGTAAGTACTAGGTATTTATTTCCAAGTCAGTCCCACATTGATTGACACAGCATTGATTGAATGTTGCTATGGGCAACTCTGTACACAACAATCAATGGTCCGATGACCTAACATTAGAAACGAAAATGACGTAATTAGACGTTTGAACATTCCGATTTGAACACATATAGCGTAGTTTTTCCCTAATGTTATGATGTTAAAAGAAACAACTGTTAAGTAAATGCATTCTTATGGAATATTGATAAATATTAGTCGACTATGTTACTGTTTTGGGCCTGTGTACGTCTAATAAGGTCAAAGCGCAAGGCTTCTGCGCATGCGCATTAAGCAAATGGACTATACATTATTTATGACTGTTGACGTTCAGAGAATGTGTTCTGTGCTGTCATCTCTTCTCTTCAACATATTCATTGACAGGGTTGTGTGCTGTCATCTCTTCTCTTCAACATATTCATCGACAGGGTTGTGTGCTGTCACCTCTTCTCTTCAACATATACATCGACAGGGTTGTGTGCTCTCTTCTCTTCAACATATGCATCGACAGGGTTGTGTAATATCTCGCCTCTTCTCTTCAAAATAAAAAACCGAAATAGTGAAAGAGGCACAGTACAGAAAAGGTTCCATTGTGGAATATATGTGCTTGTGAATATAAGTGAACTGAGAAGAGTTCTCCGTATATCATGAACAGAGAAGAGAACAAATAGATATATCCAAAAAGAACTGAAAATTAAAGAAAACTGACTGATGATACAAATGAGAAAGTTCAAGTTGTCTAGACTATAAAAAGACACAAAGCGTTGGAGAAGACGGCTACGGAAGGAGTCATCCTGGCAAAGAGGAGAAGATGGATTAAAGATGTAACTGATGATTTGAGAATGGCGGCTGCAGAGGAGAAACGTCTGCCCTATGAGAGAAATAAATTCCGAAGGACATGTTAGGATGTCAAAGTTCTGCTCAGGACAAGCTATTTAACGACGAATTTGATATTCAGCACCTGCTTACTATTTACAAATATGCGATGGTAACTGTAAATTAGATATAAGGGAAGATTGCAGTCAAACTATGTAGCAATGTCGTCGATATAAGGGAAGATTGCAGTAAAACTATGTAGCAATGTCGTCGATATAAGGAAGATTGCAGTAAAACTATGTAGCAATGGCGAAACACGTTAAAAACAAAGTACTGTAATTTTACAAAATACATAAAACAATAACTGTATATTTCAAGTTTCCGACTGTTAAAAACATTGCTCATAATATTCTACTAGATATATTATGCGTTATCTGTTGCTTCAACGGCACATATAAGTTTACATTCAATGAGAGAATTATTGAGTGATATGTGATACCCTTGCAATATTCTTCTTCTTCTTCTCTTCTACCATTTGCTTCTTTATAGAAGTGTTCAGAGGAAACGTAGTGATCTTGTGTGTGCTTGTTTTAAGACACTTTGTAAGCTGATATTCATTTTCGTAAGGCTGTTCTTGATGCCGCTGCTCTATCTATTGCGTGATCTTCCTCTTGTTAGTACTCATTATACTTTTTCTGTGTGGCTCTCTGTGGTAGGTGATACCAGGGCATTCTTGTCAGGTGTCCAAACGCTTACAATATGACATGTAATAATAAAAGTTCTCAAAGCTTGATAAGGTCTTAGTGTAAGAAGCCATTTGACTTCGCATTTCTAGAACCTGGTGTGCAGTATGTATGAGGTGCTATTTCTGTCCTCACTAGTGAAACATTGAGTGTGTGATTGAACCCACAGACCTCTTGTGACCTAGTCGATAGGCGACCACTTATACATTACGCTAATCCAACCCTCAATATTATATATACTAGTCGATCTTATCTTATCTTATCTTATCTTAACCACATTTGCCGTGAAGCGTCGTGGGAGAGTTAGTTTCCTATCTTGTGCCAGGTGTGTTGCGCTTGACGTTGTCAGTCCATGCTTTCGCAGGGACTCTGAGATGTTATCTATCCATCGTGTTCTTGGCCTGCCTCGTGCTCTGCACCCTGAGTGTCGATTATTATAGGCACGTGATGGTAGTAAATGTGGTTCCATTCTCATTAGATGGCCGAACCACTTGAATCTTTGCTTCTCAATGTACTGTATGCATGGTATAGTACCAACGATGCTTCTGATATTCTCGTTTCTCACTCTATCTCGCCTTGTAACGTTGACAGCTTTTCGTAGACATCTCATTTCACATGTTGTAATCTTTCTTTCTTGTGTCTTAGTCAGGGGCCATATTTGGCACTGATATCAGAGAGTTGGAACAAATATGCAGTTTATCAGTTGTCGTTTGACTGCCATGTTAATGCTTGGATGTTTTAATAGTGGTGACAGTTGGTATGTCACTGCATTTCCCTTCTGGCATCTAGTCTCGATTTCTCATCCATCTTTCCATCTGCTGTGAATATACTCCCGAGATATTTAAATTCTGGAGTCTGTTGTATTTTGACATTATTCACGTGTATATTTAGTTGCACACTTCTATGATTAGCGTTTCACAGAAAATAATAAAGTACTGACAATGTAAGACAGCTAGTGACAACCATCGAAATAAGGGGAAGACTGCAGTAAAACTTGGTAAATAGTGAAACACGTACAAAGTACTATAGTTTTACAAAATACATAAACAGTGACGATAAACAGCAACGTTTCGACCAACAAGGCCTTTATCAAGCAAACGAACAAACAGGAGTGACAAATTAAAATGAAACACAAATGGATGACCAAATACCAACGTATCTAAGGAAAATCTGAAAATCTGTTTATGTATTTTGTAAAACTATAGTACTTTGTTTGTACGTGTTTCACTAGTGACAACCACTAGTGACAACTGTTATAAGAAAGAGAAGATGGAGATATGTTGGGCACACCTTGAGGAGAAATGATCAACGAATATCAAAGCAGGCATTGAAGTGGGATGCAAAGGGTTCAAGAAGGAGAGGTCGACCTAAGGAGACCCTGAAGCGAACTTTGCTGAGAGAGGCAGGAAATATCGGTCTCAATTCCATGGAGGAGATTGAGCGAGTTGCCCAGGATAGAGCGGTATGGAGAAATTACTTGCAGGCCCTATGTAACGTATAACGGTACGAGAGGAATTATTATTTATATTTAGTTGCCCTGTTGACCTACTTATTGACATGACTAGTCGATAATAGAGCGAAAAATACTTAACGTATTTAACGAGCGCGGTCACATCGAAACACGCATGCGTAGAGTCATGGCAACGTAAAGCTTACTATCTCAGCAGTAGCTTCCGAAATCAAGGTGTGGACATTTATATAACGAGACGGCTATATTACATGCATTTTGTAAGCAGTAAGCTAGTTACTTGAGCCTGCGACAATGCCAAACAAAAGTCAATCAGCTCAGAGACCAATCTCAGAGCAAATTGAAGAGCTGAAGGCAAAGATAGCTCTCTTGGGTCAGTATCGTAACATTTAACCATTCCATTCCAGTGGTTATTGATGTAAAAACATTTTGATTTTCAGTGTAGTTAAGTCACTTAATAGTGGTAGTAGTCATTTAATTCATGTATTATGCTTTACCTAAAAGTATTGCAATCATTGAACAACCCACGTTTAGTCAACGCAGAAGTTGAAGCGTTAATAAGCAACTACGCATTAAAGGGAAATGCTGTTGTCTATGCTCTAAGAGAAAACATACAGTACACTGATACAGTACACTGAAGATTTCAACGAAGAAGATAAAGGGTATTCTCTATCTCGGTTGCGCAAGTTATGAATACCGATTAGGTGCGGCAAGACGGGAAAACCTTGAGAGAAGCCCTAGTAGATACATCAACCAATACAGAACGGGAGTTATTAGTCTAAACACACTGAAATACATTTTTAGGAGATCCAAACAATTATGGACATGTCCGATGAAGATGATTCTCAAATTAACATTTATAACACATAGTTATGCTCTTGAAAAGTTGCACACTTCTATGATTAGCGTTTCACAGAAAATAATAAAGTACTGACAATGTAAGACAGTTACCATTGGATGTCAATTATTTTGCTCCATTTATCATCCCATCATTTTTCATTTTCTTACGAATTAAAAATAATTGCACAAGTGCAAGATAGGCACTACTGACATATGCACTTGTGGCACCAACAAAATAACAGAGACACACATCCTGCAAGAGTGTTCAATATACAATGAACAGCGAAAACACATAACCAACTCCCATGTCAGTCCAAGGCAGACTATATGGAGATGTACACAGACTCAAGTTGACCACTAAGTACTTTAGAAGTATACAAGACTATGTCTGAAAATGTTTAAAGAAAAAGGATATGCTAACATTACTATGAACTGCCCCCTACCCCATCCTCGCTGAGGCCATTACCTTGTAGTGGTGGTGGGGGTTTGCGTACCTCAATGACTCAGAGAGCTATGCCGGCAGGGTTACCTAAGCCGGACAGGTCAAAGGAGACAGGTAAGACTAAATGTGGCCCTCTGGTCCTTCAGGTTGGAGGTTGTGTGATGGGCTGACTACCCATCCATTTAAAAAAGAAAGTAGTTATAGAAACCGAAAACAAATTGTTCAAAACAAATAACTTGATTCTCTGATGGAATAGGAAGAACGCAGTCAGAGACCGGGAAAAGTGAAAAACAACTGTTCTGAAAAGTGAAGAACAACTGTTCTGAAAAGTGAAGAAAAACTATTCTGAACGCTCTCAGCTCATCAGTCAACATCTAACTGGTAAGACAAGTTGCTGGATACTGTTGGAGATATTGCGATGGAAATCAGAGCATCAATTGACATGTCTAAAGTGCAATGAAGATATTACAAACTGAAAGCAGTGCAACAGTTTTTGTGAAGAGAGCAATGTTCTGCAAAGTATATTCTGTAAATAATAACAGTTATTACTACGTTCATTAAGTCAGTGTGACAGACATTCAAATATCCATAACGAAAGTTTAGTCAACATATTTTAATAGCATAAAGTAAAGTTCTTAAAACATCCTGGACAGAAAAGAGAAAAAACAAAGACATCCTACAAGAACTGGATATCGAGCAACAGTGGCTCATAACTAACATCATGTCCTGGAAGATAAACTATTTTGGCCATGCTAAACATCACAATGGTTTGGAGGGAAGGGTGATAGAAGGCATAGTTCTTTATGTACGACGCAGGAGACGAAAAGGGACGAAGGGTGCAACAGGACATAAAAAAGACCTCGAACTTGGTGCTGGAGGAGGCAGGAGAACTGGCTAGAGACAGAGAGTTTTCAGGCGGGCTGCGATGAAAGCGATATTCTGCAAGGGACATGCTACTGCTTGAAAGATAAAGTGTTGTTAAAAATACTGGGCATTCTTTAGATGCAGAGACATCTAGTGGAAAAAAAACACAGAAACATGACAACCAAAACCTTGTTGGGTTTTCTGGAAACAGACTTTCTGGATTACGAAGAAAGGACCAACATAATCTCCAGCATGACCATGAAGAGAATCTGCCCATACTTTTTCTTCATGTCTCAAGATTGTTATTGTTATGACAACAATGAGCTATGGGAAGCTAAAAGCACATCCACTCTTTGTCATCTATCAAAAGAAACTAAACAGCTATTGTTCTGCTCAAAGGGTTATAATTCACAAATTGTTAGCTATCTAAGTTTATCAACATCTAAGTTTATGTATTGTGCTTATGTTGAGACAATAATTTACAGAGGGTGACCGCAAGGCCTATCTAGAGTCCTCCCAGCATGCCATTAAGAAGAACAAACAAAATGTTAGCTCTCTGAGGAAAGAAACCAAGGAACTGAGACAACGCCTTAAGGATCGACTATCGGTAAGTTCTGTTTGTTCTTTTCATAATATTTTTTTAAAAACTCATAGATAAAAATAGAATGGAATAATTAGGATGGAAAATATAAATATTTCTTTCTTTCTTTTCTCTAAGTTTTGCCTCACAGTGTTAGGATAAGAAGAGATTTCTAGAACAGCTTTTGTGTGAGCTTCATAAACAGTGTCTTTCGTCGCCTCTGCTATCTCTGAGGTCCACCTTTTGCAAGACTGGCCTTTTGCTTTGTATCAAATACATCAAAGTAACATTGCTCTTTGAGGCTGTTGGTAATATGCTTATGTGGCCGAACCATTTAATTTGTTGTTTCTTGATGAAGTTCAGTGATGATGTTGTACCCACTGTTTTTTTTGCATGTCTTCATTTCTAAACCGGTCTCTTCTTGATACTCCCAACATTCTGCATGGACACTTCATCTGAGTCGTTATTAGTTTTCTTCTGTCATTTAATGTCAACATCCAGGTTTAGCACTGATAGCATAATGTCAGAATAAAGAGCATTGTACGACACAATTTGTCTCAGATCACATTGTACAATGCTCTTTTACTGTTCATGATAACATGTTTGCATTTCAAAATTGGTGCAATTTTTCCTATGATTTATTTTGCTTTATTGCATCTTTGTTGGATTTTGTTAGTTATTCTTCTATTTTTGAAAAAAATTTACTTCGGGTGTGTAAAGGCTTTAACACCTGTTGTATATTTGACTGACGCAAAATCAGCACTCCAAGCACTCCAGTCAAGAAAATTGCCAGGTCTACAGACCCTTTTGTCTAAACTGTCCAAGCAGCACCGGGTCGTCTTGCAGTGTATACCCTCTCACTGTGGAATACCAGAAAAGGAAACAACAGACAGACAGGCCATGGAAGGTGCTGCAGGAGAGCAACCGAATGTGTCAGTTACCTACCAAGAAAAGGATGATAAAATCAATCGAAAGCCACAAATACCAACACAAGACAATTACTATAATATGAGCAGATTGGAACAAGTTGTCATTCGGCGCCTTAGAACGGAAGACAGTCGACTCCGCAGCCACATTAAAGTATACAAAATTAAAGATTTTAATTTTGCAATTCAGTCATGTGTACATGTTGACAGGCACACCAGACTGAAGAGTACATACTTCAAGACTGCCCCAAATATGATGCACTGAGGCAAACTCACTGGCCTAACGAAACAACACTCGACAGAAAACTACACAGACTTCTGTGTGAGCTACAAAAGACAGTGAAGTTTATACAAGAAACAACATTTAATATATAGACAATATTTCAAGTGAACGAAAGAAAGGAAGGAAGGTAAAGGCTTTAACTAGTTTTAATTGACGTTGATGAAGATATTGAACACAATACACATCTACATTGGATAATGTAGAGAGGAATTGATGTATACGGTGCCGGCAAGATGGCAGCTGCATTTTGAGCCGTTGGAATTAATATGTGATATTCTATAGTTTTTTGTTATTTTCTAAATGGTATTCAGATACAATCAAAGCTCAAAGTGTGTTCGTGTGCTGAGGAGCTGTATGGCTAAGGATCTATTCAGCCGTTAACATGAAACACTACTTCCTCCCGTGCTGCGGAGAAGTGATCAGTACTACCAGAATTCGTCATAACTAAACCACAGCGTATGGTGGTATCAATGGAGGTGAATAACACATGTGTTGGGCCGCTGGACACTGCTGGTTTTGTTGAGGTGGGGATTGGCACACCTATGGACATGTTCGGAGTGCTATGATAATCATTCTCATATAACTGACAATATCAAACTAGTGTGTTGGAACCGCCGGCTGCTGCTGGATTTGTTGAGGTGGGGATTGGCGCACCTATGGACATGTTCGGAGTGCTATGATGATAGTTCTCTGACAACTGATAGAGTAATACTTTGTTAGAACTTTAATAATCTTAATATTCACAATCTAACAAATTATATTTTTTGTTATAGCAAGATGCTCATGTTATTGGTAAAGCTTTCCATGACAGACCTGTAGAAAGAGCAGCTTTGTCAAAGAAATCTGGCCAGGTAAGTTCATTTATTTCTTTACTTTCAACTGTGATACAATTTGATGGAGTATGGTATCATTTAAATTTGTTTATTTTAACCAAACGGTGGGTGGTTGAGTGGTTAGCACACCAGTATCTCATTTCTGAGCATATCAATTCAACCACAAGTTCAGCCAGAGTATTTTTTTTCTCAATTGATAAAATAAGAATGTAAGAATAATAGTGGTGAGTCTAATACCCTAACCAGACTGTATACCAAGTCAAATGTGATGTAGCTAGGCAAGAGCACTATACTTGTAGCCAAAGAAGAATAGCAAACCAAGAAGAGCCGGTTTTGTTAGTTGCATCACGCTAAAAGACATACTGAGGAGGAGATCATAGCACTTATGAACTAATTGGTTTGATGTGCAGTGATGATGATCTGACAACTAAACTAAACTAAGAGAAATCATTATAAGGTTAAAATAAAAATTCCTACAACTTTTACCACCTTCAAAATTACATCGGAGACCCTCACCGGGGCTACACAGAGTTTACGCACTGTCACTGAGCTTTTCCTGTGTAAGAAAGAGATTGGAGCACACATGGTTAGCTTGGGTGTTAAAAATAATCCAAAGAAGTAGCAGAAGTTACTGGCTGGCTGGTCTACTAACTAACTAAGTAATTAACTAGCTAACTAACCAACCAGCCAAAAAACATGTATTTCAGTGTTTTTAGACCAACAACTCCAGTTCTGTGTTGATTGATGTATCTACTGGGGTATCTCTTATAGTTTTCCCATCTTGCTGCACATGTGAAATTATTATACATCTAACTAACATACTTATGGACTAACTGACATACTGACTGACTAACAAACCTATGAACTAACTGACATACTGACTGACTAACAAACTTATGGAATAACTAACATACTGACTGACTAACAAACTTATGGACTAACTGACATACTGACTGACTAACTAGCTAATGTACACACAGATCAATCATAAAAATTAGCAATAATTAAACCTTGTCAGTTTGTATAAAAACCATCTTATATATGACCTCTTTTCATATTATTTACTTCCAACAGCAAGCCATAGTCATCTTTGATCACAAAGTATGTGACTCTATGAAATTGCTAAACTCAAAGAGACATATAACAGCCAGAAAGCAGAAGAAGCTTGAAGAATTGCAGACGCAGTATGATCAGATGATGAAGGATTCCTCAGAAATGGTCAACACTGAGAAAGGAGAATCAGCCGATGCCCAGGTTTCGCAACATATTTTCTTTATTCATAAAATATAATTGGTCTTAGCTTGTTTCAGTTTGTAATATCTTCATTGCACTCTGGACATGTCCATAGGTGCTTCGATATCTCCTTAGCAATATCTCCAACAGCGTTCAGCATCCCAGTTTGATGTTGTTTAATGAGCCTACTCATATACCTGTTGTGCTGTTCTTTTCTGGCCTCTCCAATCTTCAATCCAAGCTCTTGCAATCTAGCAGTTGACATGGATTTATTTAAATGAAGATGCTTGTTGCAGCCGCACTCTAAGTGAGCGTTCATAATGTGAGCTGTATCCATTGTCTTAGATTATTTTAGATTAAAACATTTTTTTTGGCTAATTTTCATAGTATTTTAGAATATTGGATAGTTCTGTGATTCAGTAAGTGCAATCTGGATGAGCTTATAGGACAGATGTGAATAGAAGGAGATTCATGCATTCAATTGAACCACTTAGGACAACATGCGACAACTGATAAATTGCATATTAACTCCTTGGAGACCAAATGCCACACTAAAGGGCGTATTTTACTCTAAAAACAAATTTGCCCTGGTCCACTAAGAGTTAATGCCAATGCTCTGTTAGCAGTGTCAAACATGGTCCCTAACTAAATCCCAAGAAAGAAAGATCACAACATATGAAATGAACTGATTAAGAAAAGCCATCATTGTTACAAGACAAGATGTCGTTGAAATCACACCATGCATTCAACATATTAGAAGACAGCAAATAAAATGGTTTGGTTACATAATGAGAATGAAACCAGATCTACTACCATCTCATGCCTAGAACAACCGGCAGCTCGGACGCAGGTCAGAGGAAGACCAAGAATCCGATGGACAGATAATATCAGAGATATTCTGCGACATCAAAGATCACCAATTACAGATGCAACACATCTGGCACAGGATAGAAAGTTGAAACTTCCCAATGCGCTTTACAGCACATGTGGATAAGACAAGACAAGTGACATAGAATCCCTCGACTTTGATGTGTGTACTTTTTCTAAATTAATTTTGTTTAGTTCAGAGGCCAAAATTTATAGTAATGCAAAATGAACACCCCAAGAGCTCATCAAAATTGTTTCGTGAGCCGTAGGTTGCCCACCACTGTTCCAGATTTTTTTCTCTCCAAATTCAAGTTTGTGTTGTTTTTAAAAAACAACTTTCTCATACCTTGAGGTATATTGGGTAATACAGTGTTAGGTCCATATTTTTCATTGACTGTCAGCACACAATGGGTGATGTGGTCTGCCGCATTTACTTCTTAGTGCTTTTTCTGGTGCTCAATTGAGGCTGAGTCGACCTGAGAGCAGCTATGGTCAGAAAAATATTCAATGCCCATTGTAGAATTGAACCCGGACCACTAGCCTAAGAAGTAAGTTCACTAACAATTACGCTACTGCGGGAGTTCACTATCAACTACGCTACTGCGGGAGTTCACTAACAACTACGCTACTGCGGCTCTCTAAAATTAAAGTTCATTTTCTTTAAAATTAACGTAAACAGAACATAAAAGCATCGTTTTTTTAAATAAATGTTTTTTTGTGATTCTTATTTTTGGGATTCAAATTAGACCATGAGATACCTGGAGAACAGTTATGACAAGGTCATGATGAAGACAGAAGAGGCCAAGCAGGTGCATAGAGTATATCTTGATATCAAGAACAGATTTGAAGTGGTGAGTAGTTCTCTTGTTTTTATTATATTTGATTATTTCACTTCTTTACAGACAGTCGTTTGACTAGTGTGGAACTGTGATCACTTATTATTTTGCTCTTGTTTCTCTTTTGCTGCCAACATTTATGTTTTTTGTCTAGATTGGGTAGCTAATGTGGGCTTTGCACCATACTAATTTAATCCAAATGAAAGACCATACATTTAAAATGGAACAGGGTTTGCAGAGGATTCCAGAAGTGGAATGGAATATACTTAACCAATTCCCATAGGGTCCGGGAGTCTCTGTGGCTAAGTAGTTACACCATTCACATTGCATAATGATGGACATGGGTTCTAGCCCTACGATTTTCTGTTCACAAGTGCATTTTTTTTCAGAGATCCTAGGATGTGAGTATTACCCAATAGAACACACATTTGTACAGGTGGGTTACTGATATGAGTTTAATAAATAAAATGTCATGTAGCTTTTTTTCAGACTTTAGAATGACCTGTCATTTCACATTTCTATGCCCTTGAGTGCAGGAGGTAAGAGGACCAATTCTTTTCCTCACGCGTGGAATGTTGAATGTGGGATTATTCCGACAACTCTCTTGTGTCTGGGTTGATAGGCGAGCACTTTCACATTACACTAATACGTGATATGAGTTTACGAACATAAAATTCCCCTTACAGCACCACAACTACTCAGTTATACTGTAGCATTGTGTCAAATACGATTGGTCATATTGAAGGCTGTTGTAACTGACTCATAACCTGTATTGTTAATACTAGGTATTATTTTAAAATATTAAAAAACTTCCGTCATGGGCATGCTCAGCAGTAGAAGACTAAGATGGCAGGGCATGTGATAAGAATGGACAATAGCCACACACTACAAGTATTGATTTCTGAACTTTTGGAGGGGAAGAGGTTCCAAAGCAGACCAATGCTCAGAAATAAATGTCTGCAAGACTTCAATAAAGAACATTTCTATTGGTCTCAATAAATGGGAAAAACTAGATGTGTGGAAAACAACATTATGCTAAAGTGTAGAACCTTTTGAAAAAAGACTTAGAGATGAGCTGAAAGGCAGGAGAAACAAGCCCAAACTCAGAAGCTGTCGCAGTAATATTAGCCGTCCATCGCAAATGATGATGACAAGAATCTCAGTCCTGTATTGCTGCACCTATCTGGTGTGTGCGAAGGTGACTGTAAAGTCTAATCCTCTGACACAATCCCCTATTAAAGGTTGGGCATACATGTTCAAGGTTAGACATTCGGGTGTTGTGTGTTTTGCCTTTTCACGCAGCTCGCTTTCTCTGCACCTCAACAGTACAACGATTCTCAGCTCTGCAAGTTCCTCTTGTTTTGTTACAGCACCATATTTGGTGATTGTGTTCAAGGGTTTCCAAGCTGCCACAGTAAAACACTTGCCAATTGATCGCCTGTAAAGATGGAAAAGGCTATACTACTATTACTATTGTGGGCGTCTGTAGCTTAAGCGGTAGTCAGATCAATCACACCCCAAAGGTACCTGGTTCAAACTCCACGGCGGGCAGTTTGGAAGCAAATTAATTTTTTTCCTGTGGTAATGAATGATAACAATAGACTCCACCTTTCAGAAAGCAATGTTAAAGTACTGAACATATAAGTGGTGCCTAGAAAATCGACAACTCGTTTACTGTGGTTGATGGCTACGTCCTGTAAAGCATATGCCTTAATTTTCATTCACTATTTTAAACTGTTTACTGATTTGTATCTGTTGTTGTGCTAACAGGAAGCACAAGAATATTCTTGCAAGCTCGATGCATTGGAAACAGAAATCAGACAGACTAGTGTGCAGCTCAAAGACTTGAAAACTATGTACAATGATGCTCAACTTTCAAAAGAGACTGCAGTGAATGACCTTCGACAGCTTGAAGAGACAGTGTATACAGAAAGAAAGCAAAGAGAAATAGAGCTTCAGAAGATGAAAAAGGAGGCAGAGGAGAAGAAAATGCAACATGAAAGAATTGAGAAAAGGCTGGTAAGATATGATGTAGTTTTTGGTCTTTGCTATTGATCTTTCTTTTTCCAATCCTTTTTGCCTCACATCGTCAGGATCAGAAGAGATTTATAGAACAGACTTTTGTGTACGCTTCATAAAGTCTTTCATTGCCTCTGTTAACTTTGGGGTCTCTGTGTCTAAGTGGTTAAGCCCTTTGCCTTGTGAGTCGAAGGTCGTGGGTTCGAGTCCGGACCACGCCATTCTGTTCACGAGTGCTGTTTTTTTCAGAGATCCCTAGGATTGTTGCTGGAGCTACGGAGTTTGTGCAATACTCTCGGCATTTGGCATGCCATTTCTGCAGAGAGGGGCCGAGACGTATGGGGTAATACCCGGTGCAATGAAGTCAATCCTTCGGCTTTTAAACCCTTTTAAACTCTGAGGTCCACCTTTTGCATGGCTGGCCTTTTTGTTATGTTTATTTTTGTACTGTTCATTATTGTTTCTGTTGTTAATGTTGATGCTAGTGTTGCTTTAGCTATTGCATGTGTTATTGTTTTTTATTTATTTTATGTCTGGTTTCATCAGTGTACACATTGTAAAAGTAGAACTGGATGCTCGAGAGGTAGAGAGAGAAGTGTGTTTAACCAGCGAGCCATAGGAATGATCAGTATGCATACCCTTCTATATCTGTTGAGGGGGAGAGGGTACTGAGCACCTATGGGTCTGCCACTAGTGCTGTAACCTACAACCAATAAAATATTGTTTCTAAATATGATTTACAATATGACTTACTTTATATCAATTTGAAGACAAATGGATATATAGTTTCACAGATGGATGTAGTTTATACTGAGGCAAACTCACTGGCCTAATGAAACAACACTCGACAGAAAACTATACGCAAGTCTGTGGAGCTACAAAGACAGTAAAGTTTATACAAGAGACAACGTTGAATATCATCATCATCATGTGCCGTAGACAATCATAGATCTTCACAAATCTCTGTCTCTGGTGTTTGCTATCATCTCAGATGTTGACACTCTTCCATGCCATGAAGTCACTATCCAAAATTTTCTCTCTGTCTTCCATTGTTTTGTCTCCCCTCGATTTTACTGTTTTTCTAAACCTCCTTTCCTCATTTGTCAGAAAAATATTGACTGTCTCTTTCATATATTGCTGATGAACTTTCTCTGTGTCTTGACCTCATTCAATACCTCCACATTAGTAACTTTATCAGTCCATGGGATTCTCATCATTCTTCTGTAAAACCACATCTCTGTGACCCTTGAATATATAGACAATATTTCAAGTGAACGAAAGAAAGGAAGGAAGTAACCACTAACCAGTGATGTTGGTACTGTTACTGTTAATGGTGCTATCATTGTTAATGCTCTTACTGATGTTCCTTTTGCTAGGTTTTGTTTTATTATTGATTGTGTTATTATTGATAGTGTTGTTGATGGTATGCTTGGTGTTGGTCTCTGTGACTAAGTGGTTAAACCTTTGACTGTTGGTCTCTGTGACTAAGTGGTTAAACCTTTGACTGTTGGTCTCTGTGACTAAGTGGTTAAACCTTTGACTGTTGGTCTCTGTGACTAAGTGGTTAAACCTTTGACTGTTGGTCTCTGTGACTAAGTGGTTAAACCTTTGACTTGCGTTCGGAATGTCATGGGTTTGAATTCAGAGCACACTATGGTCACGAGTGCATTTTTGTGTTGATCTCTAGGATTGTTGTTGGATCTATGGCGTTCATGCTTTGTGCAATACTCTCGGCAGGTAGCGTCCCATTTCTGCAGAGAGGAGCCGAGCCGTATGGGGTAAAACCCAGCGCAACAAAGTCAATCCATTGGCTTTAGACTGTTTAGATTTATGTTATTTGTATTGATGTAGTTATTTATGTTGTTTATATTAGTATTGTTGTCAATTTTGTTGTTGGTGTTGTTTGGGATAATTTTGTTGTTGGTGTTGTTTGGGATAATTCTTTTGTTGTTGTTGGTATTGCTGTAGATGCTGTTGTTGGAGATTGTTGTTTTTCACTGTTGTTGGCGTGAATGTTACAGAGTTATCGTCAGAATTTTTTATGACCCGAGACAACAAGAAGAGACCATTTAAGAAATGAAGAAATTAGAAGAAGAATTGGAGCAACATCTATTTTTAGATTCATTGAAAAACAGACTCAAATGGTTTGGCCACTTTGTGCAAATGGACACGACTACATCAGCTTCAAAAGCGTAGATCCTAAAATTTGAATCATCAACAGGGAGGCGCAGACCAAGAAAAAGATGAATGGATGGAGTTACAGAAATTTTGAAACTCCACCATATAAATATTCAGAGCATATAAAGCGACCGAACGTGTACTATCTTGGAAACCGATCATCAGTTAAACCTGCAATGCCTAAGAGCAAATAGCAGACAAGGACAAAAGAAAAGAAAGAAAAAGCAGTAGGCATCACATTAATAAATATCATTAATTAATTCTATTTATATGGCGAAACATGTAAAAAACAATGTCATGTAGTTTTACATAATACAATAACAATACACAGCAACATGTATAAGCAGAGGTCCGTGTATTTTTAGGTCCGTTAGAAATTGATTGTCTTGATTTTATATGTAGTGTGCCATGTACAAGTGAATTTTTCACTTCTGTTGTATCCTTTGCTTGATAAAGGCCTTTTGGTTGAAACGTTGCTGTATATTGTTTTTGTATTTTGTAAAACTACAGTACTTTGTTTTTATGCGTTTTGTCAGTGCTACATCATTTTACTGCAGTCTTCCTTTATATCAATAATACTATTTCTTTACATATTTGTTGCACAGTTTATTGCTACTCTAACAATTTGGAAGGTTTGGTACAAAGAGAAAAAGTGCTCAATGTTAAAGGCCGCTATAGGGGTTGATGGTGTGATTTACGCACATTTCTATGCCTCTTTAAAGGTAAGTGGTATGGGTTGAGTTAATGCATCATATAATTAATAAATGAATTAACACTTATCCATTTCATCCATTTTGTAGGCCCTGAGAGGATCTATCCAACATGATGAACTGAGCGGCCAAGAGAAAGCATCTTTGACTTATGAAGATCACCAACAGAAGATCTCTTCTTATGAGGAAGCCTTCAAGCGTATCAGGGACTGTACTGGAATATCTGATACAATGGTAGGAGTTTATTACTTTCCCTCTCTCTCTAGTGCAATCACCGCCCAGACCGATGTAGCAGACTTCCCATAAATTCTATTCATGTGGAAATCTGACTCATGCAACCTTAGCATTGGTGTGTTTTACGTCACATTTTCAGCACCATTTGTAGCTCTGGTGCTTATCCTTCGGCGATGTGTCCGGTTTGAGCCAGCGTTTAGTTTATTACTTTCAATATTACACACAAATTTTAGTTTAGAATTTAGTTTTATCGTTGATTCATCATCATTGCACGTCGAACCAATTAGTCCATATGTGCTCGTCTCCTCCTCAGTATGTCTCTCAGCATGTAGCAACTAACGACACCGGTTCTGTTTTGGTTTACTATCTTCTTTGACTACCAGTATAGTGTTCTTGTCTAGCTACACCACATTTAACTTGGAATTCTTGCAGGTTAGTTAGTGTTGTAGATTCACCACCATTACTTGAATCATTTACGCATTCTATCTTCATTGGAGAATTTTGAATATCAGCCTGGTATATTGATCGCCTGCTTTTTTACATCAGCCATACTTGCAAGCCTATTGATGCGTTCTTTTCCCCTTACACCTTCATGCCCTGGCACACAAATAAAACATATTTTTGTCAGTCTAGACTTCCTCAGCGACTCCATCCATTGTCTCAGTCCAGTCTGTTTAGAAAATTTTGTGAAAGACGCTCCTCAGTAAAGCTACACTTTTGAATAGCTCACTGGTTGTATCAGTAAAAATGCTTGTAATAAAGCTTTGTGGTTCAAAACCTGTGTCTGGTAATCAGTTTTATTCCAAAAGCCCCTTCTTCTTCTTCCACCATATCAACTACTTATTAAACCTCTCTTTGTGGTTTGTATGTGATCTGAGGCGTAGAGCGATTGTACGTTGTGCTCATTATGCGCCTACAAGTAGGCCAACACATCCGATTTCTGCTACGCTTTTTATTTACAAGGATAGCTTCCCTAGGCCCCTACCTAAATTGCCTAAAATGACATTCCTTGTAGGTCGCTGTGTTAATATTCTTTGCAAGCCCCAGCAACACACGGGCGAACTGAAAGCTCCTAATACTTGTACAATGTCTATTTATTGATCACATTCATTGTCTCTGTTGCTTCCCTGGAAACTCCTTGTTCTTATTTTCTGAAACAGGAAGTTGTCCTGAGATTTGAGAACCAAGGGGACACAACTGTACACCTGGAGCAATTGAAGAAAGACAATGAGAAGCAGATTACAAGACTAAGAGATGACAAAAGCAAACTCCAGCAAGAATTTGAAGAGATGAAGTATTCAGGGGAGGCCAAGTTGTCAAGGTATAGTTAAGAAAATTAGCTTTTATTTTATGGTAGGCATAAGCAAACTATATATATTCCTCTCGTACCGTTATATGTTACATTGGGCCTGAAGGTAATTTCTCCATACTGCTCTGTCCTGTGTGACTTGTTCAATCTCTTCTATGGAATTGAGTCAATAGGCAGCTAAACAAAATATTAAAATTCCGAGCAGCTCTTGTTAGAAAGAATGATGATACTCAGAGTTTGACACATTTAAAATGTAACCTGGTACCACTCTCTGTGACTAACTGAAGATTAAGGGTCCAATACTAATAAAAATGAGAATACAAATTGAATTGAGTCCGATAGTTCCTGCTTCTCTCTGCAAAGTTTATTTCAGAGTTTCCCTAAACCACTTTCTCTTATAAGCATACAGGATCCAATGTATTTGTTCAATCTCAGATAGCAACTTCAAAGAATATATATATATACATTTCAGCGGTCTCTGTAGTGTGAAGGTAAGGAGCTTGTTTCTAGTTTCATAGGTACTTGGTTCTCTGCCTTTTAACTAAGAACAAAGTTTGGTGCACAACACATGATCGTGGCTTGAAAGGGAGCCTTCATATAGCCAATAGGCATACTCTTATACACAAACACAAGCTCTCAGCAACTCTCCCAAAGAATGGGACACTCAGAACTTCTCATGTGCTCGCTGTGGCACTGCAGAGTAGGCTGGAAAAAAGGTATTTGATTTGTTGCAAATGGTAGGTGAAAAAACCCACTATTTTTTGTTTTTGACATGGAGTAATCAGAATCTTTTTTAGAGATCCCTGATTCCAATGTAGCTGAGATCTAGTTCCTAGTCCTGTCCGAGATTGATAATAAAACATTGGTCCAGTGTTTAAGTTGAGCACGTTAAGAAAAAACTCAATAAAGATAAGCTGCTTGTTGAACAAAATTAATTAAAAAGGTTAAAATATATTTCCTACAAAAATTGTTACCATCTTAAAAATGGCATTAAAGACCAGAGTTTGTGCTCTTCTTCTGAGATCTTCTTGTGTTAAAAAATTGATCGGGATCACATGTTTGCTCACCAAAGTGAACTGGTGATGGATGGTCCAATCAATCAATCAGCAGGTCGCCTACTAGAAGTCTCTGGGAGCATCATGCATTTCTTATTCATGGCAGTGAGCCGCTGTGAACGTCAAGGTTTGTTTCATAGTAAAATGAGTTATATATTTACGGTCTCCTTTTCTGCAGTGGTACAAGATTTTAATTTACCAACAGGAAGTTTATTCATGAACCACATGTTGTCAGCAGAAGGTAAAAAAATGGTATTTTGTTAACATGCAAGCTACAGGAACCATCAGTATGATGTTAATCAGACATGTTTGATTAAGATATCCATTCAGAAAGGAGAAACAAAAATTGTTCCTATAAATTGTTCCTGAAATAAAAGTTCTATATTTCATTTTTATTTAAAAAAAAAAAAGAATCTATTTATTCACAGTGGCCAATCAGTTCTGGAGGAGTTTGAAGCTCTTCTGGCAAAAGAAGAGGCAAGACGAGAAAATGCTGATGAGCAGCTGCAGAAAGCAAGCCGTATATTAGTTCATGTGAAAGCTGGAGTAGAGCATATGGCTGGCAAACTACATCATCTTAAAGTGGTTAGTTTTTAAACTTTGTTGGAATCATTTTTTAAAATAATATTGCAAGTACGACTTGTCATATTGAGCACATCCTGAATGATCCATTAAGCCTTTAATTTTGTACCAGCACATGCAAGAGTACAAGACAATGTGCATGCAGATCTCATGGTTGATACAGCAATGATCAAGGAAGCACAGTCAATGGATAGTGTAGATATCATCAATGCTATAAAAAAACAGGTTATATAGTTGACTTTAAAAAGATTGATAAATTTGCATCCCCATAAAGAGTTAAAGAGATTGAAATGAAAATGGGAACTGTCAGACATAAACACTTTTGTTAGAGACATGAGACATTTGATTAATCAACACAGAATGAGTGTGATTAGTCATTATATACCCGTAAAGATATCGGGGATGCGATCTGAGCACCTAATGACATATCCAGGGAGCTGTGATGATGATTCTATTTAATCACCATTTCGTCCTGTTAATTATTTTCTAATTATTAGAAATCTTCTCTTTCTTTCTTTTGTTCTTCTCTGCTTTTTGCCGCTAGGTGTAGCAGGTTTAACTGATGATCGGTTTTCGAGATAATGCACGCTCGGTCGCTTGATATGTTGTGGTATTGTGGAGTTTTAAGATGTCTGTAACTCCATCAACACATCTTTTGCTTGGTTTGCCCCTTCCTCTTGATGATTCCATTTTCAGGTTGTGCGCTCTTGCAACTGGTGTATTCGGGTTCATTCTGACCAAGTGGCCAAACCATTTGAGTCTCTGTTTTTCAATAAATCTAATAGCAGGTGTTGTTCCGACTCTTCTTCTAATTTCCTCATTTCTTATATGGTCTCTTCTTGTTTTATTTACTGCTTTCCTCAAGCATCTCATTTCGCATGTGGTAATTTAGAAATGATGTGTAAAATTATTAAAATTTTGTCCCTTAGTTTGTTTACAAATTTAACATCACTGCACTTTGAGCAGACACATATGTACTCAGTATATTCTAGTAAAGAGGAGATGAGGAAGACCGTGGAGAAGATAGATGTGAGATATTTGGATACCTTAACAATGGGGCTAGCTGGTAGGTTACATCATTTGCTTTTTGCACTCTAGCCTCTACTTCTCGTTCTAGTCTTCCATCCTCTGTGAATTTACCATTCCTAAGTATTTGAATTCTTGCACTGGGTTGATTGTAGTGATATTGACATGAATGTTTAGTTTATTATGTTTTCTTCCTATATTAATTATTTCAGTTTGTCTTCTTCTTCTTCTTTTCGTTCGTTTTTTACCACCAATTTTAATCGCTCTTTGTGATATGTTTGATCTTTGCCAAGAACATGTATATGTTTCACATTGGTTTGGTAGGCTCCTAAACGAATAGACTTCTACACGCTTAGGACACATGCATCCGATTTCAGCCAAACCTCCTTAGTCGTCTCTTATGACATGCGTGTCAGGTAACAGTGGTTCTATTCTATACATCCCAAATTTGGGCCCGTAACCACTGGGCATCGGTTTTAGTGATATTGATTTTCATGTCATGATTTATACAATTTTGGTTCAATGTGTCAATATGTTAAAGGAGAATGTACTTTACAACAATAATAATTTTCTCTACAGAGTAGAGGACATGTTCTCACAGCACATGTTCCACCAACATCAGATGAATATGTTCTTGATCAGCTGGTGAAAGTAGAAGAGAAGCTTGGGAAGTTACTGGAAGATCTTGATGGAAAAGATGTGTCAGAGATTCTGAAACACATGGAAGAAGAAGAGGTGAGATTATTTGAATGATCATTTGGAGTACTTTCTTCCAATTTTGGAGCATCTGGCCGAATTGATTATAGCGGTGCTCCAATTTGGGAGAATAAGGCAGAGGTGTTTTTTCTGTCTGGGACATAAAGAGAAAGTCCTAACTTGAACAGTTTTGCTGTGACTACACTAGCCATGCGACCATTAAATTCCTCAGGCTCATGTCCCCCATGTTATCACCCTACTAATACTACTAGTCGATGTCATTGTAAAACGAATTGCGCTGCACATTGTGCACCCATCTTCTGTGGCGTTTCTGTCCGGCTGCCCACCTTTAGCCTTAATTTATTAACCTACAAGGCAGCAGGTTGAAATCGCTCCTAGTCCATCACCACGCGGTGCACTACCTATTGATAACAGGTCACGCTATTCTCCGATACAGCGCTGGCACGCTCAAGACCACAATGTATGGTCAGGCGTTTGCTCTGACCCATACATACACAAACACGAACTAACACATTCTGTTCGCTTATAGTGATAGTGGCCAGAAAACGCATCAATCACACCGCTATCACAAGAAATCGCGCACAGTTTATCCGTTGGGAATTTTCACAACCGCCATGTTGGCGACCACCGCTATCACCCTAAAAAGCAGTAACACAAGCAGCATATAATTAAAAAAAAAAATTCCCTTCTCAATTTTATTGCAATTTCTCAGAATTTTCACTTTCAAATGTCTAACATGGTCTGCAAGGTGTATTCTGTACATGGCTCTGCATCCAGCAAAGTTGAGGTTGGCTAGTTTTTTGGAAGAACAGAAAATTAAAGTTAGTAGCCAGCTGATGACTTGTAGTACATGCAAGACAACCCCACCTCCCATTTGTGTAAATTGGGAAATTTGACCATGAGGTCTAAGGCTAACATTCCCATGTGTTGTTGAAACCCGCAAGTGAAGCAAAGAATAGTAACACTGCTGTGTCCTACAAGGCCCTTTGTAAGTGGCGACTGATGTTGGGGCCTAGGGAGCTATCCTCGTAAGTAAAAATTGTCGCAGAAGTCGGATGTCCTGGCCTACTTGTAGGTGCATAACTGGCACAACGTACAATTCTTTGTGGGTTCTGATCTCATACAGATCACAAAGAGTGGTTAACAAGTGGTTGATATGGAGCTTCTGAAGAAGAAGAAGTGTTTGACGTCACATTTGACAAAGAGTGATTAACAAGTGGTTGATATGGAGCTTCTGAAGAAGAAGAAGTGTTTGACGTCACATTTGACAAAGAGTGGTTAACAAGTGGTTGATATGGAGCTTCTGAAGAAGAAGAAGTGTTTGACGTCACATTTGTACACAACTTATCTGCGATCACCAACAAATAATTATAGAATCTTCTCAGACCAAACTTTTGGGGCATCAGGATATGCGATGTCTACATTCAATACAGAATACTAGGATCAGGGGTTCTAAGAGTTAAGCAATGTATATGTCCAGTTTGTAAATATCTCTAAAGAACATTTATTTTTCAGTTTCATACAAGCATTGAAGGCAAACTTCCTACATACAACACAAGAGTTAAACTACCTCAGACTCAGAGAGACTTGGTTTATGATGGTAAGTTCATTTTTTAATTTTGCATTCAGTTATCAGTTATATGAGGACTACCATCATTGCTCTCCGGACACGTCCATAGGTGCTCCGATCTCCTCCTCAACAAATCTAGCAGCCCAACATGGTAGTTCAATATTGATTAATCAATCTCTTTGCATATTTGGTATGTTGTTCTTTTTGAGCTGCATCAATATCAACCCCCATCTCTCACAATCTAGTCAGCAAGTTGGATTCACAACCCTTTCATTATGGGGGCATGTTCGTTATAAGGAATATGTTCAGTTTATTGTCTTATATAGAGTTGCTCTCCTGGCATTCCAGTAATGAGAGAGCAGAAAGATTAGCATTAGTAAAAACTGATATAAGCAAAGAAAACTAAATAAAGTGTTTTCCCATCATGATGTATATTGTGGAATACTGTGTTAGGCCCATATTTTTTCATTGACCATCGGCACAGGATGGCTGATGTGGTCAACATCACACCGGTTGCCTTTACTTCTGATTTAGGCTTGGTTCTCCTGAAAGTGAATACAGTCAAAAAAGAAATTCCTCTCCCACTGTGGAATTGAACCCCAACCACACACATAAGAAGCGAGTACACTAACCACTATACTATTGCTGCTCTCTATCTGCACATTGAAGATAGATAATGGGGAGTTACTGTAGATTGTAGATAGATAATGGGGAGTTTCTGTAGATTGTAGATAGATAATGGGGAGTTACTGTAGATTGTAGATAGATAATGGAGAGTTATTGTAGATAGATAATGGAGAGTTTCTGTAGATTGTAGATAGATAATGGGGAGTTACTGTAGATTGTAGATAGATAATGGAGAGTTTCTGTAGATTGTAGATAGATAATAGGGGGTTACTGCAGATGGATTCATGTGAATCTACTGTTCTGGGCATGCGGGTGTTTGCGGTAAAAAGAGAACAGACAGGCTTGCATCAAAAGCACCGATTGTTGGGGATTTAAAAATAAATAAGGGGAATGTTTTTCTGCTTCTTAGTGACCTACTGTTGTATGAGGACACTAAACTTGATGTTGATTAATTCATACCATAGCTACATGATGTATGAGGACACTAAACTTGATGTTGATTAATTCATACCACAGCTACGTGATGTTAATCTTACTATATGGATTAAAATGACCAAACTTTCCACCTTTTATATAACTTGTCTGCAGAAGATCTTATTCGTATTTTGCCCCAAAACTATCTCTAACCAAGAACAGCTTGCACAGTGTCAGCAAGAGAATATAAACACAATCATCTAAAAGAGATGCTAGAAATGGATTGGACATGTGCTATGCATGGAGACTTACCTTGTCATAAAAGTTGCACTAAGAAAGATAGCAGAGGGTAAACAAAAACATGGAAAACACAAAACCACCTGAAAGAGAAAAGTATAACAGGAACTGAAAGAAAAGACTCACAGTTGGAATGTAATACAGAGTGGCCAAGAACAGAATAAGATGGTGTGCATTTATTGTTGTCTCAAGCACCAAGGGCGTCACAGATTGCATAGAGAGTGGAAATCTGAATGCTGACAGTCTGAATGACCTCATAGAGTGTGGCCGCAAAGGGAATATTAGCTAAGCCAATCCACATCAACTGCTAGATACGAGAGCTTAGATTGAAGATTAGAGTGGCCAGAAAAGAACAGCACAACAGATATATGAGTAGGCTCACCAATCCACATCAGACTGGTATGGTTAATTGCTGGATGCTTTCAGAGATATTGCAAAGGAGATCAGAGCACCTGTGGACATGTCCTTAGTCCAATGAAGATTTCCAAACTGAAACTGAGAGAGTGCGGAAACCAATAACCAGGCAGTTTTCTGTAATAACTTAATGTTTATTTTTTGTTCTGTATACTTTACAATCCGTGTACAGAGAGACTTTCTTTGTGTTTTTTTTACTATATGATTGACATCTGTAACTACTTATTTCACCACTACAGATGATGAAGACAGTGGAGAAGATGATGTTGATGTTCCCAATCGCTCAACAATCAAGAAGCAGTCGCAGTTTATTGTTGACAGCAAAACAAAAAGGAGGGTGCCCAAAAAGAAGAAGAAAATGAAATAATTTGTTTAAGAATGACATGATTCTTTCATTTATTTGTTTGTATCAGAAGCATGTCATCATCAAATAGTTTGTCCTGAGCAGAAATTTGTTTGTATCAGAAGCATGTCATCATCAAATAGTTTGTCCTGAGCAGAAATTTGTTTGTATCAGAAGCATGTCATCATCAAATAGTTTGTCCTGAGCAGAAATTTGTTTGTATCAGAAGCATGTCATCATCAAATAGTTTGTCCTGAGCAGAAATTTGTTTGTATCAGAAGCATGTCATCATCAAATAGTTTGTCCTGAGCAGAAATTTGTTTGTATCAGAAGCATGTCATCATCAAATAGTTTGTCCTGAGCAGAAATTTGTTTGTATCAGAAGCATGTCATCATCAAATAGTTTGTCCTGAGCAGAAATTTGTTTGTATCAGAAGCATGTCATCATCAAATAGTTTGTCCTGAGCAGAAATTTACCCCCTTTCTTCTTCTTTGAATGCTCCATATCGACCACTTGTTAATCACTCTGTCTGATTTGTATGTGATCTGAGCCTAAGAGCAATTGTACATTGTGCTACTTATATGCCTACAAGTATCCACACCCAATTTCTACGATGCTTTTTATTTACTAGGATAGCTTCCCTAGATCCTACATCAGTCGTCTCTTACGACATGTCTTGTAGGTCACAGTGTTACTATTCCTTATTTCCCCTGCAGTCCATGGCATGACACACTGGCGACTTTACCATCCTAACAGTACTTCAGTACTTCTCGCTCTTATAGACCATATGTCCTGTCTCTGCAGCCATCATGCTCAAATCATCAGTTATATCATGAATCCATCTTCTCTGTGGTCTTTCTCTTCTCCTCTTTGCCAAGATGCCTCCATCCATAATGGTCTTCTCCAACCCTTCATGTCTTTTTATAAGCCCAAAATACTTCAATTTTATTATTATTATTTGTAGCATCAGTCAGTCTAAAAAAAATATTTTGAGTTCTTTCAGGATAGATACATTTGTTCTTCTCTCTGTCCGTAGTATACAGAGGACTCTCTGTAACACTTATATTCAAAAGCATATATATGTTTTCCATTGCCTTGTTAAATGTCAATTTTTCACTCTCATATGTTGTCACTGGGAATATGTATGCTCTTAGTATTCTGATCTTGTTTTCTTATCAGTTTCATTCCATACTGTTTTTAGTTGTTTAATATTTCGTAAGGCCATGTTTGCTCTTCTTTTAATTTCCTTCATCCCATTTCCATCTGTTAGAAACTCACCGAGATATTCAAAACTGTTCATGGTTTCTAATTTCTCTCCATTTATAAAAATATCTTTTGTTATTACTAGGACCACTATTTCTGGGGTTGCAATTGTATTAGTCATTACTATATCCTGTTTGTAAGTTAAAAATGATATTTACCTTGACTTGGATTACTGTTTCTGTATTACAATTTGTACTTAACCTATTTAGGACCACTGTTGGATAAAATTTGAATGTATAATTATTAGAACTAATGCTTTTAAAGTTTTTTAATTGTGTGCATATGATTTCAGTTTGCTTTTTTATCCAGTTTAATCTGTTTTATATGCTGTCCCCAGAGCATGTGATTTTTATGGCACATTCATTGTTCTGTTTTTATGAATATGTATAACATTCACATGGAACAGAGTTAATTTTTCTATAACATATAGATAGAAGACATCTGTTAACAAAAGTCTGAATCTTATTTGTATTTAACTTGGTGACTCACCACGTTTCTGAGCCATATAGCAACACAGATTTCACATTTGAGATGAATATTCTGAACTTTGTTTTAGTGGAGATGGTAGTAGATTTCCCTACAGTTCTTGTTAGGAGGAAATGAACCTATTAGATTCTTATTTTACTTTTATCTAAATGTATTTTTCCATTGTTTAATGTATATGTGTTAATGTAAATTAGGAGGGATGGTGGAAGACAGAGTTAGAAGATGTTAGATAGTCTGACATCGTGGTTCGACAAAAGATCAATGTCAGAACTGATTAACTGCACCAAGGATAGAGAGTTGTGGAGAGACATGATCTCCTACGCCAGCAGGCATGGCACTTGATTGATATGTTTTCAGATTGCTTCAAAATAATCTGTCGTGACTAATATATATTAAATTTTAACTTTCTCTTCTCTAATCCTGTTTTGCTTCACAGCGTCAGGATAAGAAGAGATTTCTAGAACAGGCTTTTGTGTGTATGCACTTCATAAACAGTGCTTTTCATCACCTATGTTATCTCTGATGTCCATCTTTACGAGGCGCTTTTCTTTTGTATGCACTGTATCGATTAAAATTAATGTAAAAATGTATTTGTTTCTTTATTTATGCGTTGTAACCTAACTTTTAGTTTGTTCTGATTGAGTTTTAAAGTGGTTTTTATTAACTTTATCTTGTTCTAAGTAAAATTGTTGACTGGCAAATGTTAGGGAAAATGAAACATTTTATACTTGGGGTAGACTTTGATGGAGAAGATCATTAACTCTTTATGTCCACAAAAATTTTGGGGGGTAATCACGCTCTGCCAGAACACATTGCTAGCAAAATTTTTCAAAATGGAATGATCTTGGAAATATGCCTATAGCTTAAGTTCTTTGTAAGCTAGATTTATACTGTTGGTATCAAAATATGCAGAATTAAATTCTGAACAATCTGATAATAAATAGTTATATATGTAAATCAGTGTTTATTTAGTAAATTATTGTTGTATTTCATGTTCAGAATAACTACTACGACTTTGAACTTGAATCAATACTTAACCATTGCTGAATTCTTCATCACTGTCGGTGAAATCATAAACATGAAACACTCTGTGTGTTTATTTGAACTTTGGAACAAATCCATGTTTTCTTCGGCACTTTATCGACGTGGAGGACGAAACAACATCTTATAACTAAACTTTTCACACGAAAGTTCACTTTTTCACAACAGGAAAAATATATTTGCGAATAAAACTATTTACTAAAAAATCGAAACTAAATTCTACCATGCTGTATAGAATGTATAGTATATGAATGAAATGGGAGTTATCTGCCTGTTGAATTCTATAAACAAAAACAGTGTCGGACGTATAGTAGCTGAACAGTAAAACAAAACGTGAATGGACTCAAATTAGCCGTTGGTAGCGTGTTTTGGCATAATGAGAGAACTGTTGGGAGCGTCCACTGGACATATAGAGTTAATGCTGTTGAATGCAAATGTTACAAAAGAGTGCTTAGAATGTCATGGACAGAGAAAAGACGAAATGCTTCTGTTCTGCAACAGCTTGAAATTAAAGAGAGTTTGCTAATAAAGAACATAACAACAAGGAAAATTAAATATTTTGACACAACAAACAACATGAGGGCCTGGAGAAGATAATTTTGGAGGGAATGTTGCCTGGAAAAAATAATGAGAGGAAGATCTAGAAGACAATGGGTGCAAGATGTCATTGACGATTTTTACGTTTGCAAAATCCAAAAGAACAAATTTGCTTCTAAACTGCCCACCAGGTACTCTTGTTTTGTGACTGAGCTCACTACCGCTACAGACGCCACCAGGATTAGGTAAAAGAATATAGTGGAGATGGGAGATCAAAGATACAACATATTTTCAAGGTGAGCACATAAAAGAACCATTGGAAAAGGAAAAGAGTCGACTGGAAAGTCACTGTACGGACAAAAATCATGAACACATTAAAATTAAATTTCTACAAATTTTCATCATACTCAAAATTATATCGGGCATCCTTGTCTGACCATACACAGTCGCAACGTATGGGTGTGAAGCATGGAAAGTTAACAAGGCAGTGAAAAAACATATATGTGTTTTTGAATATGAGTGTTACAGAAGAGTCCTCTGTATATCATGGACAGAGAAGAGAAGAAATAGATCTATCCAGAAAGTACTCAAAATCAAATAAAACTGGCTGATACTAGAGATAAGAATGAGAAAATTGAAGTATTTTGGACATATAAAGAGACACGAAGGGTTGAAGAAGACCATTATGAAAGGATGTAAGAAGGAGAAGTGGAAGACCACAGAGAAGATGGGTTTAGGATGTAAGAAGGAGAAGTGGAAGACCACAGAGAAGATGGGTTTAGGATGTAAGAAGGAGAAGTGGAAGACCACAGAGAAGATGGGTTCAGGATGTAAGAAGGAGAAGTGGAAGACCACAGAGAAGATGGGTTTAGGATGTAAGAAGGAGAAGTGGAAGACCACAGAGAAGATGGGTTCAGGATGTAACTGATGGTTTGAGCATGATAGATCACAAGTTATTTAATTGAAGAAAACTAAATATTGAAACAGTAATGATCTAGTTCCTCATCATCTAGATCATTTCTGTGACATACCAACTGTCACTACTATTAAAACAGTAATGATCTAGTTCCTCATCATCTAGATCATTTCTGTGACATACCAACTGTCACTACTATTAAAACAGTAATGATCTAGTTCCTCATCATCTAGATCATTTCTGTGACATACCAACTGTCACTACTATTAAAACAGTAATGATCTAGTTCCTCATCATCTAGATCATTTCTGTGACATACCAACTGTCACTACTATTAAAACATCCAAGCATTAACATGGCAGTCAAACGACAACTGATCAACTGCATATTTATTCCAACTCTCTGCTATCAGTGCCAAACATGGCCCCTGACTAAGACACAAGAAAGATAGATAGAGTGAGAAACGAGAATATCAGAAGCATCGTTGGTACTATACCATTCATACAGTACATCGAGAGGCAAAAAATCAAGTGATTCGGCCATCTAATGAGAGTGGAACCACATTTACTATCATCACGTGCCTACAATAATCGACACTCAGGCGCAGAGCACGAGGCAGGCCAAGAACATCTCAGAGTCCCTGCGAAAGCATGGACTGACAACGTCAAACGCAACACGCCTGGCACAAGATAGAAAACTAAATCTCCCCACGACGCTTCACGGCAGATGTGGTTAAGATAAGATAATGATCTAGTTAGAAGCCACCAACAAAACATATGCTTTTAAACAGAGAATTTAATGCCAGCTGTATCCATTCAATTGAACAGAATGTGGTTACAGTTGAGTCTATATGAAAGAATATCTTTGTCCAACTGTATCCATCAAACTGAACATAATGTTGTTAGGCTGTGTATGTACTTGTATGTTGGAGTGAAGATACAGAAAGCATTGTTCTCTTTCTCCAGAACAGGTTTGATCACCTTAGTTATCTGTGGAAACAAAATGAATTTTAGTAGGTAGTTTTGGCTTGATTTGTTTACATTATACAAAATTATCACATATTATGACATGATAATCAATAACCATTTACGAAAATAGTTATTTACGACCGCTCCACAAACATGGGAAGGATCCTAAACTGCTCAGCAGCTACCGCATACTCACCTTGCAAAATGTATATGGCAAATTACTAGAGAAGATAGTGGCCAGAAAGGTAATGTGTCACTTGGAGAATGACCACATTCTCCCTGACACTTTGGGTAGCTACCGCCCAATGAAAGGGACATTGGACAATGCTGGCACGTTTGCATATGATGTTTATGAAGGCTTTCAATCCAAGCAAGAGACTGTTGCTGTGGCCATCGACTTAGAGGATGCTTATAACAAGGTGAATTTTTCAATAATGGTGCGCTCTTTGATTAAATGTAAAGTTAATCCTTGGCTGGTAAACTGGATAGCTGCTTCTTTAATGGAGAGAACCGTTGCACTCCGTTTAGGAACATGGCCATCGGATCCTGCACGTATATGCCCGGGATTACCCCAGGGTTCTCCTCTATCACCCGTGTTGTTTAATATTTACACAGCAAATGTAGCTAAAATTCAGCCAACCGGATTGGGTCGGACATTGACATTTGCAGATGATATCTTAATATATAGGACTGGGTCAGATAGACGAGAGATGGTTGACGACATTCAGAAAACATTGCATACCATCTCGGGTTGGTGTAGAGAGTCTCGCTCTCAGGTCAATCCTCAAAAAGCGTGTATGTTGTGGTGCTCGTTGAATAATCTCATCGTCAAGGCTGACCTACCCTGTGTAATCTTTGATGAACATACCATCGAGCGCAGAGACAGGCTGCGCTATCTTGGAATAACCTTTGATCGTAGTCTATCTTTCAAACACCATATTGAACAGACGATACAACGGTGCAAGCGTGATCTTGCGGCTCTCAAAGTTATGGTGGCCGCACACCTTGAGCAGAGACTACTTGCCCTTTTGTTCGATCGACTGGTACTGTCAGTGGTAGATTACGGACTCGGAATTCTTACGATATCAAGATCACAATGTGAACTACTCGAACGGGTTCAGAATGAAGGTATGCTTATAGTTCTGGGCTGCACTAGACATACCCCCATTGTGAAGATGAGATATATGCTTGCCTTCTGTCACTACGCTCCCGTCATGCAATCGCCCAAACCAAGGCATATATGCGGGTTACTTCGGATAAGAGACATCCACTTCACAAGAACACTAATGATGTTAAGGGCACGAGAATCAAGCGTGGCATGTCGTGGATGGCCCAGGCTGAGAGAACAATTGGCCAGGTGACTACGGTTGCGACTCTACCAAAAGGGAAGAATGGATCCCAACAGATGGTAGCATGATGAACTATCTCAACGTTATCATTACTCTTGGAAGAGAATGTAGAGATTGGGGCAACATGAAGGCTGATCTCGCAGTTAAGCAGCTGATAGAAGATAATGCAAGGGATGATGATGTTGTTGTATATACCGATGGGTCGGTTCAACGTGGTGAGAAATCCGGCTGGGGTTTCTTGGCTAATGCGCATGGTAGGGTTGTTGCAGAGCGAAGTGGGGCATACAGGACAACTACTTCTAGTATGAGGATGGAGGTTGAGGCCGTTACTGCTGCCCTCCATTGGATTTCTGGGACTTCATTTACTGGGGCAGTTGTTGTATCTGACTCTCAGTCGATGTTTCACAAGATCCAGAAGGGCAGGTTTCGGTATGAGTGGATGTCGTCTATAGAAGTTTCTAACCTCCAGCGGCTTACGTGGATATACTGTCCTGGGCATGCGGGTGTTTACGGTAATGAGAGAGCGGACAGGCTTGCATCAACAGCATCGATTGTTGGGGAGTTGAAGATGGATAAGGGGGATATTCTTCGGTCTCTTCGAGACTCTATGTTGGATGAGGACACTAATATCGATGTTGAATCGATCAAGCGATTTAAGCAGTTTGGAGTTACCCGTTGTTCAAGTCGAACTGGATGCCTGAGAGACAGAGTGAGAGGTGTGTTTAATCAGCGAGCCACAGGAACCATCAGTATGCATACTCTTCGATATCTGTTGGGGAGACTGAGCACCTATGGGTCTGCCCAGAGTGCAATGACGTCAGTTTAGTAACCAATAACCAATCAATAACACAGGGACACCTGACAAGAATGCCTTGGTATCGCCTACCACAGAGAACCACACAGAAAAAGTATAACGAGTACAAAGCAAGAGGAAGACCTCGCAAAGATGGAGCAACGGCATCAAGAACAGCCTTACGAAAATGAATATCAGCTTACAAAGTCCATTAAAACAAGCACACACAAGATCATTACATTCTCCCCCTCCCTCCTCAATCCCCAACACTTCTATAAAGAAGTAACTGTTGGAAGTGAAGAAGAAGAATAAGTAGCACTAAATTGGAAATAATGAATATAGGAAGAAAACATAATAAATTAGACATCCATGTCAATGGCACTACAATCAACCAAGTGCAATAATTCAAATACTTAGGAAGCATATTCACAGAAGATGGATAAATAGACAGAGAAATAGAGGCAAGAGTTCAAAAAAAGCAAATGCTGTAACCTACCGGTTAACCCCATTGTTAAGGCACCCAAAATATCTCACTGACAGCTAAGCAACAGATGATAAACAGCATTCTTCTACCTACTTTGTGTTACCAGAGCCAAACATGGACATTGAACAAAGCGCAGTCACAAAAATAACTACATGTGAAATGCATTGCCTGCGAAAAGTTACCAACAACATCAGAAAAGACAGAGTCACCAACAGCAGCATAAGAAAGAAAATTGGGACAGAACCATGCTTGAATTACATTGAGAAACAAAGAATGAAGTGGTTTTACCACTTAATAAGAAAGCGTCCACATTATACAGAGTCTTCTACAACAAGAAAGAAGGCAAGAGTAAGATCATGAAAAAATGGATAGATGACATAACAGAATCCCATCAAAAAGCAACATTAACAATCACCCAAACCACCAGAACAGTGACAGACAAAAAACAGACAACCATGACACCGAGCAATAACCCAGTAGCAGTGTGAGGACAAAAGAAGAAAATCACATATTATGAATATTCCCTTGATAAGATTTCTTAGCTAGTGTCTATGGTACGGGTCATTTTAGAGCAAACTAAAACATACAGGGCAACTTCTTGAGGATGGAGGTCCAGACTGTTACTTTTGCCCTCCAATGACTGTATTTCTCCGTTTACTGGTGGCACAGAAAGCTCACCACGTGTGAAATGAAATGCTTGAGGAAGACATTGGGCGTCACCAGGAAAGATAGACTACGAAATGAGGACATCAGAAGCAGAGTTGGCATAATGTCATGCACCGAATACATCGAAAGATAACAAATGCAGTGGTTTGGACATTTAATGAGAATGGGATACAACCAACCACCACTAACAGCATACAATAAAAAGAGATCAGGTACTAGAGCCAGGGAAGACCAAGAAAAGGTGGATAGACAATATCAAGACCACACTACATAAACACGGCCGGATATAACGCAACAAGGGCGGCTCATCTGGCTCTAGAACGCAAATTAAAGCTTCCACACCTACGCTTAGCGACAGGAGTGGAAACCAATTTCATCTTACACCTGAGGATAGACAATAGACTGGTGCTATTATTGAGTCTAACATTTGATGCTCTGGAAAGTCCAATACAACAAGCTGCGGTATGAGTGGATGTCGTATATTGAGTTTTATAATCTTCAAGACATGCGGGGATCTACTATTCTGGGACACGCTGGTGTGTTCGGCAATAAGAGACCAGATTAGCTTATATTAACAGCACGCATTGTTGGGTGGGGAGGGGAGTGAGGATTTGAAGATGGATAGAGGGGAATTTCTAGGTTTCTTAGAGAACGCCTGTTGAATGAAGACACCAATGATTATACTTAATCTATCTAACGATTTAAGTTTTTGGAATTTCGTTAATTGGTCAAGTACTATATGTATATTCTCGTATAGTTCGAAAATGAAGAATAATTGATTGATAATAACATCATTATCATCTCGGTGAGTAACCTTGTGTGCTTCGATCTCTTTCTTACACATGAAGTTCTCAGCTGCAGTGCAAAAACTCTGTAGCACCCGCGAGGATATCCGGTGTAATTTTGAAGATGGTGAAAATATTTTTGCTGGAATTTTATTTGTTATCTTTTTCTAATGAATTTTTCCCAGGCAGTGGCTCTCCAGTCTGTTCTTCTTGATTTTGAAATGCCAAGTGTTCTTTTACGTGCTAAAATTGAACACGGATTCTCTGTTTTATCGTCCGTCTCCGATAGGACTAGGAACTCGATCTCACTTACACTGAGATCAGGGATTTCTGGAAAAATTATCCTGATGGCTCCACGAGGGAGTGAACCTGGTACCTTTGACACGAAAGACGAGCAGCTAACCTCTGCGCCACATAGATCCCAGTTGAGAAATAAGGACAATGAACAAACATTTGAAAGACATAATTACTGCCAGGGAGAACTAAGGACAATGAACAAACATTTGAAAGACATAATTACTGCCAGGGAGAACTAAGGACAATGAACAAACATTTGAAAGACATAATTACTGCCAGGGAGAACTAAGGACAATGAACAAACATTTGAAAGACATAATTACTGCCAGGGAGAAATAAGGACAATGAACAAACATTTGAAAGACATAATTACTGCCAGGGAGAACTAAGGACAATGAACAAACATTTGAAAGACATAATTACTGCCAGGGAGAACTAAGGACAATGAACAAACATTTGAAAGACATAATTACTGCCAGGGAGAACTAAGGACAATGAACAAACATTTGAAAGACATAATTACTGCCAGGGAGAAATAAGGACAATGAACAAACATTTGAAAGACATAATTACTGCCAGGGAGAAATAAGGACAATGAACAAACATTTGAAAGACATAATTACTGCCAGGGAGAACTAAGGACAATGAACAAACATTTGAAAGACATAATTACTGCCAGGGAGAACTAAGGACAATGAACAAACATTTGAAAGACATAATTACTGCCAGGGAGAACTAAGGACAATGAACAAACATTTGAAAGACATAATTACTGCCAGGGAGAACTAAGGACAATGAACAAACATTTGAAAGACATAATTACTGCCAGGGAGAACTAAGGACAATGAACAAACATTTGAAAGACATAATTACTGCCAGGGAGAACTAAGGACAATGAACAAACATTTGAAAGACATAATTACTGCCAGGGAGATATGGGTATGTAGCTTAGAGCGGAGAAGTAAAATTAAAAGTAGAAAAAAGATAGCCTTATTAAAAATTAAACTAAAACAGTATATAGTAGAAATTATAGGAAAACAAAGATCAGAATACTAATATCATGCATATTTCCAGTGACAACGTATGGATGTGAAGTATGGACATTTAATAATGTAGTAGAAAAACATATTTATGCTCTTGAATAAGTGTTATAGAAGAGTACTCCGTATATCATGGACAGATAAAAAAATAAAACTGGCTGATGTTACAAATAAAAATGCGAAAATTGAAGTATATTGGAGATATACAGGGACACCAAGTGTTGTAGAAGACCGTTATGGAAGGAGACATCCCGGCAATGAGGAGAAGAGAAAGACAATAGAGAAGATGGATTCAGGATGTAACTGATGATTTCAGCAGGACGGCTGCAGTTTTCGAGACATCTGGCATATGAGAGAGATAGATTCTGAAGGACTGTTAGAGTGGTGGCAAAGTTCTGCTCAGGACAAACTATTTAATAATTTGAACATGACAGCTACAAAGGTGGAACATCTGGTCTATGAGAGAGAGAGAGAGAGAGAGAGAGAGAGAGAGAGAGAGCTATTCTGAAGGACTATTAGAGTGGCAGATTTCTGCTCAGGACAAGCTATTTGAAGAATGATGAGTTTACTGTACCTTTATTACTGCATACTTTGTTATTCACATCTTGAATACTGTTGAGTGTTGCCATTACTGTATCTAAATCACAATTAGGTTTTAAAGTGTCCACGAAATCAAGTGTTTCTTCCATCCATCTGGTGTATGACAAAATTAGAATTGTTGTAAGATCGTGCAGAGAAAAAAAGACATAAGTGGAACAAACATTATTGTATAATGTTTATATATCAACTATTCAACATATGCACAAATACAAATCTGTTTATATATTCACATCATGGCCGTCTACAGTTTTTCCCTGGAGGAGCGAAATATTTTTAGTTGGTAGTTTACCACTCGGAAATGGACTACGGAGTTCGTGCTGTGTGCAATACTATCGACATGTGGCGTGTCATTTATTTGGAGAGGACTGAGCCATATGGTGTAAAACCCGGTGCAATGAAGTTAATCATTCGGCTTAAAAACCCCTTAGACTCGGACAGCTTAAAAACCCCTTGGACTCGAAAATGGAAAAGACTAGATTCGCGTAAAACTGTTTTCTTATTAAAATCTCATTTTCCAAGAGGTCACACCCCCACCCCCTTCCTCCTTCCCACCCTTGCTTTAACGTATGGACGTCCATGATTCACATACATCATTGTCATCATCAACTGTGGTCTCTGCATCGAAATGTTGACTGTAATGGACCTACAGCTTCACCTGTCTTTTGCCTTAATGTTGCACTCCTCCACTTGTCCATCTCTTAATGTATCCCTTTCCCACGTGTCTCAACCTTCCTCTTGCTCTTCTTCCTTCAGTTTTTCCATGGTAGAATGTTCTGATCAATGTACCATGTCGCTTTCGAGTCAACTAGTGTCATGTTCCTTGTAGAACGTCGCTTTCGAGTCAAGTAGTAACATGTTCCTTGTAGAACGTCGCTTTCGAGTCAAGTAGTAGTATGTTCCTTGTAGAACGTCGCTTTCGAGTCAAGTAGTAACATGTTCCTTGTAGAACGTCGCTTTCGAGTCAAGTAGTAGTATGTTCCTTGTAGAACGTCGCTTTCGAGTCAAGTAGTAACATGTTCCTTGTAGAACGTCGCTTTCGAGTCAAGTAGTAGTATGTTCCTTGTAGAACGTCGCTTTCGAGTCAAGTAGTGGCATGTTCCTTGTAGAACGTCGCTTTCGAGTCAAGTAGTAGTATGTTCCTTGTAGAACGTCGCTTTCGAGTCAAGTAGTAGTATGTTCCTTGTAGAACGTCGCTTTCGAGTCAAAAAGTGGCATGTCTCTTGTAGAACGTCGCTTTCGAGTCAAGTAGTAGTATGTTCCTTGTAGAACGTCGCTTTCGAGTCAAGTAGTAGCATGTTCCTTGTAGAACGTCGCTTTCGAGTCAAGTAGTAGCATGTTCCTTGTAGAACGTCGCTTTCGAGTCAAGTAGTAGCATGTTCCTTGTAGAACGTCGCTTTCGAGTCAAGTAGTAACATGTTCCTTGTAGAACGTCGTTTTCGAATCAAGTAGTGGCATGTCCCTTGTAGAACGTCGCTTTCGAGTCAAGTAGTAGCATGTTCCTTGTAGAACGTCGCTTTCGAGTCAAGTAGTGGCATGTCCCCTGTAGAACGTCGCTTTCGAGTCAAGTAGTAACATGTTCCTTGTATAACGTCGCTTTCGAGTCAAGTAGTGGCATGTTCCTTGTAGAACGTCGCTTTCGAGTCAAGTAGTGGCATGTCCCTTGTAGAACGTCGCTTTCGAGTCAAGTAGTAGTATGTTCCTTGTAGAACGTCGCTTTCGAGTCAAGTAGTGGCATGTCCCTTGTAGAACGTCGCTTTCGAGTCAAGTAGTGGCATGTCCCTTGTAGAACGTCGCTTTCGAGTCAAGTAGTGGCATGTTCCTTGTAGAACGTCGTTTTCGAGTCAAGTAGTAACATGTTCCTTGTAGAACGTCGTTTTCGAGTCAAGTAGTAACATGTTCCTTGTAGAACGTCGCTTTCGAGTCAAGTAGTAACATGTTCCTTGTAGAACGTCGCTTTCGAGTCAAGTAGTAGCATGTTCCTTGTAGAACGTCGCTTTCGAGTCAAGTAGTAGTATGTTCCTTGTAGAACGTCGTTTTCGAGTCAAGTAGTAGTATGTTCCTTGTAGAACGTCGCTTTCATCACAGCCTGCTTGGGAAATTATCTGTCTCTAGCAAGTTCTTCCACATAATTTGTGGCCATTGTTCATTCAGTAGTTTCCCACTGCTTTCGAAATGGTTCTCTCCGCTTACCAACTATAGTCCCTGATGCACCATTAAGCCTGCTATCAGGCAAGACCAGCTCCCGCCTCCGGAGCTGTTGTCAAATATATTGATCTTCCATCTCTTTTGTCAGCAGCTTGATATCATGTCACTCTTGAAGCCAAAATACGTTATTTACTGGGCCAATTATTGTGTCCGAGTTGAAGTCGATACCCCGGATGGAAGGTACAAAATGGCAAGTTGAGGGTTATTCATAAGTGACCTTTAAAAAATAAATATCTTAAAATGTCCACAGAAACATACACACCGATTTAAAAACACATATGTGCACAGAAATTACTCGTACACCACAAGCACAAGGAGTCCTTGCTAGAAATTATGCTCATCAAGACATTTGTTAAGTAAATTTCGTTTAAGGGTTTTTCTTGTGCGTCCTTTTTTTTTTGTAAACTATTTGTATCCAACTTGAAACCCAGCTTTCCTATTCTTTTCATAACATATTTGTTTTCATTGTTCATTTGATAATCATCTTCATCGCACATCGGACATGTTCATAATTGCTTCGATCTCCTCCCAAGCATGTATTTCAGTATGTTTAGACTAATGACGCCAGTTCTGTTCTGATTGACGTATCTACTGGTGGTTCTTTCATTGTTTTCCCGTCTTGCCGCACCTATCGGTATGCATAATTTGCGCAACCGATATAGAAAATACCCTTTATCTTCCTCGTTGAAATCTTCAGAGAGTATGTTTTCTCTTAGAATGTTTATGGTGTTGTCCCTTTCTCGATCGCATCACAGATTTGTTGTTGTTCTTCTTCTTCTATCCTTCGCTCCAAAGGAGGCATAGGTCCCCAACAAAGACCTTGCAAGCTCTCGTGCACTTGGTTGTGGTTTTATAACTGAGTATTTTTACTGGATGGGGTAGCTAGTCGAACGCCAAACCTCCACTTTCGCCGTAAACGGCATGTGATAGGTAAGATTTGTTCGGTTTGTATTTCATATTTTAACCTATTGAACACATTGGTTTTTGAGATACGTACGTGATCTAGCTATCTTGAGTCTTTACTCGAGTTGGGGAAATCCAGGAGAAATCTCATCACCACGCAGGGTGTATCCATTGTGCAACCGAGGATGATACGCATATCTTTAGTGTGTTTTCTCTCCAGTCTTTCAAGTTGCACTTTTCTAAAAGTGAGGATGGCTACTGCATATTAAATGGCTGAAAGAACCAGTGCCTGATAAGGACAAGTTATAGCTGCCGCTTTGACTCTCATTACCGCCAGACCTTTACATACCTTGACAATGACATGCTCAACATGTTCCATGCACACACGATGCGGTCAAATATGTTTGTAGTGGGTTTCGCATTAATATGCATGTGTTTGTAGTGGGTTTTACATTAATATGCATGTGTTTGTAGTGGGTTTCACATTAATATGCATGTGTTTGTAGTGGGTTTCACATTAATATGCAAGCGTTTGTAGTGGGTTTCGTATTAATATGCAAGCGTTTGTAGTGGGTTTCACATTAATATGCATATGTTTGTAGTGGGTTTCACATTAATATGCATGTGTTTGTAGTGGGTTTTACATTAATATGCATGTGTTTGTAGTGGGTTTCACATTAATATGCATGTGTTTGTAGTTGGTTTCACATTAATATGCATGTGTTTGTAGTTGGTTTCACATTAATATGCATGTGTTTGTAGTGGTTCACATTAATATGCATGTGTTTGTAGTGGTTTCACATTAATATGCATGTGTTTGTATGGGTTTCACATTAATATGCATGTGTTTGTAGTGGGTTTCACATTAATATGCATGTGTTTGTAGTGGGTTTCACATTAATATGCATGTGTTTGTAGTGGTTTCACATTAATATGCATGTGTTTGTAGTGGTTTCACATTAATATGCATGTGTTTGTAGTGGTTTCACATTAATATGCATGTGTTTGTAGTGGGTTTCACATTAATATGCATGCGTTTGTAGTGGGTTTCACATTAATATGCAAGCGTTTGTAGTGGGTTTAACATTAATATGCATGTGTTTGTAGTGGGTTTCACATTAATATGCATGTGTTTGTAGTGGGTTTCACATTAATATGCATGTGTTTGTAGTGGGTTTCACATTAATATGCATATGTTTGTAGTGGGTTTCACATTAATATGCATATGTTTGTAGTGGGTTTCACATTAATATGCATATGTTTGTAGTAGGTTTAACATTAATATGCATGTGTTTGTAGTGGGTTTCATTAATATGCATGTGTTTGTAGTGGTTTCACATTAATATGCATGTGTTTGTAGTGGGTTTCTCATTAATATGCATATGTTTGTAGTGGTTTCACATTAATATGCATGTGTTTGTAGTGGGTTTCACATTAATATGCATGTGTTTGTAGTGGGTTTCACATTAATATGCATGCATTTGTAGTGAGTTTCGTATTAATATGCAAGCGTTTGTAGTGGGTTTCACATTAATATGCATGTGTTTGTAGTGGGTTTCACATTAATATGCATGTGTTTGTAGTGGTTTCACATTAATATGCATGCATTTGTAGTGGTTTCACATTAATATGCATGTGTTTGTAGTGAGTTTCGTATTAATATGCAAGCGTTCGTAGTGGTTTCACATTAATATGCATGTGTTTGTAGTGGGTTTCACATTAATATGCAAGCGTTTGTAGTGGGTTTCACATTAATATGCATGTATTTGTAGTGGGTTTCACATTAAAATGCATGTGTTTGTAGTGGGTTTCACATTAATATGCATGTGTTTGCAGTGGGTTTCACATTAATATGCAAGCGTTTGTAGTGGGTTTCACATTAATATGCATATGTTTGTAGTGGGTTTCACATTAATATGCATGTGTTTGTAGTGGGTTTCACATTAATATGCATGTGTTTGTAGTGGTTTCACATTAATATGCATGTGTTTGTAGTGGGTTTCACATTAATATGCATGTGTTTGCAGTGGTTTACATTAATATGCAAGCGTTTGTAGTGGGTTTCACATTAATATGCAAGTGTTTGTAGTGGTTTCACATTAATATGCAAGCGTTTGTAGTGGGTTTCACATTAATATGCAAGCGTTTGTAGTGGTGTTCACATTAATATGCATGTGTTTGTAGTGGGTTTCACATTAATATGCATGTGTTTGTAGTGGGTTTCTGATTAATATGCATGTGTTTGTAGTGGGTTTCACATTAATATGCATGCGTTTGTAGTGGGTTTCACATTAATATGCATGTGTTTGTAGTGGGTTTCACATTAATAATCATGTGTTTGTAGTGGGTTTCACATTAATATGCATGTGTTTGTAGTGGGTTTCACATTAATATGCATGTGTTTGTAGTGGGTTCACATTAATATGCATGCGTTTGTAGTGGGTTTCTCATTAATATGCATGCGTTTGTAGTGGGTTTCACATTAATATGCATGCGTTTGTAGTGGGTTTCACATTAATATGCATGTGTTTGTAGTGGTTCACATTAATATGCATGTGTTTGTATGTGGTTTCACATTAATATGCATGTGTTTGTAGTGGGTTTCACATTAATATGCATGTGTTTGTAGTGGGTTCACATTAATATGCATGTGTTTGTAGTGGGTTCACATTAATATGCATGTGTTTGTAGTGGGTTTCACATTAATATGCATGTGTTTGTAGTGGGTTTCACATTAATATGCATGTGTTTGTAGTGGGTTTCACATTAATATGCATGTGGTTGTAGTGGGTTTCACATTAATATGCATGTGTTTGTAGTGGGGTTCACATTAATATGCATGTGTTTGTAGTGGGTTTCACATTAATATGCATGTGTTTGTAGTGGGTTTTACATTAATATGCATGTGTTTGTAGTGGGTTTCACATTAATATGCATGTGTTTGTAGTGGGTTTCACATTAATATGCATGTGTTTGTAGTGGGTTTCACATTAATATGCATGTGTTTGTAGTAGGTTTCACATTAATATGCATGTGTTTGTAGTGGGTTTCGTATTAATATGCAAGGTTTGTGGGTTTGCACTTTAAATATGCATGTGTTTGTGGGGTTTTGTATTAATATGATGTGTTTGTGGGTTTGAAATTAATATGCGAGCGTTTGTGGGGGGTTTTACAAATTGCATGTTTTTTGTAGTGGGTTTACATTAATATGCATGTGTTTATAGTGGGTTTCAATTAATACATGGGGTTTGTAGTGGGTTTCACAAAAATCATATTTTTTAGTGGGTTTCACATTAATATGCATGTGTTTGTAGGGGTTTCACATTAATATGCATGTGTGTGTAGGGGTTTTCCAATTAATATGCATGTGAAAAAAAAGGGGGTTTTCCCAATTAAATATGCATTTGTTTGAGGGGGTTTATTAATATGCATGTGTTTGTAGGGGGGTTTCATTAATATGCTTTGTGTTTGTGGGGGTTTCAAATTAATATGCATGTGTTTGTGGGGGGTTTAAGATTAATATGATGTGTTTGTGGGGGGTTTCACATTAATATGCAAGCGTTTGTAGGGGTTTACATTAATATGCATGTGTTTGTGGGGTTTTCATTAATATGCATGTGTTTGTAGGGGGTTTACATTAATATGGGTTTATAGTGGGTTTCATATTAATATGCAAGCGTTTGTAGGGGGTTTCATTAATATGCATGTGTTTGTAGGGTTTACATTAATATGCATGTGTTTGTAGTGAGTTTCTGCATTAATATGCATGTGTTTGTAGGGTTTACATTAATATGCATGTGTTTGGTGGGTTTCACTTTAAATTTGCATGTGTTTGTAGGAGTTTCACATTAATATGCATGTGTTTTGTAGGGTTTCACAAAAATAAGGTTTGTAGGGGTTTTTCATTAATATCTTTTGGGAAAGGGGGGTTTCCACATTAATATGCATGTTTTGTGGGTTTTCCCAAATTAATATGCATGTGTTTGTAGTGGTTTCTACATTAATATGCGTGGTTTGTAGGGGTTTCAATTAATATGCATGTGTTTGTAGGGTTTCTATTTTACATGTGTTTGTAGGGTTTCACATTAATAGGGTTTGTAGGGGTTTTTAATTTAATATGCAAGCGTTCGTAGGGGGTTTCTTAAAGGCATGTGTTTGTAGGGGGTTTACATTAATATGCATGTGTTTGTAGGGTTTTTTCCACAAATATGCAGGGTTTTGTTTTTGGGTTTCCTTTAATTATATGTGTTTGTGGGGTTTCCCAATTAATATGCATGTGTTTGTGGGGTTTCCCTTGTATTAATATGCAGGGTTTGTGGGGGGTTTACATTAATATGCATGTGTTTGTAGTGAGTTTCCTTTTTAATATGCATGTTTTGTAGGGGTTTCACATTAATATGCATGTGTTTGTGGGGGGTTTTGTATTAAAAATGCATGTGTTTTTTAGGGGGTTTAAATTAATATGCAAGGTTTGAGTGGTTTCATTAATATGCATGGGTTTGTAGGGGGTTTACATTAATATGCATGTGTTTGTGGGGGTTTGATTAATTTTGGGTTTGTAGTGGGCTGAATTAAATGCATGTGTTTGTAGTGGGTTTCGTATTAATATGCATGTTTTTTAGTGGGTTTCGTATTAATAGGGAGCGTTTGTAGGGGGTTTTTCTTAATTATGCATGTGTTTGTAGTGGGTTTCAATTAATATGCATGTTTTATAGGGTTTTAAATTAATATATGTTTTGGGGGTTTTACTTAATTATGTTATGTTTGTAGGGGTTTTTCTTAATTTATTCATGTGTTTGTGGGGTTTCACATTAATATGCATGTGTGTGTAGGGGGTTTCACATTAATATGCATTGTTTTGGGGGTTTCTACATTAATATTTTTTTTGTTTGTAGGGGGTTTATTAATATGCATGTGTTTGTAGGGGTTTTTATTAATATGATGTTTTTGTAGTGGGTTTACAAATATGCATGTGTTTGTAGGGGTTTTACATTAATATGAGGGTTTTGGGGGGGTTTCACATTAATATGCAAGGTTTGGGGGGTTTTCCCAATTTTAAATATATGTGTTTGTAGGGGTTTTTCTTTAATATGCATGTTTTTGAGTGGGTTTCACTTTAAAAGCATGTTTTTGGGTAGGGGTTTTAAAATTAATATGCATGTGTTTGTAGTGATTTTCTGCATTAATATGCATGTGTTTGTAGGGGTTTCATTAATATGCATGTGTTTGTAGGGGGTTTTACATTAATATGCATGTGTTTGTAGTGATTTTTACTTTAAATTATGTGTTTGTAGGGGGGTTTAAATTAATATGCAAAGTTTTTTCACATTAATATGCATTTGTTTGTAGTGGTTTAAGATTAATATTTTATGTGTTTGGGGGTTTTACATTAATATGAAATGTGTTTGTAGTGAGTTTTTGATTAATATGAAAGGTTTGTATTTGCTTTACATTAATATGCATGTGTTTGTGGGGTTTCATTAATATGCATGTGTTTGTAGTGGGTTTCATTAATATGCATGTGTTTGTAGGGGGTTTCAATTAATAGGGGTTTGTAGGGGGTTTAAATTAATATGCATGTGTTTGTAGGGGGTTTTCCCTTTTAAAAATGCATGTGTTTGTAGTGGGTTTCACAAATATGCAAGGTTTTGTGGGTTTACATTAATATGAAAAGGTTTGTAGGGGGTTTCACTTTAAATATGTGTTTGTAGTGGGTTTCACATTAATATGCATGTTTTTTAGTGAGTTTTGAATTAATAGGCATGTTTTGTGGGTTTCACATTAATATGCAAGGTTTGTGTGGGTTTTGATTAATATGCATGTTTTTTTAGGGGGTTTCGTATTAATATGCTGTGTTTGTAGGGGTTTAAATTAATATGCATGTTTTGTAGGTGTTTCGTATTAATATGGGTTCGTAGTGGGTTTACATTAATAAAAATTGTTTAGGGGGCCACTTTAAATATATGTGTTTGTTTTGGGTTTTTCTCATTAAATGTGTTTGTAGGGGTTTCACTTTTAATATGCATGTTTTGTAGGGGGTTTTATTAATATGCATGTTTGTAGGGGGGTTTCACATTAATATGCATGTGTTTGAGGGGGGTTTAAATTTTAAATTATGATGTGTTTGGGGTTACTTTAAATATGCATGTGTTTGTAGTGAGTTTCTTAATAGGATGTGTTTGTAGTTTTAAATTTAATATGCAAGCGTTTGTAGTGGGTTTCGTTTTAAATTGCATGTTTTTTTTGGTGGGTTTCTTATTTAATATGCATGTTTTGTAGGGTAAAATTTTAATATGATGTGTTTGTAGTGTGTTTCGTATTAATATGCAAGCGTTCGTAGGGGGTTTTCCTCATTTAATATGAGTTTGTAGTGGGTTTCACATTAATATGCATGTGTTTGATTGTAAAATTAATATGAAATGTGTTTGTAGGGGGTTTACATTAATACATGGGTGGTTTTCTGAAAAGGGCTGCGTTTGAGGGGTTTTTCCCCACATTAAATAGGGTTTTTTGGGGGGTTTCATTTAAATGAAAATGTGGTTTTTCACATTAATATGAGTGTTTTTTGGGGGTTTCACATTAATAGCATGTGTTTGTGGGGTTTAAATTTTAAATATGCATGTGTTTGTAGTTTTTTACATTAATATGTGTGTTTGTAGGGGTTTTTTTTAATAATGGTTTGTGTGGGTTTCATATTAATATCCCATGTTTTGGGGGTTTGAATTAAATATGCATGTGTTTTTTTTTTTGGATTAGAGGGTGGGCTTTTTTCGGGAAACCAGGTTTCAAACCCCAAGGCCAATGAGTTTGGTGTTTGTCTAGGAAGTTTCCCCCAAATTTTATCTGCCCCCCGCCCACTTTGCACAAAATTTTAAAATTTTGGGTAACCCCCCCCCGGGCCCACTTTGCAGGGGAATAACCTTTGTAACACCCCCTCCCCATTAAAAATTTTTTCCCAAACCCCCCCGCACCCTCCCCCAAATATATGTACATGCTCTATTTTCACTTTAACAAACAATTGATATATTTTCTGTTATTTTGGCAATTTTCAAAGATTACATAAGGGAAATAGAAAACTAAAAAAATCTGAAAGATGGGCATAAGATAAATTTAAAAATGCAGAATTAAATTTTTAATGATTATTCAACGCATAATAAAGAAAAAACCCTCCTTCTAAATGTTTCTAAACCCCATATCGCCGTCCGGGAAGGCTTTTTTTTTTAAAGGGGGGTACCCCCCACTTTGGGGAAAACGCTGATAAAGAAAATCCTTGGGTTTAAACAGTTTAAGGGGATTGCACTAGCTATGCTATTTATTAAATTCCAATGCCCATGTCCCCCCCTTTTGGTACACCGCGCTAATAAAGCGCTATTATAGGCATTAACGAGAGTTTTTGTATTGCTTTTTTTACAACCATTTATAACTTGACTTATTTCTCTTCACTTGTCATGGAGCATATGACATCAGCTGTTGTTCACTACATTTCTCGATCTCTGGATGCTTTATTTATGGCTCTACATGATAGTCCTGCACCCTTCAGTTTAGTTTTGTCTTCCACAAAATGGCTCTGCCTCCATGTCTGAACAAAACGCCCCTCCCCTACATTTTCCACAAGGCTCACCCATGTACCTTGTACACCCCACATGCTTCACCTAGTGACACATAACTATTTTTACGATGGATGTTCCCAACCCATCTATTCTCAGTTTATAGCTAGTGTTAACAAACTTAGTCAGTTCGATCACAACCCAAGCGTACTTGGTTCAAATTCCACTGCGGGTAAGTTTGGAAGCAAATTAGTTCCCATGGATTTTTACGAACGATAAAAATAGACCTCACCGTTCAGGAAGGAATAACAAACTACTGAACGTATAAGTGGCGCCTAGAAAATCGACCACTAGCTTACTGTGGTTGGTGGTGACATCCTGTCAAGGATATGCCACATTATTTTAAAAAAACAACAACAAAAAAACCTTAAAATGTCTAGTACAAAGTGAAAGAGAGTGCTCTATGTAAAAAAAACCTTAAAATGTCTAGTACAAAGTGAAAGAGAGTGCTCTATGTAAAAAAAACCTTAAAATGTCTAGTACAAAGTGAAAGAGAGTGCTCTATGTAAAAAAAACCTTAAAATGTCTAGTACAAAGTGAAAGAGAGTGCTCTATGTAAAAAACACCTTAAAATGTCTAGTACAAAGTGAAAGAGAGTGCTCTATGTAAAAAAAAACTTAAAATGTCTAGTACAAAGTGAAAGAGAGTGCTCTATGTAAAAAACACCTTAAAATGTCTAGTACAAAGTGAAAGAGAGTGCTCTATGTAAAAAACACCTTAAAATGTCTAGTACAAAGTGAAAGAGAGTGCTCTATGTAAAAAACACCTTAAAATGTCTAGTACAAAGTGAAAGAGAGTGCTCTATGTAAAAAAAAACCAACCAATATAGTGCCTGGTGGTGTGACTGGCGCACATTTTAAAGCCGCTTTAGTGGTTAATGGTATTGGTTGGGTTAAACTTATAAATAATTATTTAATAAATTGCGTTAAAAAAATGTTCGCAGGTTAGTAGTTTACACCCGTTAAAAATTTATGCCACCATTAAATTTCTCATTTCCTTATTTCCCTCCCCATTCTGTCCTACCGCCCAAAAAAGCGGTAACACGTACTGTCTAATTCTTCTTATGTTCGCCAACTATCAATTCAACCATAGTCAGGGCGCCTATGGCGCCTGACATGGCACCACTGACTGACTTTCGCGTGTAGTAATGATTTCTTTTTTATCGGTGTTCCCCGCCACAAAGGCGTTCTTTCTTCGACTTGAGATGTAAACACAGGCAATGAGATTCCTTCTGACCTCCCAACTATTGCTAACAGAATTGAAACTTGGAGGGATCGATCATATACAAAAATCAACGCAAACAAGGAACATCCTTTCCATAAGAACTCATTAAGGAGAAAGAGTATAGACTCAAGCGAGGCAGATCATGGCTGAGTCAGGCGGAGGATACTCTTAGAAAGGTGTGTGATCCTTTCGGAATTGAAACAGGAGAGGAATAGATTGCTGTGCCACCTCAATTTCAGACTGCTTTCACAGTTATTACATCTATTAAGAATAACTGCGAAAAAAAAATCCATCACTGATTAACGTGGAGGTGGAGGCCCTCTTGAATGACAACATCAATGATACAGATGTGGTTATTTACACCGATGGTTCAGTCATTTGCCAACAAGGCTTTGCGTGGGCTTTTTCAGCACTCTGAGGAGGAAAAATAATAAGAGAGGCCAGTGGGGCCTACGCAACAACCACAAGTAGTTTGACAATGGAGGTTCGGGCGGTTAAGGAGGTGGTGAAATGGTTGGCATCTCACAACTACTCTCGTGTTTTCATACTCAGTGACTCCATAAACATGATTCGTAAAGTCGAATCAGGAATGGTGAGACGCAACTGGGTGCAAGTACTGGTACAGACAATGATCAAAGAAATCACCATTTTTGTCCCTGGGCACGCAGGAGTTAGGGGTAATGAATGAGCTGATAGATTGGCTGGCTTAGCTACAATATCAGAGGGAGCTGCCATGGATCGAAGTGACATTCTTCACGCATTGAGAGAGTCGTTCCGAACAGAGGAGTTTCAGGGCTGTGAATCCGACTTGCTGACCAGATTGAGAGAGATGGGTGTCAATATTGGTGTAGCCCGAAAAGAACGGCATACTAAATATGAAAAGAGATTGATTAATCAACATCGAACTGGCGTGTTGGGTCGCTGGACGTTGCTGGATTTGCTGAGGCGGAGATCGGAGCACCTATGTACATGTCCGGAGTGCTATAATGATAGTCCTCATATAACTGATAACTGATAACACAGTCAATAAAGACAGAATGTAAGAAAAAAGGCATCTATATGTTGAGACACTTACTTGCAAAGCAGTTCCTTTTCAGGAGAATCATCTCCAATAAGTTCAGCAATCTCAACATTCTGTAAAAAAGTATCTAATGGTTCTATGTAGTCTAAAATAGGGTCACACTCGCGTTGTTTATCTAAGCGTTGGGGCTCTGAGGAATATCATAGACAGATGTCGATATTATATAATAGTTTGTGATTTCTCTTTTTATTCTACGATCAACTTCTGCTACGCAACTACTCCGGTATATTTCATAAACAAGGCTGCGCGCTTGAGGTCTTCACCAGTCCATAATACTTTGTTCTGAAGAGTTGTTTCAGTTGACCAGATTTCCATTCTCACGGTGCTCAGGCTGGGGAAATATTGCAAAATGTGCTTTGTGGGCTGCTTAGGTGATCCACTAACAAAGGCACCAGAGTCACTGAGAGAGATTCTATGAAAATGTGCTCTGAGACCGCAGAGTCCCGTTCTAATTTTGAAGACAGTGGTCTGCCCCTTCTGCTTAATGTATTTATGTTGTCACAATATTGGCAGTATCAGCCGTCTATCCCTCTCTATCAGCCGTCTATCTCTCTCCATCAACCGTCTATCTCTCTCTATCAACCGTCTATCTCTCTCTATCAACCGTCTATCTCTCTCTATCAACCGTCTATCTCTCTCTATCAACCGTCTATCTCTCTCTATCAACCGTCTATCTCTCTCTATCAACCGTCTATCTCTCTCTATCAACCGTCTATCTCTCTCTATCAACCGTCTATCTCTCTCTATCAACCGTCTATCTCTCTCTATCAACCGTCTATCTCTCTCTATCAACCGTTTATCTCTCTCTATCAACCGTCTATCTCTCTCTATCAACCGTCTATCTCTCTCTATCAACCGTCTATCTCTCTCTATCAACCGTCTATCCCTCTCTATCAGCCGTTTATCCCTCTCTATCAACCCTCTATCTCTCTCTATCAGCCGTCTATCTCTCTCTATCAGCCGTCTATCTCTCTCTATCAACCGTCTATCTCTCTCTATCAACCGTCTATCCCTCTCTATCAGCCGTTTATCCCTCTCTATCAACCGTCTATCCCTCTCTATCAGCCGTCTATCTCTCTCTATCAACCGTCTATCTCTCTCTATCAACCGTTTATCTCTCTCTATCAACCGTCTATCCCTCTCTATCAACCGTCTATCTCTCTCTATCAACCGTCTATCTCTCTCTATCAACCGTATATCTCTCTCTATCAACCGTCTATCTCTCTCTATCAACCGTCTATCCCTCTCTATCAACCGTCTCTCTCTCTCTATCAACCGTCTATCTCTCTCTATCAACCGTCTATCCCTCTCTATCAACCGTCTATCTCTCTCTATCAACCGTCTATCTCTCTCTATCAACCGTCTATCCCTCTCTATCAACCGTCTCTCTCTATCAACCGTCTATCTCTCTCTATCAACCGTCTATCTCTCTCTATCAACCGTCTATCTCTCTCTATCAACCGTCTATCCCTCTCTATCAACCGTCTATCTCTCTCTATCAACCGTCTATCTCTCTCTATCAACCGTCTATCTCTCTCTATCAACCGTCTATCCCTCTCTATCAACCGTCTATCTCTCTCTATCAACCGTTTATCTCTCTCCATCAACCGTCTATCTCTCTCTATCAACCGTCTATCTCTCTCTATCAACCGTCTATCTCTCTCTATCAACCGTTTATCCCTCTCTATCAACCGTCTATCTCTCTCTATCAACCGTTTATCCCTCTCTATCAACCGTCTATCTCTCTCTATCAACCGTTTATCTCTCTCCATCAACCGTCTATCTCTCTCCATCAACCGTCTATCCCCACCCTCTTCCCATTAAAAAGTAATTTGTTAAATAATTATTTTTCTGAACTTTTTTAGAATAGTGATTGACATTGCGGTCTACAAACTGTGTGCTGCGTCTGGCTCTGTATGCAGCGGATATGGGGTCGACTAGTCTATGTTACTATTGTTATTCTCTTAATTCCCCTTGAAGCATATGGCATCAACGAATTTCCTCCAACCAGATCTGTCTTGGGCAAGCCTGATTAGTTCATTTCCGGTCATTCCCGCCTCTTATCTTTGTTTCTGCCGAACAGCATGTTCTATGTCAGACTATGCTTTCTTGCAGGTTTAGCCTGGGCTTGTCATACACGGTGTTCATTCCTCAATCCACGACTGCTCTTCCAGTATCTGATTGGTAAAATATATCGGCCGTTTCTTTAGCTAATTTTTTTTCTATGATTGACTGCCAACCATAATCCTTAAACCTGAAGGGTAGAGGTGTTTCTCTTCGTCTAATCCCTTTCCTTCGATCTGTTAGGGATGGTTAAGCCTACCAGCAGCAATGTTACCTGTGTTTTTTTACCGTCGGCATACGATGGGTGACGTGGTCAACATCACACCGGCAGACTATACTTCTCAATGCTTTTATTACGACTGGGTCGCTACTGCCGAATTATTATTCTACGCCCACTGTGGAGTTGAAGACGCGAGTTCACTAACAATTACGCTTCTGTGGCTCTTTATAAAAGTACGAGATAAAAATAATTGTTATAAAAATAAAAATAACAATAATAATTATATAATAATAAATATTCATCATTATCATCTAGTAGCTTGTCCCTTCCTGAACTTGACTCCAATGATAGCAGCCCTGAAAAACTATTCTGTGCAAGATGTCCGGCGTCAGCAGAAGTCATTCTCAGCTAGTCAATTACATTTTTGTCTGGAACGCAAATTGAACATGCGTCACCCTCAGGACAACAAACCACGCGAACTTGCAATCGAGACCACCGCGTTTCATAAACAACCCAAGTCGAGATTCGCTGCCCACAATAGTCAACGCAGAAGTCGAAGCAGTAATAAATGACTACACATCGGAGGAAGATGCTGTTGTCTTCACTGACGGTTCGGTTATTCAGCACAGTCGCAGTGCATGGACCTTTACGGCTAGAGCGAAAGTAAAAGTCATCAATGAGGCAAGTGGCGCATTTACCACAACTACCAGCAGCATGTCTATGGAGGTTATGGCGGTGACAAAATCCATGGAGTGGCTACAGACACATACATCCACTGACGTATGCATACTCAGCGACTATATGTGCATGATACAGAAGATCAAGGCTGGTTATGTACGATAGCAGTGGATGGAATTAATACAAAACTCGTCAATCTAGATACTTACCTTTATCTTTGTCCCGGGTCACGCTGGGGTGAAGGGCAATGAGAGGGCAGACGCACTGACGGGCAATGATACGATTGAGAATGGGTCTTTTATGAACAGAAGCGACATCATCAACGCTCTCAGAGAAATCATACGCTTTGAAAATTTCAACGACGAAGGTAAAGGGTATTTTCTATCTCGGTTGCGCAAGTTGTGCATACCGATAGGTGTGGCAAGACGGGAAAACCACGAGAGAAACCCAGTAGATACATCAATCAACACAGAGCGGGAGTTGTTAGCCTAAACACACTGAGATACATACTTGGGAGGAGATTGGAGCAATTATGGACATGTCCGACGTGCGATGAAGATGATATTTAAATGAACAATGACATCCTGCACTCATCGTCTTCTAGGTCTTTCTCTCATTCTTCTTACAGGTTCCTTTCCTCCAAAATTATCTTCTCTAGGCATTCATGTCGTTTGATGTGTCCGAAATATCTCATTATTTTCATTTAATTAATCTCTTCTGTAGCATATGCATTCATTCGAATTAATGATTTTGTCCGCCGCTTTGGTCCATGTCGCACAGCCATATGTTGCCAATGGAAAAACGCAGCTCTTAAACACTTGATATTTGTTCTTATGTCAATTCACTTCCATAGATTCGTTAGTTCTTTTAGTTTTTGCAAAGCAATTCTCAGCCTTCCCTTTAATCTCTTGTATAACATTCCCGTCAATTGTCAGCAATGCCACAAGGTATTCAATGCTGCCGATTCTTTATAGTTTGCAGCTGTTGACACATACGTGAGTCAACAATTCTGTTTTATCAGTTGTAAAGATCGTCGTTTTCGTTGTGTTGAGATACAAGTTTATATGGGTTTACAGTTGGCTGTGGCTGATCCTGTATTTTGTATTCTAATCCTAACATCTGTATCCGTGCCACCTTGAACGTCGACAACACTCCTCAGATATGCGAACGTGTCCACCGCCTTCAACGGCGCCCTCCTCTTAATATGATAGGGTCTCTGGAAATACCTTCCTGCAAAAAAATAGCAATTGACAATAATAGCAATGAAAATGTGTCTGAAATACTTATTTAACTGTATATCTCACTTATAATATTTAGTTAGTAACTTACCAACAAGAACAATAGCACAAGCAAGAATAATGAAGATTGAATTAAGCATGACTGCTATTGTTGAGATCAAATGTGCGATTGTCAACTGCAGAATTATTGAGATGGGTTGACTACTGTTGTTGAGATCAAATGTGCGATTGTCAACTGCATAATTATTGAGATGGGTTTTAGTGTCAATTGTAACGTTCAACAGTGATTCCCAAGCTGTCTGGTTCAACAATGACTCTCTAGCCTTGCTTAATAGTGCTACCTTAGTTGTCTTATGCAACAGTGACTCTCTAGCCTTGCTTAATAGTGATACCTTAGTTGTCTAATGCAACAGTGACTCTCTAGCCTTGCTTAATAGTGACACTTTAGTTGCCTTATGCAACAGTGACTCTCTAGCCTTGCTTAATAGTGATACCTTAGTTGTCTTATGCAACAGTGACTCTCAAGTCTTGCTTAATATTGATACCTTAGTTGTCTTATGCAACAGTGACTCTCTAATGGTCTTGTTCAACAGTGACTCTCACGTTGTCTAGTTCAACAGCGACTCTAAAGTTGTCTTGTTCAACAGTGATTCTGAAACTGTCTTTTAAACAGTGAATCTCATTGTTCATTGCTTAACAGTAACTCATAGTAGTCTTGTTAAACAGTAACTCATAGTAGTCTTGTTAAACAGTAACTCATAGTAGTCTTGTTAAACAGTGACTCTCAAGTCTTACTCAATAGTGATGCTCTAATCTATCTATATCCTCTTCGTGTCCCGATTGACACATAAGACTTCCTCAAGAGACTTCCACTGTTGCCGTTCTGCTGCCTTTCTAACACTCCTTCAACTATCTCTCCACCTTTCTTCCCCATGTTTCCTTTGGACGTTCAGGCCTTCTCTTCCCATCCGCTGTCCATCTGAGAGCTGTCCTAGCCAATGCCCCCAGTGGCATACGACATACGTGTCCAAACCATATCTATCTTCGTCTCTTAATAATGGTCTCCAAGGATGCACAGTCTGTTGATTTCAAAAGCTCCTCATTTGTTCTGGTATTTGGCCAGAAAGTTTGCAGGATTCTTCTTAAACATTTATTCTGAAATGTCTCCATTTTGTGTATTATGTGTTGGGTCATTTTCCAGCATTCACTACTGCATAATAATATAATACTCTCTAATAATATATGACTCTCAAGCTGTCTTGTTAAACAGTGACTCTCAAGTTGTCTAGTTCAACCGTGACTCTCAAGCTGTCTTGTTAAACAGTGACTCTCAAGCTGTCTTGTTAAACAGTAACTTTCAAGTTGTCTAGTTCAACCGTGACTCTCAAGCTGTCTTGTTAAACAGTAACTTTCAAGTTATCTTATTAAACAGTGACTCTCAGGTTTTACTCAACACTGACACACTAGTTGTCTTATGCAACAGTGACTCTCTTGTGGTCTTGATCAACCGTTATTTTTTTGCTGACATATTCAACATCGATTTTCTAGTTGCCTTATTCAACAGTTACTCTCTCCAACTGTTTTGATCGACACTGACCCTCTATCTTGCCCAACTGTGACTCTCTAACTATCTTGTATTTTTTTCCCCGATCCAGAAGCACTTGAGCTTTTCAGCTCTTCGGCTCGGTGCCATGGACATCGTAACCCTTCGGCTCGGTGCCATGGACATCATAACCCTTCGACCCGGTGCCATGGACATCGTAGCCCTTCGGCTCGGTGCCATGGACATCGTAACCCTTCGGCTCGGTGCCATGGACATCGTAACCCTTCGGCTCGGTGCCATGGACATCGTACCCTTCGGCTCGGTGCCATGGACATCGTAACCCTTCGGTTCGGTGCCACGAACACCATCAATCTGGGGAATCTGTGGCTTTTTCTGCCATCCCGCGGAATTGAACCCGCACACACAGAGGATAGTCACCCGTAGTCCAACGTGCTACGAACACGCTGGGCAGACGGGCAACTATCTTGTATAACGGCCACACTCTAATCGTCGTGGTAAGCAAATACTCACTACTTATTTTGTTCAGCTATTGTTTTCTGGTCGTATGTTAGAGCTATGGAACACCGTTTACATTCATCAACTTTACTTTCTGTTCGTCTCAAACATGTCAACTCTATAATGTAAGTCTTGTACTTTTGTGTCCCTCCAGTTATCTTGTTCAACTTTACTCTCTGGTTATCTTGTTCAGCTGTACTCTCCAGTTATCTTGTTCAGCTGTTCTCTCCAGTTATCTTGTTCAGCTGTACTCTCCAGTTATCTTGTTCAGCTGTTCTCTCCAGTTATCTTGTACAGCTGTACTCTCCAGTTATCTTGTTCAGCTGTTCTCTCCAGTTATCTTGTTCAGTTGTATCCTCTAGTTATCTTATTCAGCGTTACTCTCTAGTTATCTTGTACAGCTGTACTCTCCAGTTATCTTGTTCAGCTGTTCTCTCCAGTTATCTTGTTCAGCAGTTCTCTCCAGTTATCTTGTTCAGTTGTATCCTCTAGTTATCTTATTCAGCTTTACTCTCTAGTTATCTTGTACAGCTGTACTCTCCAGTTATCTTGTTCAGCTGTTCTCTCCAGTTATCTTGTTCAGCTGTACTCTCCAGTTATCTTGTTCAGCTGTATCCTCTAGTTATCTTATTCAGCTTTACTCTCTAGTTATCTTGTACAGCTGTACTCTCCAGTTATCTTGTTCAGCTGTTCTCTCTAGTTATCTTGTTCAGCTGTTCTCTCCAGTTATCCTGTTCAGCTGTACTCTCCAGTTATCTTGTTCAGCTTTTCTCTCCAGTTATCTTGTTCAGCTGTTCTCTCCAGTTATCTTGTTCAGCTGTACTCTCCAGTTATCTTGTTCAGCTGTATCCTCTAGTTATCTTATTCAGCGTTACTCTCTAGTTATCTTGTTCAGCTGTTCTCTCCAGTTATCTTGTTCAGCTGTACTCTCCAGTTATCTTGTTCAGCTGTTCTCTCCAGTTATCTTGTTCAGCTGTTCTCTCCAGTTATCTTGTTCAGCTTTACTCTCTAGTTATCTTGTTCAGTTGTATCCTCTAGTTATCTTATTCAGCTTTACTCTCTAGTTATCTTGTACAGCTGTACTCTCCAGTTATCTTGTTCAGCTGTTCTCTCCAGTTATCTTATTCAGCTTTACTCTCTAGTTATCTTGTACAGCTGTACTCTCCAGTTATCTTGTTCAGCTGTTCTCTCCAGTTATCTTGTTCAGTTGTATCCTCTAGTTATCTTATTCAGCTGTGCTCTCCAGTTATTTTATTCAGCTGTGCTCTCCAGTTATCTTGTTAAACAGTACTCTACATTTATAATATTCAGCTGTGACCCTCTAATAGTCTTGTTCCCTCTTAGTAATTGGAATAGGCGTTTCTCACTCTCGAAATCCTAACTTTTCTATGAGTCTATACAAACAATAATTCTGCAATTATTTCACATTAACCTAAATAAACGACGAAATGGGTGTAACCTGATATGCATGAATAATTCTCATCATCACCTTTCAACTCCCATCGGAGCACAGGTCTTCAACAAACTTCTTCCATCTCTTCCTCTCTCTTGCCATCCCTTCCAATTCTTTCCATGTTTTGCCTATCCTCTTTATATCCGCCTCCAGCTCTCTTCTCCAGGTCTGCCTAGGCCTCCCCTACTCCTCTTTTCCTGCGGGTTCCAAAACAATGCCCGTCTTGCGATGCTTCCGGTCGGTCTTCTCAATGTATGTCCTATCCATCGCCAGCGTCTCCTCCTGAATTCTCTCTCCACTGGTATCTGCTTTGTTCTCTCTCTGAGTTCCTCGTTTGTAATCTTATCATACCATCTCAATCCCTCTATCCTACGTAAACATCCATTTACGAAGGTCTGCAGTTTTCTGATAGTTTCCTTTGTGGTCTTCCATGTTTCCGAGCCATAGAACAGCACTGACTTCACATTTGACTGGAAAATTCTCAGTTTTGTGTTTGTTTTGATCTCCTTGCCTTCCATATCTTACTCAATTCAATAAAGTTCCCTCTTGCTTTTTGTATTCTTATCTTAACATCTTTGTTTGTTCCTCCTTCTGTGTCTATGTTGCTTCCAAGGTATGTGTATGATTCTACATCCTGCAGTGCTGTTTCCTCCAGCATAATCTGGTTTACATTTGCAGCATTTATTCTCATGACCTTGGTCTTCCCCTGTGTATTTTCAAACCTAGCTGCTGAGACTTATTATTTAAGGTATTCATTTTGTCTTTAATCTGTGCGTGGTTGTGAGACAGCAAAGCCAGATCGTCTGCAAAATCCAGGTCCTCCAGTTGTTTCACAAGTGTCCATTGTATTCCCGCTTTGTTATCCGTTGTTGATTTCATGATCCAATCTATGGCCAGCAAGAACAGGAATGGTGATAACAAGCAACCCTGCCTCACCCCTGTTCTTATCTCAAAGGATTCCGTCAGTTGGCCCTCGTGTATGACTGTGCATTTCATTCCTTCATACGTTTTCTTTATTAGGTTTGCAATCTTGGGTGGAACTCCATAGTGTATTAATAGTTTCCACAATGATTCCCTATCCAGACTATCAAACGCCTTTTCATAATCCACAAAACCTATGTATAGTGGCGAGTTTCACTCCAAGCTTTGCTCCACTATAATGCGCAGTGTAGCTATCTGGTCTGTGCAGGATCTATTCCCACGAAACCCTGCTTGTTCTTCTCTCAGTTGTTTATCTATGGCCTCTTTAAGTCTATCTAGTATAATCCTGTTTAATACTTTGCCTGGCACTGATAGTAGCAGTATCCCTCTATAGTTCGTACATTCTTGCATGTCTCCCTTCTTTGGCAGTTTTACCAAGTGACCTTCTTTCCACTCTACTGGTATCTCTTCTCTCTCCCATATCTTCCCTAGTAATTTGTATAGAAGCTCTGTTGAGGTATCTTTATCTGCCTTAATGGCCTCTGCTGGAATGTTGTCTGGCCCTGCTGCTTTACTATCCTTTAAATTTTCTATGGCCTTCATTATTTCTTCTTTACTTGGTCTTTCACAATTAATTTGTAGCTCCTCTTCAGCTGGCTCTATTTCCGGTGGGACCTGCGGTTTTGGCATATTAAGCAGTTCTTCAAAATGTTCTTTCCATCTCTCCATTTGTTCTTTAGTGTTACTAATTACTTTGCCTCTCTTGTCTTTTATAAGGCCACTTGATTGTTTGTATTTTCCTGTTAACTTCCTTGTGATGTTATACAGGTCCCTCATATTTCCTTTTTCTGCTGCTTCTTCTGCTTCTCCTGCCAACTCCTCTATATATTTTATTTTATCCCTTCTTATGTTTTGTTTAACCTTTTTGTTGGCTTTCCCATATACCTTGTGGGCTTTAGCTTTAGCACCTCTAGTGTTGCATCTGTTTAGATCCGCTTTCCTGCTTTTTCTTTCTTTGATCAGACTAAGGGTATCTGTTGTTATCCAATCTTTGTTTTTCCGCTCCTTATCTCCCAAAACCTCTGAGCATGTATCCTTCCATATATTTTTATCTGTTGCCAATGTTCCTCAATATTCATATCGTCTAATAGCCGTCCATCGCAAGCGATGATGACAACAATCTCAGACGTGTACTGTTGCACCTCTCTGGTGTGTGCGGAGGTGACTGTAGAGTCCAATCCTAGAACAGAATCCCCGACCACAGGTGGGGCATACATGATCAAGGTAAACATGTCGTTGTTTTTCTGTTTTTTTCCGCTGCTCGTTTTCTCTGTGACTCACAATACGATGATTCTCAGCTTTGGGGTTCCTCTTTGTTGTTACAGCGCCACATTTGGCGATCTTGCGAAGGGTTTCCCCAGCACGTATTGTCATATCGAAGATTTCACAAAACCCTTTCAAGAGTGTTTTTAAAGCGTTTTTTCTGTCCACCAGCTAAACGTCTGCCCTTCAAGCGCGCCCATACATCAACTGTTTTGGGATGCGTTTATCAGGCATTCGTGACCGACCCATCTCGTTTGGGCCTTCTGCAACAGGGTGTTGACGCTTGGGTTTTTTGCTCTTGTGAGGACTTCGCTTTGGGAATTTTGTCCGCCAGTTTATTTTAGTATACTGCGTAGACAGCTTGGGGTGGAAATGGTTTAATTTTTTCTTGCGTGTCGCTATACACTGTCCATGTCTCGCGGGTACATCAGCGTGGGTTAGCACTATGGCCTGGTAAACTTTCAGCTTTTGACTATGCTTATCCCCTTCCGTTCCCACACAGTGACACGTTACCTTCCGAACGCAGCACTGGCTTTGGATATCCTATTGTGGACCTCGAATCTATGTTTGCCGATCTGGATAGGAGGCTGCAAGATAAGCAAAGTTGTCCGTTGACTGGAGACGCTGGTGTTTAATTTTGATGGACGGGATCGTAATACTGTTCTCTAGGGGGGCTTGGAACATGACCTCTGTTTTTTGGTGTTAATGGTGAGGCAAACCTATCCAGGCCATTGAGAACTTGTCCATTTAGTCTGCATTTCTTCCACAGAGTTGGTAGGAGGGCACAGTCATAAAGCAAACAACAGGTTTGAGATAGTTGATTCTTTTTACCTTGGTGGAGGATTTTAACCTCAAGATGAATAGGTTACCGTCTGTCCTGTATCTAATCTTTACCCCATGTTCGTCGCCTTCCCAAAAGAAATCCGTGAGCATGGCAGCAAAAAATCATGCTGAAGAGTGTTGGGCAGTCACAGCCCTGTTTGAGCCTGGTGAATGGAAGGCTTGACAGCTCCTTCGTAAAGTACACGATCTTTCTACCAGCTTTTCCCAATGTTTGTATTGTTTGATACTGCGACTGCAAATGTTCTTACTTCCTGGTTCCTAAGCTTTCTACTTTGAACTGCTTTCATAATTTGGGTTTGTTGAATATTTTTTAAGTTTCGGTCGATTTACTTAACAGGAGGTGGTGATCCGATGCCACGTCTGCACCTCTGAACTTTAACGTTTTTATTGATGTTCTAAATTTTTTTATCAATACATATGTGGTCTATCTGGTTGCTTTATGTGGTCTGGTGATATCCATGTGGCCTTGTGTACTCTTAGCTGAAATATGCTGTGCCTATGATTAACTGGTTTGAGGACAACATTTGTGAAACATTTCATTCTCATTCATTCACCCAGCCCATGTTTTCCCATGGCTCTTCGGAAACTGCATTGTCGTCTCCTATCTTTTGCATTTAAGTCCTATCAAAATTATAATATCCTTTTTTCTTCCTGTCCATAATACTTCATGAATAATAATTATTCTAAACTTCTAGTTTCTATAAAAAACAATAAAATTTTTTTTGCCCGGTGTTCTATTATGTGAGATTATTTTTAAATAAATTAGCATAATCATTTAGATACAATCGAGTAATCAGTAGGTCCGTGCCGCTGGCGTAGGTGAAAGTATATGCTGCTAAAAACAATATAAAATACTTATCTTGTGGTTACATATAGAATTGTTGTGACAGGTGCATGTTCAAAATATTGACAACACATCACATTTTCTATATCAGGACACTACACTACTGAATTACGTTATTTTTAAAATATCATTTTCAAAATGCTTCAGCTTGGGTTGACTAACGTGTCAACCGTATCCAGTAACGGGCCAGGTTCGGTATAAATTTAAAAGTTAAATCTCCAACCATATCACCAAGTCATATCACCAAGTCATATCAAAGTCACATATCAAGTCACATCATGTCGGGGTGTCTTCTGTGCTAAATGGTTACGCCTTTGTCCTTGTACCTAAGGGGTGGTTTCGAATGAGAAACGCGACGTTCTGTTCACAAATGCATTTTTTCCAGAGACCCTAGAATAGTTGTTTGAGCTACGGATTTATGTTTTGTGTAATACTATCGGCGGGGTGGCGGCCATTCTGCGGAGAGGGACCGAGCCATATGGGGTAAAACCCGGTGCAATGAAATCAATTCTTCGGGTTTAGGCCTTCAGAAACCCGCCTGTTGGAAAAAACAGTTAAACGGGATGTTGACTCGATCCTACGATTAAGATTTTGGGAAATTTAAATTTTTTTCCCGGCGAAGATTGACTCATTGCCCCGGGTTTTATCCCATATGGATCGGTCCTTCTGCAGAAATGGCCGCCATCTCCCGGGAAAGTATTGCGCAAAGCACGAACCCGAGTTCCAGCAACTTTCCCTAGGGTCTTAGAAAAAATGCACCGAATAGAAAGTCGCTGTCTGGATTCAATCACGACCTTAGACTAGGAAAGCAAGGGCTTTACCACTTAATGCTTTACCGCTTAATGACAGAGACCTCCATTTTGGGAAATTTTATCCATTGTACAAGTAGAACTTTAGCATGAGGGTAGAGTAAGGAATGTTTAAACCAGCCAGTCACGGGATTAATAAACTATAATGAAAAGGTCTGTGATGGCAGGACATTTGAATAGCTACAAAAAGTTCAGAAGTTTTCCCAAATGCACTCTTTATCCATTGTTATGCCCATACATTGAACCTCGTCTTGCAACAATGCACTTTTATCCATTGTTATGTCCATACATTGAACTCGTCTTGCAACAAATGCACTCTTTATCCATTGTATGCCATACATTAACCCTCTTGCAACAAATCCTTTACCCATTGTTATGTCCATACATTGAACCTTGTCTTCAACAAATGACTTTTTACCCATTTTATGCCATACATTGAACCTTGTCTTGCAACAAATGCACTCTTTACCCATTGTTATGCCCATACATTGAATCTCGCCTTGCAACAAATGACTCTTATCCATTGTTATGCCCACTCATTGAACCTCGTCTTGCAACAAATGCACTCTCTTACCCATTGTAGCCCACACATTGAACCTGTTCTTACAAAAATGCACTCTTACCCATTGTTATGCCCACTATTAAACCCTCCCCTTGCAACAAGTGCACTTTACCCATTGTTATGCACATAATTGAACCTTGTTCTACAACAAATGCACTCTTACCCATTGTTATGTCCATACATTGAACCCTCGTCTTGCAACAAATGACTCTTCCCCATTGTTATGTCCATACATTGAACCTTGTCTTGCAACAAATGTACTTTACCCATTGTTATCCATACATTGAACCTCGTCTTGCAACAAATGCCTCTTTACCCATTGTTATGCCCACTCATTGAACCGCCTTGCAACAAATGCACTTCTTTACCCATTGTTGCCCACTCATTGAACCCTGGTCTTGCAACAATGCCTTTACCCATTGTTATGCCCACTCATTGAACCGTCTTGCAAAAAATGCACTCTTTACCCATTGTTATGTCCATACATTGAACCTTTCTTGCAACAATGTACTTACCCATTGTTATGTCCATACATTAAACCCTTTGGCTTGCAAAAAATGTACTTTACCCATTGTTATGCCCATACATTGAACCTCGTCCTGCAACAAAGTTTGACGTATATCAAGAATGCACATATTTTTTAAAATCTCAATGTCCTTCAGCATTTTTTGCAAAATCGTCCAAGAGAAAATAGCTTTCAAGATTTTCATTCAAAAAGGGTTGCAACTGTTGACCTATGGTGGAATTTATTCTAGATTAGTACATATAGTGAACGATCAGTGGTTGAAAAGTCACATGCGCAATCACGGGGACACCGTCGCGCCAGGATCAGAGCTGGCATGATCAAGACCGGACCCTCACCATCGTGGTGAGCGGGAAACAGACAACCCCCTTTGTCGGGGCCCAGTCGGTGGGACGGGGGAGACCCACTCTGCATTAGTGGCAAGCCTTTACGTCTTTTAAGATCTTCCAAAAGACAGAGAACTAGAGTAAATCTTCTGCTCTTCTATTCACCCGATGGGAAAGCTTCAGAAATGCAAATAAATTTCGTAAAAAGAGCAGTAGTTAGAACTTATTTACTATTTTGACAATGCTATTGATTGTTCCAGAGTTTGGGAATGCTGCACATTTTTTAAAATCACGGCTTTTGGCTTTTGAAAAACCCCTAAATACAATTTTCCCTACTTCGCTTTTTTCAAGATTATTTGCGTTAATAGATGTTTTATTCGATAAGAAAATTCAGCAATAGATGTCAAAAGTACTGAGTTAACACCACTGTTGTCACATAAAGATATATCGCTCATAAAGAAAACTAAGGCAAACTTTACAAGGTTGATTTTCTGACAACACTAGTTACCTATGTCAAACATCCAAAACGCTAATGAACGGAAAACACGTCACCATGAAAAAAAGAGCAATTTCAACATAATCTTTCCCCACATTATGTTACCATCCCAAACCTGACGCTGACAACAAACGATAGAAGAAAACTAGTCACAACAGAGATGAAGTGTCTACGCAGAATGCTGGGTAACAAGAAGAGACCGGTTGAAAAATGAAGACATCAGGAAAAAAGGGGGTACAACATCAGTACTAGACTTCATCAAGAAAAAACAAATTAAATGGTTCGGCCACGTAAGCAGATTACCATCAGACAGTGCATCCAAAGAGCAATGTTCCCTCCGATAAAATGGTACAAAGAAAAGGCGGCCAACAAGATGGACCCCCAGAGATAACAGAGGCGACGAAAGAGACTACGAAGCGCATACTAGGCCGTTTTAGAAATTCTTCCTGACTTGACGTTTGTGAGGCATACGGGATTCGAGAAAAAAAAAGAAAAAAATGAACGGAAATCATAACGAGGGAGATGAGTTGCATTGAAAGCTGAAGGTGTGGTAATAAGAGACAAAATTAGAAATGAAGAAACAGAAGAAGACTGGATGTAAACCAGTCGGGGAAATTCATAAAAGAACAGCAGATTAAAGGGTTTTGGGACACCTGACAGGAATGCCCTGGTATCGTCTATCCCTGAGAGCCACCATGAAAAGTATACGAGTACAGAGCAAGAAGAAGACCAAAAAAAGGTGAATCGACTGCATCAAGAACACCCTTTAAAGAAAATGAATAAAAGCTTAAAGTGCATTAGACAATCATATAGTAATAGTCATCCATTGCACACGATGATGACAACAGTTTCAAATGTGTGCTGCTGCACCTCTCTGGTGTGTCGGAGGTGACTGTAGAGTCCAATTTTAGAACACAATCCCAACCATAGGTGGGGCATAAATTTCAAGTTTAGACAGTTGTTGTGTGTTCTGTCTTTCGCCCCCACCCTGTTTTCTAGGGTGTCTGAACGGCGCGACATTTTCAGCAATGCGGGTTCCTGTGTTGTTACATCGTCACATTCGTGCAAGGGATTCCCAGTGCGTATATCTATATCGAAGCATTTCAGAGACATTTAACACGGGCCAGCTCTAGATAACTAGGCTAGATAACTGACTGGGGTTCCCCTGCACTAGATCAAAAAGGGACCGGAAAATATAGATGTTTGATAAACCTGCAGTTTTTTTGAAACTTTACCATTCTGTGAGTCGATGTATATTTAGTAAAAATATTCATAATATTAATATTCTTATTGTAAAGTTAACTTGTTGCATAATATAACTTCGAGTTAGCGTTTTGTGTTGATTTTAAAAGGAATTCGTCTATATACACCAATACTGGAATCGAGGTCACGTGGTGTAGTTGGGTCTGATTTCATAATTTTACCTGAGTCCGAAGGCCCATGTTTATAGTTGGCTCTGCAGAGATTTTTCAAAGCGTTTTTCTTTTCACCAGCAGGACGTCTGTCTCCATTAAGTTCCGCCATACATCCACTGATTAGAACAATCACATACAAGATCACTATTTTCCCACCACCACCCTCCACCCAACACTTCTATAAGAAGACATGTGGTAGAGAAGAAATGTTGTATAATTTCTACAAACAAGAAATGTCGATATTTTGAACTGCTAGCAAAAAATAGAAGATATCAAAATGAATCAACGAGCAAGGTATACTACATTTGATGAGTTTTGGTATGCGTTATTGGATTTTATGGAGAAGATTTTGAATCATCTATAATTGAACGGCGTCGTGGTTGCATTGAAAAATTAATTTAGTCGTCGGATCATCCTCACTGCAAGTCAAACCCAAATTAGTCCATAAGTGCTTCGATCTCCTCCTCAGTATGTCTCTCAGGTGAGGCAACTAGCACACCGGTTCTTTAGGTTTACTATTCTTCTTTACCCACCAGCATAGTTTTTTCTAGCACACACATTTTACTTGGAAATTCTTGCGTCTAGTTAATGTTGTAGATTCTCCACTATTACTTGAATCATGTACCCGACCTCTCATCCTTAGGAAATTTATAATATCAGCCTGGTTATTGCTTTTCAGCAGCCATACCTTCAAGCCTGTAGGACAAAATGCATACCACCAACTGTATTTTGAAATTAGAGATAAATTAGTGTTCACACAGAAACAAGGTTTGCGATTTTAAAAGAGTTGAGTATTTCCACTTTCTTTATGAGTAAAATATATTAGTTTTAAGAAAAATGTCCAGACGACCAAGTAATTAAACTAAAAGACATTTATAGAGGAATGTTCGACTACGTACAATTAAAAATGAACTTGTGTTACTTTATTGTTCAGATGGTTTTATATAATAAGTCAGTTCATGACTTACTGCCGTTTTAGTTGAAATGATCTCAGTTTAGGTGAGTTTTTTTACCGATCCAGAAGCACTTGAGCTTTTCAGCACTTCGGCTCGGTGCCATGGACATCGTAACCCTTCCGTTCTGTGGCACGAACATGAAATCTGGAGAACCTGTGGCTTCTCTGCCTGTCCACGGAATTAAACTCGCACTCATAGAGGGCTTATCACCCGCCGTCCAATACACTACAAACACACTGGGCAGACGGCCAGTTTGGGATTTTAAAGAAGTGTTCAAACTGGCAGAATTGATCATGACTATTTCAACAACTGTTTGCGTCTGGTCGTTTTCAGCATTACAGCGTTTCCCAGTTGCTGCAGATCCACAAGGTAAAGATAGACTCGCCGTCTTATCCTTTATCGATTGAATATGAATTCAGAGCAAGTTTAAACGAAGAGTACATTTTACGATGCCATCACAAAGAAGTTTATGTAAAATGAAAGAAGATTGTATCTGATCTTCAAGTGGAACATGTAAATGGAAATATGCACTATTTAAAAAATATATTTTTCCCAGTTCAATAACTATCTTTGCATAATTGAGTATAGTTGGTTTTCAAGCTTCTCAAGGAAAAGAGCTTAAATAGGAGGGACCAATTAAATTTTAAATAGCAGCACAACTATCTCGGTCCATTATCAGTAATGCCACTGGTTCTATACCTTTCTATTGCATCATACAATTTTTCTGTTTACTTGGTCTAATTCATCTGTTTTTCCTCCACACAATACGACTTTATTGTAAACAATCAACAAACACCATTGAACCTGGACACTGACATCAAGTGATAGAAAAAAACTAGTCACAACAGAGATGTGTGTTAGCAGAATGCTGGGGGAACAAGAAGAGACCGATTTAGAAATGAAGGCATCAGGAAGAAAAAGTAGGTACAATATCAGTACTGAACTTAATTAACCCTTTCACCACATTTTTATTTTCTCCTTTTGAACACATTTTATTTGCAATCTATACGAAATTATTTCTTCTCTTCTGAACACATTTTATTTGCAATCTATACGAAATTATTTCCTCTCTCTCCCCGAACACATTTTATTTGGGAATCTATCGAAATTATTTTCTTTTCTCTGAACACATTTTATTTGCAATCTATACGAAATTATTTCTCTCTCTCTCTGAACACATTTTATTTGCAATCTATACGAAATTATTTCTCTCTGAACACATTTTATTTGCAATCTCACGAAATTATTCTCTCTCTGAACACATTTTATTTGTAATTTATACGAAATTATTCCTTCTCGAACACATTTTTTTTTGCAATCTTAATGAAATTATTTTCTCTCTCTGAACACATTTTATTTGAATCTATACGAAATTATTTTCTCTTTTGAACACATTTTATTTGCAATCTAATGGGAAAATTTGTTTATTTTATTAAAAAATATCTAAGTCAGTACATCGGCGTAGAAAGGAAAGATCTAAAAAAATATGGGAAATCAGTCATCGGCGTAGAAGAGTGAAAGATCTAACAAAAAAATGGAAGTCAGTACATCGCGTAGAAGGGTGGAAAGATCTAACAAAATATGGAAGTCAGTAATGCGTAGAAGTGAAAAATCTAACAAAAATATGGAAGCAGTACATGGGAAGGTGAAAGATCTAACAAAATATGGGAAATCAGAATCGGCGTAGAAGGGTGAAAGATCTAACAAAAATATGGAAGTCAGTACATCGGCGTAGAAGAGTGAAAGATCTAAAAAAAATATGGAAGTCAGTACATCGGCGTAGAAGGGTGAAAGATCTAACAAAAATATGGAAGTCGTACATTTGGCGTAGAAGGTGAAAAATCTAAAAAAATATGTCAGTCATGGGGAGAAGGGTGAAAGATCTAACAAAATATGGAAGTCAGTACATCGGCGTAGAAGGGGGAAAGATCAACAAAAATATGGAAGTCAGTACATCGGCGTAGAAGGTGAAAGATCTAAAAAAATATGAAGTCCAGTACATCGGCGTAGAAGAGGAAAGATCTAACAAAAATAAGTCAGTAATCGGCGTAGAAGAGTGAAAGATCTAACAAAAATATGGAAGGGCGGTACATCGGCTAGAAGGGGGAAAGATCTAACAAAATATGGAAGTGTCATCGGCGTAGAAGGGTGAAAGATCAACAAAAATATGGAAGTGGGGACATCGGGTAGAAGAGTGAAAGATCTAACAAAAATATGGAAGTCAGTACATCGGCGTAGAATGGTGAAAGATCTAACAAAAAATGGAAGTCAGTACATCGGCGTAGAAGGTGAAAGATCTAACAAAAAAATGGGAAATCAGTACATCGGCGTAGAAGAGTGAAAGATCAACAAAATAGGAAGTCGTACATCGGCGTAGAAGGGTGAAAGATCTAACAAAATAGGAAGTCAGTACATCGGCGTAGAATGGTGAAAGATCTAACAAAAATATGGAAGTCAGTACATCGGCGTAGAAGAGTGAAAGATCTAACAAAATATGAGTCAGTACATCGCGTAGAAGGGGGGAAAGATCTAACAAAATAGGAAGTCAGTACATCGGCGTAGAAGAGTGAAAGATCTAACAAAAAAGGAAGTCAGTCATCGGGTAGAAGAGGGAAGATCTAACAAAATATGGAAGTCAGTACATCGGCGTAGAAGAGTGAAAAGGTCAAAAAAAATATGGAAGTCAGTACATCGGCGTAGAAGAGTGAAAAGGTTCAAAAAAAATATAAGTCAGTACATCGGCGTAGAATGGTAAGATCTAACAAAATATGGAAGTCGTACATCGGGGTAGAAGAGTGAAAAGGTCAACAAAATAGGTTAGCATCGGCGTAGAAGAGTGAAAGGTTAACAAAACAACAAATTAAATGGTTGGCCACAAATCGATTACCAACAGACAGTGCCATCTCAGTGAGCAATGTTACTATATTACTGTGATACAAGCAAAAGACCGTCCACGCAAAAGGTGGATCAAGATAAAGAGACGATGAAAACACTGGTTATGAAGCGTACACAAAGCCCGTTCTAGATATCTCTTTTTTCCTGACGCTGTGAGACAAAACAGGATTCGAGAAAGAAAGGAAAGATCCCAAAGTAAAAGGGACCATACTCCTTTGCAAAAATTCTTTGATTTTTTTACTCGGTTTATTCCCTTGACAAACATTTAGAGTTTGATCAGATGGTTTCCCATTTGACCAATAAGAGCTTGCACCATGCAACAATCTAATTTGTAACTCATTAACGATTGATGTTGTTGATAAAAGTCTGTCCGTTCTCACTTGTCAACACTTGATGATCATTGACATGATCTTTGTGAGAATTTGAAGATAAAACCTTTAAAAGACTACTAGCTGGGCTTTCAGAATCGTCGATTAAGAAAGACACAACAACGGCCACAGTAAACGGAGTCTCAGAGAGCCACTGGGCGTAGCATTAACTATCAACCTTCATCCTCATACTGAGGTTGTAATGTGTGATTTGTAACAACCCTAACATGCGAGCTAGCTAGAAACCCTGTCTGGTGTTTCACCCGAAGCATGTTTATCAAATAGCTCGTCCTGAGCTGAACTTACAACTTCTTCTTCGAACGCTCAATATCGACCACTTGTTAACCACTCTGTGTGATTTATATGATCTGAGTCTAAGAAAAATTGTGCATTGTGTACTTATGGTCTACAGTAAGCCAGCACATTCATTTCTACGATACTTTTATTTACTAGATATCTTCCTAGGTTCCCACATCAGTTGCCTCTACGACATGTCTTGTAGGTCACAGTGTACTTTTTTCGTTGCCTCCCTGCAGACCTGAGCACCACACTTGCAACTTTGCCACTAACAGTACTTCATATTCTGCTCTTATAGACCATGTGTCCTGTCCTGCAACATCATGCTCAAATCATCAGTCAGTTTTTTCAAAAAAATTTGAGTTCTTCCTGGATAGATACATTTGTTCTTCTCTCTGTCCGTAGTATACAGAGGACTCTCTGTAACACTTATATTCAAAAGCATATATATGTTTTCCATTGTCTTGTTAAATGTCAATTTTCACCCCAATGTTGTCACTGGGAATATGTATGCTCTTAGTATTCTGATCTTTTTTATCAGTTTCATTCCGTACTGTTTTTTAGTTGTTTAATTTTTTAAGGCATGTTTGCTCTTCTTTTAATTTCCCTTTTTCCCATTTCCATCTGTTGTTAGCAACGCACCGAGATATTAAACTATTCACTTTTTCTTTATTGCGTTTCCTATGAATTCCAGACATAGTCAGGGCGCCTGGTATGGTGCCCCTGACTGATGTTTGCGGAAGGCTGCCCCTTTTATATGTCCCCGCCCTTTCATGCGGGCGTTCTCCGACTTCAGGTTTACAGTTTCAAATTTCTACATTTTTAAACATATCTTTTGTCATTACTAGGGCCACTATTTCTTGGCTGATGTCCTGTTTGTGTTAAGATGATCAGTATATTTAAATAAGAAACAAACTTCAACAACACATAATGACTCAAAGGATTTAAAATAAGACATGAAAATTAAACCTCCAAACAGAAGTCGACAATAAGTAGGTCATTTTAATTTAAAAATACACTGAATAATGTCATAAACAACAGACTCAGAATTCAAATATCTCGGAGTATATTCACAGCAGATGGAAAGATGGACAGAGAAATCGAGACATACCAACTGTCACCACTATTAAAACATCCAACATTAACATGGAGTCAAACGACAACTGATAAAAGATATTTATTCCAACTCTTCAAACATGGTCCCCGACTAAGACACAAGAAGAAAGATTGCAACACGGGAAATGGATGTCCGAAAAGTGTCAAGTTACAAGGAGAGATAATGAGAAACGAGAATATCAGAAGCATCGTTGCATATACCATGCATACAGTACATCGAGAAGCAAAGTATCAATGGTTGGCCATCTAATGAGAATATCAGAAGCATCGTTTTATAACCATGCATACAGTCATCGAGAAGCAAAGTATCAATGGTTCGGCCATCTAAGAGAATATCAGAAGATCGTTGACTATACCATGGCATAAGTACATCGAGAAGCAAAGAATCAAGGGTTCGGCTCAGGAGTGGAACCACATTACTACCATCACGTGCCCAATAATCGACACTCAGGGCGCAGAGACGAGGCAGGGCCCAAAAACAGATGGAAGATAACATCATCTTTAGAGTCCCTGGGAAAAAATGGACTGACAAGTCAGCGCAAACACGCCTGGCAAAGATAGAAAATTCAAATCTCCCACGACGCTTCCACGATGTGGTTTAAGAAAGATAAAAATGATCTTTAAAGCCAACCAACAAAACGTAGCAAGTAAAAGAGAATTTATTGCCTCGTATCCATTCAATTGAACAGAATGTGGTTACAGTTGAGTCTATATGAAAGAATATCTTTGTCCAACTGTATCTATCAAACTGAACATAATGTTGTTGTTGTGTATTTCTTGATGTTGGAGTGAAGATACAGAAAGCAAATTTTTCTTTCTCCAGAACAGGTTTGATCACCTTAGTTACTGTGGAAACAAATGAATTTTTAGTAGGTAGTTTTGGCTTGATTTGTTTCATTATACAAAATTATCACATTATGACATGATAATCAAACATGGACACCTGACAAGGGAAAGCCTTGGTATCGCCTAAAAAGAGAGCCACAAGAAAAAAGATAACGAGTCAAAGCAACGGAAGACCTCGGATGGAGCAACGGATAAGAACAGTTACGAAAATGAATATCAGCTTCAAAGTCCATAAAACAAGCACACACAAGATGATTACATTCTCCCTCCTCCTCAATCCCCAACACTTCTATAAAGAAGTAAATGGTAGAAGTGAAGAAGAAGAATCAGTAACACTAAATCGGAAATAATGAATATAGGAAGAAAACATAATAAATTAGACATCCATGTCAATGACTCAATCAACCAAGTGCAAAAATTCAAATACTTAGGAAGCATATTCACAGAAGATGGAAGAATAGACAGAGAGAAAGAAGCGGAAGTGCAAAAAGCAAATGCTGTAACATACCAGCAAGACCCATTGCTAAGGCACACAAACATTTCACTGACAGCTAAACAACAGATGATCAACATCATTTTCCTACCTACTTTGTGTTACCAGGGGCCAAAGTGTTACAACAGAACACCAGGAAAGAAGGCGAGAGAAAGACCAGAATAAATGGATAGATGACATAACGAATCCTGACCAAAAGCAACATTAATAATCACCAAGCCACCAGAAAGGGGAAGACAAAAAAAGACAACCATGGCACTGAGCAACAACCCAGCAGTGTGAGAACAAAAAAAGAAAATCACATATTATGAATATTCCTTGATAAGATTTCTTAGCTAGCGTCTATGGTAAGTCATCTTAGAGCAAACTAAAACATACAGGGAACCACTTGAGAATGGAGGTCCAGACTGCTCACTTGCCCTCCAATGACTGTATTTCTCCGTTTACTGGTGGCACAGAAAGCTCACCACGTTGAAATGAATTGCGGGAAGGCATTGGGCGTCACCAGGAAAGATAGACTACGAAATGAGGACATCAGAAGCAGAGTGGGTATAATTTCATGCATCGAATACATCGAAAGACAACAAATGCTTTGGTTTGGGCATTTAATGAGAATGGAATACAACCAACCACCACTAACAGCATACAATAAAAAAAGATCAGGTACTAGAGCCAAGGGAAAACCAAGAAAGGTGGATAGACAAACAACCAACTACATAAACACGGCCGGATATAACGCAACAAGGGCGGCTCATCCTGGCCAGAACGCAAATTAAAACTTTACACTACGCTTAGCGACAGGAGGGGGAAACCAATTTATCTTCCACCTGAGGATAGACAATAGACTGGTGCCATTATTGAGTCTAACATTTGAGTCTGGAAAGTCCAATACAACAAGCTGCGGTATGAGTGGATGTCGTTTTTGAGTTTTATAATTTCAAGACATGCGGGATCTACTATTCTGGGACACGCTGGTGTGTTCGGCAATAAGAGACCAGATTAGCTTATATTAACAGCACGCATTGTTGGGTGGAGGGGAGTGAGGATTTGAAGATGGATAGAGGGGAATTTCTAGGTTTCTTAGAGAACGCCTGTTGAATGAAGACACCAAAGATTAACTGAATCTATCTAGCGATTTAAGTTTTGGGAAATTTCGTTAATTGTCAAGTACTATATGTATATTCTCGTATAGTTCAGAAATGAAGATTGATTGATTGATAGGAACATCATCATTATCATCTCGGTGAGTAACCATGTCTTCGGGTCTCTTTTTTACACTGAAGTTCTCAGCTGCATGCAAAACTTGAGTACCGCGAGGATATCCGGTAATTTTGAAGATGGTGAAATATTTTCTGGAATTTTATTTGTATCTTTTCTAATGAATTTGGGCGACAGCGGCTTCCAAAGTTCTGATTTTGAAATGCCAAGGGGTTTTTTTACGTGCTCAAATTAAAACAGTACGTTTAATCGTCCGTCTCCGATAGGACTAGGAACTCGATCTCACACTGAGATCAGGGGTTTCTGGGAAAAAAATCCAGATGGCTCCACGAGGGGGTGAACCTGGGACCTTGACACGAAAGACAATTAACCTCTGCGCCACTAGATCCCGTTGAGAAATAAGGACAATGAACAAACATTTGAAAGACATAATTACTACCAGGAGATATGAAAAATATCTGTCTGGGAGAAATAAGGGCAATGAACAAACATTTGAAAACATAATTACTGTAAGGAGAAATAAGGAATGAACAAACATTTGAAATACATAATTATACCAGGAGATAGTGAAAAACATAATTACTGTCTGGGAGATATGAAAGACATAATTACTGCCTGGGAGATATGAAAACATAATTACCTGCCAGGGAGATATGAAAGACATAATTACTGCCTGGGAGATAGGAAAGGCATAATTACTGCCTGGAGATATGAAGACATAATTCTGCCTGAGATATGAAAGACATAATTACTGCCAGGAGATATGGAAAAACATAATTTCTGCCAGGGAGATATGAAAGACATAATTGCTTCCTGGGAGATATGAAAGACATAATTACTGCCTGGGAGATATGAAAGACATAATTACTGCCTGGGAGATATGAAAAACAATTACCCAAGGGAGATATGAAAAACATAATTACTGCCTGGGAGATATGGGAAAAACATAATTACGCTTTGGGGGATATGAAAGACATAATTACGCCTGGGAGATATGAAAGATATAATTACTGCCTGGAGATAGAAAACATAATTACTGCCTGGGAGATATGAAAAAAATAATTATGCCTGGGAGATATGAAAACATAATTACTGCAGGAGATATGAAAGACATAATTACTGCCTGGAAGATATGAAAACATAATTACTGCCTGGGAGAAGAAAACATAATTACTGCCAAGGAGATATGAAAGATAATTACTGACTGGGAGATATGAAAGGCATAATTTCTGCCTGGGAGATAGAAAGACATAATTACTGCCAGGGGGATATGAAAAACATAATTGCTTCCTGGGAGATATGAAAGACATAATTACTGCCAGGGAGATATGAAAGACATAATTACTGCCTGGGAGATATGAAAACATAATTATGCCTGGGAGATATGAAAACATAATTATGCCAGGAGATATGAAAGACATAATTACTGCCTGGGAGTATGAAAAAAATAATTACTGCCTGGAGTAAAAACATAATACTGCCTGGGAGATATGAAAGACATAATTACTGCCTGGGAGATATGAAAGGCATAATTACTGCCTGGGAGATATGAAAGACATAATTACTGCCTGGGAGATATGAAAGACATAATTCCCTGGGAGATATGAAAGACATAATTTCGCCAGGGGGATATGAAAGACATAATTCTGCCTGGGAGATATGAAAGAATAATTACTGCCTGGGAGATATGAAAAAAATAATTACTGCCTGTGATATGAAAAAATAATTACTGCCTGGGAGATATGAAAAACATAATTACTGCCAGGGAGATATGAAAGACATAATTACTGCAGGGGGATATGAAGACATAATTACTGCGGGGATATGAATATGTAGTTTACGGGGAAGATGAAAATAAAAAATTTGAAAAGATAGCCTTATTCAAAATTAAACTAAAACAGTATATAGTAGAAATTATAGGAAAACAAAGATCAGAATACTAATATCATGCATATTTCCAGTGACAACGTATGGATGTGAAGTATGGACATTTAATTGTAGTAGAAAACATATTTATGCTCTTGTATAAGTGTTATAGAAGAGTACTCCTGATATCATGGACAGAAAAAATAAAACTGGTTTATGTTAAAAAAAATGCGAAAATTAAAATATTGGGCATATCAGGGACACCAAGTGTTGTAGAAGAAACCCTTATGGAAGGAGACATCCTGGAAGAGGAGAAGAGAAAGACAATAGAGAAGATGGATTCAGGGTGTAACTGATGATTTTGCAGGACGGCTGCAGTGTCGAGACATCTTGCCTATGAGAGAGAGATACATTCTGAAGGACTGTTAGAGTGGTGGCAAAGTTCTTCTAGGACAAACTATTGATGATGATTTGAGCATGACGACTTCGAAGGAAGGACATCTGGCCTATGAGAGAGAGATACATCTTGGGAAAGGGCTGTTAGAGTGGAGCAAAGTTCTGATCAGGACAAACTATTTGATGAATATTTGAGCATGACGACTTCGAAGGAGGACATCTGACCTAGAGAGAGAGATCATTCTGAAGGACTGTTAGAGTGGTGGCAAAGTTCTGCCAGGACAAGCTATTTGATGATGTGTTTTCTGTACTTCGCTATTGCACTTTGTTAATCCCTCTTGGGAAAACTGTCGAGTGTTGCCATTATTGTATCTAAATCACAACCAGGTTTTAAAGTGTCCACGAAATGGTTTTTCCATCGATCTGATACAAAGTAAAATTTGAATGGTGTAAGACAGTGCAGAAAAAACAGAAATAATTGAAACCTAATTAAAGCGTAATGCTTATTAACGGTATCTGACTAGAATATGACACCGACACGGAGAACACCTGAATAACTAATCTCTAATACAATCCTTAATGTCTGATGTGTGTCCGCCATACACGGCTTCAGTTTACATCCAATATTCACCATATTTCGTACACATATTTTTCGGGCTAAATTTAGATCAGCTAAAGAAACAGTTTCGAAATTGGATCAATATTAGCTTTAAAATTAAATAAATTCGAATTTTTGATATCCGATCCGACATTAAAATCTGCCATCTTTGTTACAGCAGGGCACACGGTTAAGAAAGCTTAACAGTCAAAGGGATATAATCCAAAAATTGCCAGAAGGTATCTACAACATAGGCATGGATTACGTCCCTATAATTAGGAAGAATGCGAAGACGCTACTTTTATTAGGGCGGAAACGACGACATAGCCGATTCAAACCACTTCTTAAAAAATATCTGAAAATTCAATTCATGCTATTAGATGACATCTTTGGAAAGCTTACCCAATTCCTCATCAAGGATTAATAAAACTTTCTCACCGTGGGAGCCGGTTATTAGCTAGTACATTATAAATAAACTATTCATGATATGCACAAATAGCATTCTATAAAATATTTTATGATGGGTGTCAGCAGAAGTTTTTCCAGTAAGGGGTAAATGAAGGGAAAAAAATTTTTACTGGTAGTTTACTGCGGAAATGGATAAGACAGGACCCGCATCAATCTTTTTATGTCCGTGTTAGAAGTGAATTTTTTACCTTATTATATCCCGTACTTGATAAAGGTCTTTCGATCGAAACGTTGAAGTGTATTGTTATTGAATTTTATAAAACTACAGTACTTTGTTTTTACATGTTTCGTTATTGTTACATAGTTTTACTGCAGTCTTCTCTTCTTCTTCTTCTTTGTCGTCACACTGCTACCGGGTTGTTGCCCAGTGTCGGGTTTTCTGTTTTGTCTTGCGCTGTTCTAGTGGCTTGTGTGATTGTTATCTTTGCTCTTTCACAGGATTCTGCTACGCCATCTAACCATCTTTTTCCGTGGTCTTCCTCTTGCCTTCTTTCCCGATTTTCTGTTGTAGAAGACTCTGTATACTGTGGAGTTTGGATGCATTCTTATTAAGTGGCCAAACCACTTCATTCTTTGTTTATCTATGTAATTCAAGCACGGTTTTGTGCCAGCTTTCTTTCTTATGCTGATGTTGGTGATTTTGTCTTTTCTTGTGTTGTTGGTAACTTTTCGCAGGCAACGCATTTCACATGTAGTTATTTTTGTGACTGCGCTTTGCTCGATGTCCATGTTTGGCTCTGATAACACAAAATAGGTATAAAAATGCTGTTGATCATCTGTTGCTTAGCTGTCTGTGAAATTTTTGGGTGCCTTAACAATGGGGCTAGCTGGTAGGTTACAGCATTTGCTTTTGTACTCTAGCCTCTATATCTCTATCCAGTTTTCCGTCTTCTGTGAATATGCTTCCTAAGTATTTGAATTCTTTCACTTGGTTTATTTTAGTGTCATTGACATGGATGTCTAGATTATTATGTTTTCTTCCCATATTCATTATTTCTGTTTTAGTGTTGTTGATTTTCATGTCATGTTTTACACAATTTTTGTTCAAGGTGTCAATATGATGTTGTAGATCTTGTTCATTTTGATGTGTCAGGCACTGATCATCTGCAAACAGCAGTTCATTTATTTCATCATTATCTGAATTTGACTCACGAGTTATTTTATCCATATATGCAATAAAAAGTAGTGGTGAGAGGACACAACCTTGTCTAACACCTGATGTAATGGAGAACCAGTCGGTCATTCCTTCTGTTGTTCTTACTGTACTCTGGCTATCTTGATATAAGGCTTCTCTTATATCCATAATAAATCTATTTTATTTGCTCCCACGTCCCAACCTCATTGTCTTACAATATAAACATCGATGGCCATACATACATCATCAAGTGTATTCTCTGCATCGAACTATTGACTGTAATGGGCCTACATCGCCCGCTAACTCTTGCCTTAACCTTTTCGCTCTTCTGTGCTGATTTAGTGGCTTGCAGTATTTTTTTTAAAGATAACTCAACGCCAGTATACTTTCTTGATCGGCAAAATATAGGCATCTAAAGGTAACAATAAATACAGAGGGAAAGGGTTAATGTTGTAATATGCATTGCTGTTTAAAAGGTTTTAAAGCCGAGGTTTGGCTTGCACCGGGTTTTACTCCATACGGCTCGGTCCCTCTCCAGAGAAATGGCACACCACCTGCCGAGAGTATTGCACAAAGCACTGACTCCGTAGCTCCAGCATTAATCCTAGAGGTCTCTGGAAAAAACTGCACTAGTGAACAGAACGGTGCGGTCCGTGTTCGAACCACGACCTTCGACTCACAAGGCAAAGGGCGTAACCACTAGCCACAGAGACCCCACCCCGCAAGGTTGTATTTTGTCAATGTCTTGAGGTGTCTCGTCCAGTTGTGTCTTGATTGTCCACTTGCTTATCTTCCTTCAGTTTTTCCATCTAATATGGTTGTGATCAATGTATCATGTCAAATAGTAGCATGTCTCTTGCGGAACGTCACTTTGATCACAGCTTGCCTGAAAAACTGTTTCTAGCATGTTCTTCGCCTTTTTAATAATTTCCTGGCATTTTGCATTCACTATTTTTTTGCCTTTGCTTTCTGACTGGTTCTGGTTGCTTATTAATTGTAGTTCCTGGTGCACCCTTGTGCCTGATACCAGGCCGGACTAGCTCCCGAGCAGTTGCCGAATATATCAATCTTCCGTCTCTTTTGCAAACAGTTTATTTTATGTCACTGTGGGGGATCTCGATCACAAACCCAAGCGTACCTGGTTTAAACCCCAAGTTTGGAAGCAAATTCGTTTCCGTAGGATTTTGCAAAAGTTAAAAGTAGACCTCACCGCTCAGAATGCAATGGCAAACTACTGAACGTATAAGTGGTGCCTTAAAAATCAACGACTCGTTTACTGTGATTAATGGCTACGTCCTGTAAAGGATTTGCCACGATTTTCATTTCCTGTGTCCGAAATACTTTATTTACTGTGCCAATTATTGTGCCCGTCTTCAAATCGATGCTTCGGTACAAAATGGCAGGTTGTTGGTTATTCGTAAGTGACCTTTCAAAATAAATATCTTAAAATGTCCACATATACTTTAGAGTGCGTCCATTCTTTTAATGAACTATATGCCTCCCACTTCAATGTCAACTTTGCGATTCTTTTCATAAAAAATGTGTTCTTCATTGTTCATTTGAGGATCATCGTCATCGCACGTTGGACATGTCCATAATTGCTCGATCTTCTCCACCATGTATTTCAGTGTGTTTAGACTAACAACTCATGTTCTGTTCTGCTTTTTGTATCTACTGGAGGGTATTTTCCACTAAGTGTTCAATGCCCTTACCTTGAGAGTCGCAGGTACTGGGATCGAGTTCGGACTGCGACGTTCTGTTCACGAGTGTGTTTTCTTCCAGACGCTAAGATTGTTGTCGAAGCTACGGAGTTCGTGCTTTGTACACTACTCTCGGCAGGTGGCATGCCATTTCTGTATGGAGAGACTGAGTCATATGGGGTAAAACCCACTGCAATTCAGTCAATCCTTCATCTTAAAAACCCCCTTAATTACAAGGGTTCTTTCTTGGTTTTCTGTCTTGCCGCAACTATCGGTATACATAACTTGTGCAACAGAGATAGAAAAATATCCTTTATCTACCTCGTTGAAAGCTTCAGAGCGTATGTTTTCTATTAGAGCATTGATGATGTCACATTTGTCTATAGAATGTCCATTCTCGATCGCAGCCCCCTTTGTTCTGTTTGTACTTAATCATTTCATCTATTTAACATATTGGTTTTGCAAACATTTAGCTATTGATCACATTGGCTTTTGAGATACGCTCGTGCTCTAGCTATCTTGAGTCTATACTCCATGTTGGGAAATCCAGGAGAAACCTCATCGCCACGCAGGGTGTATCCCTTGTGCAACTGTGGGTGACATGCATAGCTTCATTCTGTATTCTTTCCAGCTTTTCAAGTTGCATCTTACTAACAGTGAGGATGACCATTGCATATTTAATGGTTGAAAGAACCAGCATCTGATACAGAATGATAAACAACCGTTGCTTCATATTATCTGCCGCCATAACTCTCATTGTCACCAGATCTTTACGTGCCATGACAATGACATACTCAACATGTTTCATGAAACACCCGCTGCGTTAAAATGTCACACCCTTAACATATCGTCTTTTTTAACATCTAGCTATTGACTACATTGGTTTTGTTAATATCTAGCTATTGATTACATTGGTTTTGTTAATATCTAGCTATTGACTACATTGGTTTTGTTAATATCTAGCTATTGACTACATTGGTTTTGTTAATATCTAGCTATTGACTACATTGGTTTTGTTAATATCTAGCTATTGACTACATTGATTTTGTTAATATCTAGCTATTTAACAAACTCTCTAATTCTTTACATACTATGAACGCTACCGAGTTCTAGCACCAAAATGTCTTATGACACCAGAATTGTAATCATAAGCTATGACAACAAAATTGTAATCATAATCTATGACAACATAATTGTAATCATAATCTATGACACCAGAATTGTAATCATAATCTATGACACCAGAATTGTAATCATAATCTATGACACCAGAATTGTAATCATAATCTATGACACCAGAATTGTAATCATAATCTATGACACCAAAATTGTAATCATAATCTATGACACCAGAATTGTAATCATAATCTATGACAACAAAATTGTAATCATAATCTATGACACCATAATGAATCATAATCTATGACACCAGAATGTAATCATATGAGCTTTTATGTTTACTTTGCAGTGAGTATCATATTAATTTACATGCGTCTGGCCAATGGATTAGAGGAGGTTTCTCCATGAGACCAGTTCAATCCCCAGCAAAGTCAATCGGGCAAACAGACAAATCTTAACCTAAACAGTTTCGCAGGCGATTTCACTACTGAGACCATTACATCCTCAGACTTTACCCACTTCCGGGTCCTACACCGTCATAAAATTTTATTACAGTCAGTAAGACAGTTTTCCATATTTGTTTTTCTTCATATTTTTTTTGACAACCATTTATGATTTTTCGTATTTCCTGACTTCTTCGTGGATCATAGGGCTTTATTAGATGTTCGCTAGTTTAGTGCTTCATTAGATGTTCGCTAGTTTAGTGCTTCATTAGATGTTCGCTAGTTTAGTGCTTCATATTCAGTTTATGTTCCTAGATTCTGTAGTGCTTCATTAGATGTTCGCTAGTTTAGTGCTTCATTAGATGTTCGCTAGTTTAGGGCTTCATTAGATGTTCGCTAGTTTAGTGCTTCATTAGGTGTTAGCTAGTTTAGTGCTTCATTAGGTGTTCGCTAGTTTAGTGCTTCATTAGATGTTCGCTAGTTTAGTACTTCATTATGTGTTCGCTAGTTTAGTGCTTCATTAGATGTTCGCTAGTTTAGTGCTTCATTAGATGTTCGCTAGTTTAGTGCTTCATTAGGTGTTCGCTAGTTTAGGGCTTCATTAGATGTTCGCTAGTTTAGTGCTTCATTAGATGTTCGCTAGTTTAGTGCTTCATTAGATGTTCGCTAGTTTAGGGCTTCATTAGATGTTCGCTAGTTTAGTGCTTCATTAGGTGTTAGCTAGTTTAGTGCTTCATTAGATGTTAGCTAGTTTAGGGCTTCATTAGGTGTTAGCTAGTTTAGTGCTTCATTAGGTGTTAGCTAGTTTAGTGCTTCATTAGATGTTCGCTAGTTTAGTGCTTCATTAGATGTTCGCTAGTTTAGTGCTTCATTAGATGTTCGCTAGTTTAGTGCTTCATTAGGTGTTAGCTAGTTTAGTGCTTCATTAGATGTTAGCTAGTTTAGGGCTTCATTAGGTGTTAGCTAGTTTAGGGCTTCATTAGGTGTTAGCTAGTTTAGGGCTTCATTAGGTGTTCGCTAGTTTAGGGCTTCATTAGGTGTTAGCTAGTTTAGTGCTTCATTAGATGTTCGCTAGTTTAGTGCTTCATTAGATGTTCGAGTGTTAGTGCTTCATTAGATGTTCGCTAGTTTAGTGCTTCATTAGGTGTTCGCTAGTTTAGTGCTTCATTAGATGTTCGCTAGTTTAGTGCTTCATTAGATGTTCGCTAGTTTAGTGCTTCATTAGATGTTCGCTAGTTTAGGGCTTCATTAGATGTTCGCTAGTTTAGTGCTTCATTAGGTGTTAGCTAGTTTAGTGCTTCATTAGATGTTAGCTAGTTTAGGGCTTCATTAGGTGTTAGCTAGTTTAGTGCTTCATTAGGTGTTAGCTAGTTTAGTGCTTCATTAGATGTTCGCTAGTTTAGTGCTTCATTAGATGTTCGCTAGTTTAGTGCTTCATTAGATGTTCGCTAGTTTAGTGCTTCATTAGGTGTTAGCTCGTTTAGTGCTTCATTAGATGTTAGCTAGTTTAGGGCTTCATTAGGTGTTAGCTAGTTTAGGGCTTCATTAGGTGTTAGCTAGTTTAGGGCTTCATTAGGTGTTCGCTAGTTTATGGCTTCATTAGGTGTTAGCTAGTTTAGTGCTTCATTAGGTGTTCGATAGTTTAGTGCTTCATTAGATGTTCGCTAGTTTAGTGCTTCATTAGATGTTCGCTAGTTTAGTGCTTCATTAGGTGTTAGCTAGTTTAGTGCTTCATTAGGTGTTAGCTAGTTTAGGGCTTCATTAGGTGTTAGCTAGTTTAGTGCTTCATTAGATGTTCGCTAGTTTAGTGCTTCATTAGATGTTCGCTAGTTTAGTGCTTCATTAGGTGTTCGCTAGTTTAGGGCTTCATTAGATGTTCGCTAGTTTAGGGCTTCATTAGGTGTTAGCTAGTTTAGTGCTTCATTAGGTGTTAGCTAGTTTAGGGCTTCATTAGGTGTTAGCTAGTTTACTGCTTCATTAGATGTTCGCTAGTTTAGTGCTTCATTAGGTGTTCGCTAGTTTAGGGCTTCATTAGGTGTTCGCTAGTTTAGGGCTTCATTAGATGTTCGCTAGTTTAGGGCTTCATTATGTGTTCGCTAGTTTAGTGCTTCATTAGGTGTTAGCTAGTTTTCATGATCTCTGACTGCTTTCTTTATAGCTCCATAGGAATGTCCAGCATCCTTCAGTTTAGTTTTGAGTTTGTCTTCCACAATAACTTCCGTTTTCAAGTCTGCACAAGATTTCCTTCCTCTCCATTTCCAACAATGCTCAACCAGAACCAACTGTAAACTTATGGGCCTGCAGAATCAGGTAAGAATTATGGGAAATCAGACCACAACTACACCACGTAACCTCGAATTTCAGTATTGGTGTATATAGACCAACTAATTCATTATAAAATTAACACAAAATGCTAAATGGAAGTTATATTATGCAACAAGTTAAGTTTAACAATACGGAATATCACTGTTATGAATATTTTTCACCAATAAATAACCATAGGCTCTCAGAATTGAGTAAAATTGCAAAAAAGCTTGCAGTGTTCTATCAAACATAGAAATTCCAGCCCTCCCCGCTCCGATCTAGTTCCCGCTATACCCCGTCAGTTGTCAGGTCTAGTTATTTAGAGTTGGCTTTGGTTCAAGCCAAGTACCTTGTATTCCCACGGCTACACCCAGTGATACACGACTCTTGTCTTTCGTGGGATATGCCCAACCCATTCCATTTACTTTTCTATGTTAACAACAAAATATTTAGTACATAGGTTTTCAAAGTGGGTGGTACCAAGTGGTAGCACAGGCATTATGTTCCCCCTTTCATACACCGTTCTAGAAAGTGGTAACACAGGTTTATGTCCATCCTTTCATACACCGTTCTAGAAAGTGGTAACACAGGCTTATGTCCATCCTTTCATACACCGTTCTAGAAAGTGGTAACACAGGCTTATGTCCATCCTTTCATACACCGTTCTAGAAAGTGGTAACACAGGCTAATGTCCCCCCTTTCATACACCGTTCTAGAAAGTGGTATCACAGACTTATGCCCCCTTTCATACACCGTTCTAGAAAGTGGTAACACAGGTTTATGTCCCCCTTTCATACACCGTTCTAGAAAGTGGTAACACAGACAATCTTCTTCTTTATACGTTTGTCCGCTATAAATTCAGTCCTAGAGCCTGTTATGGCGGCTCTGACTGATTGTTACGTGACGTTTTTGCTTTCCTGTTTATCGGTGTTCCCCGATATACAGGTGTGCCTTCTCCGATCCCAAATGTAAATACAGGCAGTAAAGACAGAAAGGAAAGAGAGAGAGAGAAAAAAAACCACAAGATGTTGATACCCACCTGCAAAGTAGCATCTTTTCAAGAGTGTTTTCTTCAATAAGCTCCCCAATCTCAACCGTCTGTAGAAAAGTATCCAATGGTTCTATGTATTTTAAAATAGCGTCACACGCGCGTTGTTTATCTAAGCGTTTGGGCTCTGAGGAATATCATAGACATATGTCAATAATATAATAGCCGTTCATCGCAGGCGATGATGACAACAGCCTCAGACGTGTGCTACTGCACCTCTCTGGTGTGTGCGGAGATGAATATAGGGTTCAATCCTCGAACCCAACCCATACCATAGGTGGGGTATCCCATACCATAGGAGGGCATATATGATCAAGGTTAGACATAGGTGTTGTGTATTTTGTCATTTCGTGCAGCTTGCTTTCTCTGCACCTCAAAAGTATGACCATTATCAGCTATGCTAGTTCCTCTTGTGTTGTTACAGTGCCACACATTTGGCAATCTTGCGCAAGGGATTCTCACCATGTGGTGTCTATATCGGAGCATTTTAGGTACATTTTAACGGTATATTTAAAGCTTTTATTCTATCCACCAGCTAACGGATCATCTACCCCATTCAAGCACGCCATACTTCATCTGTTTTTGGGGTGCATTTATCAGGAATCCGAGCAACGTGTCCGGCCTTATCTCACTTAGGTCTTCTGCAGTATGGTTAATATTATAAGCAGTTTGTGATTTACAGTGCGGTCGACAAGGTGTGTTTAGCACTTTGCTCTGCTTCCAGTGGAGATGGGACTGGCTAGTCTCTCTTACTATTCTTTTTCCTTTAACTCCTCTTGAAGCATAAGGCATCAACGAATTTCGTGGATATACTGTCCTGGACATGCGGGTGCTAACGGTAATGAGAGAGCGCACAGGCTTGCATCAACAGCATCGATTGTTGGGCAGTTGAAGATGGATAAGGTGGATGTTCTTCGGTCTCTTCGCGACTGTCTGTTGGATGAGGATACTAACATCGATGTTGAATCAATCAAGCGATTTAGGTAGTTCGGAGTTATCTGTTATACAAGTCGAACTGGATGCCTGAGAGGCAGAGTGAGATATGTGTTTAATCAGCAAGACACGGGAGACTGAGCACCTATGGGTCTGCCCGGAGTGTAATGACGTCAGTTTTGTAACCAATAAGCAATAACTCTTTCTCTATTTCTGCCGAAGATACTGTCAGAGGCTGGGCTTCCTTGTGATTTTAGCCTGAGTTTGTCATACACGGTGTGTCTACGTTAATCCACGACTTCTCTATCAGTATCAGACTGGTAAAATCTGTCGACGTTTCTTTATCTAGTTTTTTTTTCTCTGGTAGGCCGTCAAACCATCACTAAACCCTTTAACCTGAATTGTAGGGTGTCCTCTCCGTCTGATCATTATTGTTTGATATGTTCGAGAAGGTTAAACCGTAGCCTACGATAACCGTACGGTCATCAGACTACAGCCAACTATAGATAAATAGGCCAGACAACTGAACGGCGATTCCCTGACCTAGATCAGAAAAGGGGGTTGGAAATTATAGATGTTTGATAGAACACTGCAAGCTTTTTCCAATTTTACTCAATTCTGTGAGTCTATGGTTATTTATTGTGAAAAATATTCATAATACTCATATTCCTTATTGTTAAACTTAACTTGTTGCATAATACAACTTCGAGTTAGCATTTTGTGTTGATTTTAAAATGAATTCGGCTATATACAACAATACTGGAATTCGAGGTCATATGGTGTAGTTGTGGTCTGATTCCCAATAATTCTGACCTAAGTCCGAAGGCCCATAAGTTTCTAGTTGGTTCTGATCAGATTCAGATAAAGATTCTAGGAAATAAGACCACAACCGGTCACGTGACCTTGCATTCCATTATTGTTGTAAATAGCCAAATTCATTTTCAAATCAACACAACATGCTAAATCAAAGTTATATTATGTAACAAGTTCAGTTTAACACTAAGAATGTCAACATTGATAATATTTTCATCAATAATAATGACAAACTCATAGAATTGAGTCTATTGACTATTGTCTATTGTTTATTCCCAGGTAGAAGATGTAGTTGGTCGTCCACTCTTGCCGTTAAACGTAGGGATGGGAGTTTGCGTTTGAGGGCCAGATGAGTCGCTCTTGTTGTGTTATATCCGGTCGTGTTTATGTAGTGTTGTATTGATATTGTCTATCCATCTTTTCTTGGTCTTCCCTTAGCTCTAGTACCCGATCTCTTTTTATTGTATGCTGTTATTGGTGGTTTCCACTGTTTCCACTGTTCTTCTCCATGTCTTCAATAGACGTGCATGCCTTCTTTTCCCCTCCGCTGTCCATCGGAAAGTTGCCCTAACCAATCTGACATTCGGACATAAAAGCCCAATCCACTTTCATTTTCTTCTGCTAATGACGGTCTCCAATTTGTTCGTTTTTAAACATCTTCATTTGATACTGTATTTGGCCAGAATATTTGTTTTTAAAGATCTTCATTTGATACCGTATTTGGCCAGAAAATTTGTTTTTAAAGATCTTCATTTGATACCGTATTTGGCCGGTAAATTTGTTTTTAGACATCTTCATTTGATACCGTATTTGGCCAGAAAATTTGTTTTTAAAGATCTTCATTTGATACCGTATTTGGCCAGAAAATTTGTTTTTAAAGATCTTCATTTGATACCGTATTTGGCCGGTAAATTTGTTTTTAAAGATCTTCATTTGATACCGTATTTGGCCAGAAAATTTGTTTAAAAAATGGCATGATGTTGGGGTCCTTTTCAGCACTTACTACTTTATAAAACACCATTTTTGAAGCGCACACAAAACTCCATTCTAGAAATCTCTTCTTGTCCTGACTCTCTGAGGCAAAATCATAATTAGAGAAAATAAAGACTAATGTATAATAACACTGCTAGGATACTGCATTAGACTTTCGTAGGAAGGGCGAAAATTTGTATCCTGTTCATGGCCCTTAGGGGACACACAAGTCTCCTCACCTCCCAGTGGTGCAGACCAAGTAACTGACAGTGAGGCTCATGGCCCTTAGAGGACACACAAGTCTCCTCACCTCCCAGTGGTGCAGACCAAGTAACTGACAGTGAGGCTCATGGCCCTTAGAGGACACACAAGTCTCCTCACCTCCCAGTGGTGCAGACCAAGTAACTGACAGTGAGGCTCATGGCCCTTAGAGGACACACAAGTCTCCTCACCTCCCAGTGGTGCAGACCAAGTAACTGACAGTGAGGCTCATGGCCCTTAGAGGACACATAAGTCTCCTCACCTCCCAGTGGTGCAGACCAAGTAACTGACAGTGAGGCTCATGGCCCTTAGAGGACACACACGTCTTCTCACCTGCCAGTGGTGCAGACCAAGTAACTGACAGTGAGGCTCATGGCCCTTAGAGGACACACAAGTCTCCTCACCTCCCAGTGGTGCAGACCAAGTAACTGACAGTGAGGCTCATGGCCCTTAGAGGACACACAAGTCTACTCACCTCCCAGTGGTGCAGACCAAGTAACTGACAGTGAGGCTCATGGCCCTTAGAGAACACACAAGTCTCCTCACCTCCCAGTGGTGCAGACCAAGTAACTGACAGTGAGGCTCATGGCCCTTAGAGAACACACAAGTATCCTCACCTGCCAGTGGTGCAGACCAAGTAACTGACAGTGAGGCTCATGGCCCTTAGAGGGCACACACGTCTCCTCACCTCCCAGTGGTGCAGACCAAGTAACTGACAGTGAGGCTCATGGCCCTTAGAGGACACACACGTCTCCTCACCTCCCAGTGGTGCAGACCAAGTAACTGACAATGAGGCTCATGCCCTTAGAGGACACACAAGTCTCCTCACCTCCCAGTGGTGCAGACCAAGTAACTGACAGTGAGGCTCATGGCCCTTAGAGGACACACAAGTCTTCTCACCTCCCAGTGGTGCAGACCAAGTAACTGACAGTGAGGCTCATGGCCCTTAGAGGACACACAAGTCTCCTCACCTCCCAGTGGTGCAGACCAAGTAACTGACAGTGAGGCTCATGGCCCTTAGAGGACACACAAGTCTCCTCACCTCCCAGTGGTGTAGACCAAGTAACTGACAGTGAGGCTCATGGCTATAGGGGCTCTAATTCGCCTATAGGGATGGACTTTCCTAGGTCCATTTAAAAAAATGTGTCTTACCTAGGGAGGTGAACGCGAATCAAAATCATACAGAAACCGGACGATCTGGTCTATGGATCTGTAGACGTCGAACTGGCGCAACGAGCTCAACGCTCTATGACACAAGTCAAATACATACCACAAAGAGTGATTTAACTAGTGGTTGACGCAGGACGACACAACGAACACGCTCTATGTTGCAAATTAGATAAATACCACAACGAAGGGAATAACGGGTGATTGATGTGGAGCCGGGAACCCTGGCCTGTACTACGAGTTCGTGCACTGACGCTGACATTTTACTGTGTAAGAAAGAAATCGGAGGACATGGTAACTCACCGAATTGCAATGATGATAATTCAAATCAATCAATCAATCTATCAATGATGTGGAGAAAACGAGGAATAAGATGACTGTTGAACAGACAAAAAAAACTTCTGCTACAAGTCCCCAGACTCCAATATCCCGAATATTTACAGTTTGGGTGTGTTTTTATAACTGTATAATAATAAGTGTACTGGCTGATGCTTCAAATCAGGAAGATAAAATTTAGATATTTTGGACATATAAAAAGATATGAAGGGCTGGAGAAGACCATCATGGAAGGAGGCATTCCGGCAAAAAGAAGAGAGGAAGACCACGGAGAAGATGGATTCAGGATGTAACTGAATGTAACATGGCGGCTGCAGAGGCAGGACATATGTCCCATGAGAGAGAGAAATTGCAAAGGACTGTTGGGGTGGCAAAGTTCTGCTCAGAACGAGCTATTTTATGATGATGATAATAAGTGTAAAGGTGGCACGTGATCTGAGTTAATTTTCGCAGTATGCGTGAAATATTTTTCCCATCCTAACGGCTCTCAAGTGGACCCAGCCTCAATTGGGTACCAGAAAAAGCACTGGGAAGAAAAGGTGGCCGACGTGATGCTGACCACATCACCCATCGTGTGCTGACGGTCAATGAAAAATACGGACCTAACACCGTAGTACCCAATCGATTATACCGAGAAGAACAGCAGGTATTGGCCAGTGGTCAGTATGGAGACTGTCATGCACTTGGACGACATACACGAACATAAGCATATCTCGCGGTATGAAAAAGGATTTCTCGACTCTGAGAAATGAAAACCGCGGCATATCCTTTACCGGACTTAGCCACCAACCGCAGTAAATGAGTCGCCCATTTTCAAGGCACCACTTATAAGTTCATTAGTTTGCCATTGCTTTCTGAACGATGAAGTCTATTTTTATCGCTTGTAAAAATCCAAGAGAACGAATTTGCTTCCAAATCTGCCTGCCACAGAGTTTGAACCATGTACGCGTTCAACAATATCCAAGAACATTGAAAGGTTTTGTGTTTGTCACAAGAGTATCATTCAATGATATATAATAGTATCATTCAGAGATACATAAACGTATCATACGAATATCAGAACACTAAAAGCATGTATATTCTCAGTGTCAATGTATGGAAGTCAAGTATGGACATTTAACAAAGCAGTGGAAAAACATATGTACTTTTGAATATAAGTGTTACAGAAGATTATATCGTGTATCATGGACAGAGAAGAGAACAAATAAATCTATCCATCTAGAACTCAAAATCAAAGAAAACTGGCTGATGCTATAAATAAGAACAAGAATATGTAAGTATTCTGGACATATAAGAGACACACAGGGTTGGAGATCATTATGGAAGGAGGCATATCGGCAAAGAGAAGAAGAGGAAGACCACGGAGAAGATATTCAGGATGTAACTGAAGGTTTGAACATGACAGCCAGTGTTCTTAAAGTGAGACATCTGGGCTATGAGAGAGAAATTCGAAGGACTGTTAGAGTGGGAAAGTTCTGCTCAGGACAAGATATTTGATGATGGTAAATATCTTTTAAATGAATTTATCAAGTGTTTGACTGTAGCAGCTTCTAAGTTTTCGCTTGTCTCTCTTGTCTTTCAGCCCATCCCTAAGTCTCTTTTCAAAAATTCTTCCCTTTTCGTAATGCTGTTTTTGACATAACTCGGTCATCAACTACTTTGTCTCATTTGCTGGGACAGATAAAAATGTTCTTCATTGAGAACTTGCATACATCCTTATATCTGAGCTGTGGTCTGGCTTGGTACCTCTTTCTCTCCGAAAGTTCACAGAATAACACTTGTTTTTGTATGAAGCTGTTGTCCATTCTTCTCACATGCTCTGGCCATCTTAGTTTTCTACTGCTAAGCATGTCTATGATTGAAGACAAGTTTGCACATTGCAGTACTTCAGAGTTGATTATCTTGTCGTACCACCTGATGTTCATAATCTTGAGGGAACATTGAAGGTGAAATGAAAGATATTAAGAATACTCTCGTTCCTTGAGTAGGCTGTCCACGTTTCTGAGCCATATAGTAATGTGTTAAATATTAAAAGCTGATTATAAAAGTCATAGTAATATTAATAATAGAAATAGTAGTATTAATAAAAATAGTAATAGTAATAATAAACATAGGGTTGCCATGCGTTCTCATTTTTGCGGACACGTCCTCATTTCACTAGTAAATCTGATTCTTCGCAAACAATTTTGGAAATTTGTAGATTTGTCCGCATATTTACAAGCCAAGACAAAATTAATCGAGTTTGTACTGACAAATGTGTGCACATAGATGATTCAAAGTGCTGTGGTCGGTACTGCAAATCTGGAGAAATTGGCACCCACCTATAAAAATCAAGAGCTATTACAAAAAATTTGTGTGAATATATTGAAAACTGTAGATGTAGTAATGGTGGCGTCTGTGTCCTAGGGGATAGTGATTCGGTCTATTAAACCCAACGTTCTGAGTTCGAATCACGCGGCGGACAGTTTGGTTGCAAATTGTTTCGCGTGGGTTTTTACAAAGGACGATGGCACCACCGTTCAGAAAGCAATGGCAAACTACTGAACGTAATAATGCCTAGAAAAATGACAAACAGCGTTAAAAAGCTGGGGTTGATTCTCAAAGTCCTGAAAATGATATGCAATTAACTTAACTTAGAGGTAGTAATATATAGCCTGAAATCGTGAAGATAGCATAGTTCTTTATTGCTATTCCAGCACACAATACTTCGGTAGAAAGACTATTATTTAATCCGTGCCCAATGGACACATTAGAGAAATCATTTTAGTCAAATCAATTTTACTTGTAAAATTTAATTTCAAACATTTCACATGCATGCAATTTTATGGACATTTGATGCAATAGAAAGACTTTCTAAAAAAGTCCAGGTCATCAGAAAATATATTTCACGATTTAAATGGAATTTAATGTTAGGATAAGTGTCCTCATTTCAGAAGATCTTAATATGGCAACCCTAAATAATAATAATAGTAATAATAATAATAATAATAATAATAATGGGTGGCAATACCAATGACAATGTGTGTGTGCTATACTTATTTAATTAACCTAATATTTCAATGATAATATTTAGTAACTTACCAACAAGAACAATAGCACAAGCAAGAATAATGAAGATTGAATTAAGCATGACTACTATTGTTGAGATCAAATGTACAATTGTCAACTGCAGAATTATTGAGATGGGTTGACTACTGTTGTTGAGATCAAATGTACAATTGTCAACTGCAGAATTATTGAGATGGGTTTTAGTGTCAATTGTAACGTTCAACAGTGATTCCCAAACTGTCTGGTTCAACAGTGACTCCAAAGTTGTCTGGTTCAATGGTAATACTCAAGCTGTGTTGTTCAACAGTGACTCTAAAGCTGTCTTGCACAACAGTGACTCTCAAGCTGTCTTGCACAACGGTGACTCTAAAGCTGTCTTGCACAACGGTGACTCTAAAGCTGTCTTGCACAACGGTGACTCTCAAGCTGTCTTGCTCAACAATGACTCAACAGTGCTCAACAGTGCTAAACAGTGATTCCCAAGCTGTCCTTTAAACAGTGATTTCCAAGTGGTCTGGTTTAATGGTAATTCTCAAGCTATCTGGATAAATAGTGAATCTCAAGTTGTCTTGTTAAGCAGTGACTCCCAAGTTGTCTTGTTAAACAGTGACTCTCAAGTCTTACAACAGTGATCCCATATTTGTCTTATGCAACAGTGATATTCTAAAGTTTTTTTTCTCAACAGTTATTCTCAAACTGTCTTGTTGAACAGTGATTTCTGAGCTGTTTTATTGCACAAAAACAATAACAATACACATTGACATTTCGACCAAAAGGCCATTATCATGACTTTGTAAAACTACAGTACTCTGCTTTTACATGTTTCGCCTTTGCTTCATAGTTTTACTGCAGTCTTTTCTGACATCGATAAAGCCGTTATATTAAACAGTAACTCTCAAGTCTTATGCAACAGTGACTCTCAAGTTTTCTTTTTCAACAGTGTCTCTTAAGTTGTCTTGATCAACGGTGACTCTCAAGCTGTCTTGTTAAACAGTGACTCTCAAACCTCACTTAACAGTGATACCCTAGTTGTCTTATGCAACAGTGACTCTCTAGTGGTCTTGTTCAACAGTGACTTTTTTGCTGACTTATTAAACTGCGATTTTCTAGTTGCCTTATTCAACAGTTACTTTCTAACTGTCTTGATCCACACGGGCCCTCTAACTGTCTTGATCCACACGGGCCCTCTATCTTGATCCACACGGGCCCTCTAACTTTCTTGATCCACACGGGCCCTCTAACTGTCTTGTTCAACTGTGACGCTTCAACTATCTTGTGTCACGGTCGCACTCTAACCGTCTTGCTCAGCAGTGAATCAATACTTTCTCTATTTATCTTGTTGAGTGATTTTCTATTTATCTTCTTGAGTGTGATTGTCCAGTTATCTTTGTTCAGCTGTATTCTCCAGTTATCTTTGTTCATCTGTACTCTCCAATTATCTTGTTCAGCTGTACTCTCCAATTATCTTATTCACCTGTACTCTCCAGTTATCTTATTCACCTGAACTCTCCAGTTATCTTATTCAGCTGTACTCTTCAGTTATCTTATTCAGATATACTCTCTAGTTATCTTATTCAGATGTACTCTCTAGTTATATTATTCATCTGTGACTCTCTAATATTCTTGTTCCCTCTTAGTAATTGGAATAGGCGTTTCTCCCTCATGAAATCCTAACTTTTCTATCAGTCTATACAAACAATAATTCTGCAGCTATTTCAAATTAACAAAATGAACGACAAAACAAGTGTAACCTGATATACATGAATAATTAATTATTCTGACGCCCGAGTGGTTACCGGGGCCCAAATTTGGGGTGTAAAGAATAGAACCACTGTTATCTGCCACGCATGTCGTAAGAGGCGACTAAGGAGGTTTGGCTGAAATCGGATGCACATGTCCTAAACGTGTAGACGTCTATGCGTTTAGTGGCCTACTAAACCAATATGCAACGTATACACGTTTTTGGCAAAGATCAAACATATCACAAAGAGTGATTAAAATTGGTCGTAAAGAACGAACGCAAAGAAGAAGAATTATTCTGAAATTCTAGTTTCTGACACAAAACAATATAATATTTTTGTGTACCAGTTGTTCTATTATGTGATGTTAATTTTGAATAAATTAGCATAATTGGATATTCGATACAGCAGAGTATCATCATCAGGTGCAGTGCCGGATGGCGTGCGTAGGCGACAGTACACCGCTGCTAAAAAAACCAACATAGAATAATTATCTCGTGGTTACATATCGAATTAATGCTATAGTGACATTTTTATTATTACCATTATATTCATTATAAATCAGAGTATGCCCAACATATCTCCACCTTCACTTTCTTATAACAGACATTTCTCTGATTTCATGACTTCTTCTGAATTCGTATTAATCAACATCGAACCGACGTGTTAGGCCGCTGGCGGCTGCTTGATTTGTTGAGGCGGTGATCGGAGCACCTATACATGTCCGGAGTGCAATGATGATAGTCCTCATATAACTGATAACAGATTCTGAATTCCTCCATTTTAAAATGTATAGCCATTTATCTTATTATTTGATTTACTTTATTGCATCCATGTTGGATTTCGTTAGTTATTCTTTCATTTGCTGAACAAAATGCTCTCTAGGTATGTGAACTCTTTGACTTGTTTTAATAAGCGTTTGCTAATGGAGATATTATTAATGTTTTCCTCTCTCGCGAATGTCATTACTTCGGTTTTGTCAATGTTTATTCTCATATTGTATTCATTGCAGTATGTGTATACATGTATATTGCAACTGAAGAATGTTAATGTGTTGCTGCAGCTGTTCCTCTGTTGTTGATATGATTGCCTGATCGAAGGCTAAAAGCTGTTTAGACAAGTGCACAAAAGTAAAGAAAAAAACAAATGATATTATGATATGATTGATTAATTGATGTTGTGACAGGTGAATGTTAAAAATATTGACAACACATCACATTTTCTATATCAGGCACTACACTACTGAAAATATGTTATTTTTAAAATATCAATTTCAGAATGCGTTCAGCTTTAGGTTGACTAACTTATCAAGCGTATCCAGTAACGGACCAGGTTTGGTGTACATTTAAAAGTTAAATCTCCAACCATATCACTAAGTCAAAAAGTCATATCAATAACATCATGTCGGGGTGTCTCTGTGGCTAAATGGTTACGCCTTTGCCTTGCATTTCAAAGGTGGTGGGTTCGAATCTGGATCGCGCCGTTCTGTTCACAAATGGATTGTTTTCCAGAGACCCCTAGAATAGTTGCTGGAGCTACGGAATTTATGCTTTGTGCAATAATCTCGGTAGATGGCGTGCCATTCCTGTGGAGAGGGATCGGGTCATATAGCGTAACACTCGATGCAATGAAGTCAATCCTTCGGGTTTAGGCCTTTCAGTAACTGCCTGTTGGATGAAGACACTAAAACAGATGTTGACTCGTCAATCCTTCGGGTTTAGGCCTTTCAGTAACTGCCTGTTGGATGAAGACACTAAAACAGATGTTGACTCGATCCTACGATTAAGCAGTTTGGATTTTAAAAAAAACAAGATTTTCCCGCCGAAGGATTGCAAGGTTTTATCTCATATGGCTCGGTCCTTCTCCGCAGAAATGGCACACCGCCTGCTGAGAGTATTGCACAAAGCTGGATACACGTAGCTCCGGCAAGAATCCTAGGAGACTCTGAAAACAATTTAATCGTGAATAAAATGTCGCGATCAGGATTCGAACCCAAGACCTTCGACTCGTAAGGCAAGGGCTTAACCACTTAACCACTTAACCACTTAACCACTTAACCACTTAACCACAGATACCTCCAGTTTGGAATTACCCATTGTACAGGTAGAAGTGAGGAATACAGTGAGGGGTAGAGTGAAGAATGTGTTAAACGAGCGATCGACGGTTTTTGGTAAACTTATTATGTAGCGTCTGTGATGACAGAACATTTGAATGGCTTACAAAAATTGTTTTGGATGTTTACCCAAATGCACTCTTTACCCATTGTTATGCCCATACATTGAACCTTGTCTTGCAACAAATGCACTCTTTACCCATTGTTATGCCCATACATTGAACCTCGTCTTGCAACAAATGCACTCTTTACCCATTGTTATGCCCATACATTGAACCTTGTCTTGCAACAAATGCACTCTTTACCCATTGTTATGCCCATACATTGAACCTTGTCTTGCAACAAATGCACTCTTTACCCATTGTTATGCCCATACATTGAACCTTGTCTTGCAACAAATGCACTCTTTACCCATTGTTATGCCCATACATTGAACCTTGTTCTACAACAAAATTTGAAGAATATCATATAATGCAATACTTTTTTTCACTCTCAATGGTATTTCAGCATTTTTTGCAAAATCGTCCAAGAGAACAATAGCTCTTCAAGACTTTCTATCCAAGAAGTTGCCAACTGTTGCGCCCACCAGGTGGAACTTCACTTCTAGATTAGTACATATAGTGAACTATCAGTGGTTAGAAAATAAGTCACAAGCGCAGTCCCAGGGACACCGTCGCTCCAGGATCAGTGAGCTTGCACTGATTAAAACCCTACCCCACCTCCTTGTGGTGACCTTGGAAACAGACAACGGCTTTTGTCTGGCTAAGGGGATGGCGATCGAGGGAGAGCTACTCTGGTATAAGTAGTGGTGCAAGCGCAGCTAGGTTTTATGAGATCTACTCGCAACGCAGACGAGCATAATCTCAGAGTGTATGCTTCTGCACGTCTCTCCTGACCGATGGGAAAAGCTGCATAACTGCAAATGAATAGTAAAAAATAACAGTAGTTAGAACTTATTTACTATTTTGACAATGTTATTGAATGTTTCAGAGATTTGGATGTTGACAGAGTGGTTAAATCACAAGGTTTTCTGACTTTTTTGAAGAACCTAAATACATTGTTCCTACTTCGCGTTTTTTTAAAAAGATTATTAGCATTAGCTGATGTTTTAATATCGATAAGGAAATCAGCAATCGATACACAAAAGGTACTGGGGCAGTTAACACCACCGTTGTCACATAAAGAGATAACGTTCAGAAAGAAAAACTGAAGCAAATCTTATAAGAACAATTTTCTGGTCAACACTATGTTACCAGTGTCAAGCATGGCCAGTAACAGCATCTAATGAGAAGGAAATCATAACGACAGAGATGATGTGTCTTAGAAGAGCTGCTGGTGTGACAACAAGAGACAAAATTAGAAATGAAGAAATCAGAAGAAGACTGGATGTGAAACCATCTACCACATAGAGTCACAATGACAAAGTATATTGAGCACATTTTAATAGGAATACCACGTAAAAGATGGAGGGAGGGCATCTACAACAGTCTTAAGAAAATAAATAACAGGTTACACAGTGCATTAGAACATGCACACTTTAAGATCACTATATCCCTCCCTCTTTCCCAACACTTATATAAAGTAAATGGTGGTAGAGAATAATACAGACATTTTATACTCTTACAATTTAATATAAACAAAAAATTTCGATAATTTGTATTGTTGTCAGAAAATAGAAGATATTAAAAATGAACTTCAACGAGCAAGGAATACTGTCTTGATGCTTTTTGTTATTCATCATTGGAAATTAGTGGAGAAGACTTTGAATCATCTTCAAATAAAAGGCGTCGTCGTTGTAGTTTAGTTTAGTCGCCGGATCATCCTCACTGCACGTCAAACCAATTATTCCATAAGTGCTCCGATGTCCTCCTCAGTATGTCTCTCAGCGTGTGGCAACTAGCGACACCGGTTCTTTATTGGTTTACTATTCTTCTTTAGCTACCAGCATAGTGTTCTTATCTAGCTACACCACATTTTACTTGGTAATTCTTGCAGTCTAGTTAATGTTGTAGATTCTCCACTATTACTTTAATCATGTGCCCGACCTCTCACTCTCAGGGAATTTATAATATCAGCCTTGTCCATCGCTTTTTACAGCATCCATACCTTCAAGCCTGTAGGACAAAATGCATACCACCAACTGTATTTTGAAATTAGAGATAACATTAGTGTTCACACAGAAACAAGGTTTGCGACTTTAAAGTAGCTTGAGTATTTCCACTTTCTTTATGAGTAAAAGTATAATAGTTTTAAGAAAAATTGTCCAGACGACCAAGTAATTAAACTAAAAGACATTTATAGAGGAATGTTCGACTACGTACAATTAAAAAATGAACTTGTGTTACTTTATTGTTCAGATGTGTTATATAATAAGTCAGTTCATGACTTACTACTGTCTCTAGGTGAAAATGATCTCAGTTTAGGCTTTAAAGATGTGTTCAAACTAATCATGACTATTCCAATAACTGATGCGTCTGTTGAAAGGTTAATTGTTCAGCATTAAAGCGAATCCACTATTGTGGCAGATCTACACAAAGTCAAGATAGACTCGCCATTCTTAGCCTTTTATCGATTGAATATGAACTTTTGAGCAAGTTTAGAACGAAGAATACATTTTACGATGCCATCACAAAGAAGTTTATGTAAAATGAAAGAAGATTGGATCTGATCTTCAAGTGGAACATGTAAATGGAAATATGCACTATTTAAAAATATATTTTCCCAGTTCAATAACTATCTTTGCATAATTGAGTATAGTTGGCTTTTCAAGCTTCTCAAGGAAAAAGAGCTTAAATAGGAGGAGCACATATTCAATTTAAGTAGCAGCACACCTATCTCGGTCCATTATCAGGGTACGCCACTGGTTCTATCATCATCTATTGCAATCGTAACGTTTACTTGGTCTAATTCTATCTTGTTCTCCTCCATAAGTACAATACGACTTTTATTTTGTAAACAATCAACAAACACTCAGTGCCGAACCTGGACACTGACATCAAGTGATAGAAGAAAACTAGTCACAACAGAGATGTAGTGTCTACGCAGAATGCTGGGGGTAACAAGAAGAGATTGATTTAGAAATGAAGGCATCAGGAAGAAAAAGTAGGTACAACATCAGTACTGAACTTAATTAACCCTTTCACTCCACATTTTTATTTCTCTCCCTATGAACACATTTTATTTGCAATCTATACGAAATTATTTCTCTCTCTCTCTGAACACATTTTATTTGCAATCTATACGAAATTATTTCTCTCTCTCTCTGAACACATTTTATTTGCAATCTATACGAAATTATTTCTCTCTCTCTCTGAACACATTTTATTTGCAATCTATACGAAATTATTTCTCTCTCTCTCTGAACACATTTTATTTGCAATCTATACGAAATTATTTCTCTCTCTCTCTGAACACATTTTATTTGCAATCTATACGAAATTAACCACTATACTGACTTGGCTTCATTTTATTAACAAAAATATGGAAGTCAGTACATCGGCGTAGAAGAGTGAAAGATCTAACAAAAATATGGAAGTCAGTACATCGGCGTAGAAGGGTGAAAGATCTAACAAAAATATGGAAGTCAGTACATCGGCGTAGAAGGGTGAAAGATCTAACAAAAATATGGAAGTCAGTACATCGGCGTAGAAGGGTGAAAGATCTAACAAAAATATGGAAGTCAGTACATCGGCGTAGAAGGGTGAAAGATCTAACAAAAATATGGAAGTCAGTACATCGGCGTAGAAGGGTGAAAGATCTAACAAAAATATGGAAGTCAGTACATCGGCGTAGAAGAGTGAAAGATCTAACAAAAATATGGAAGTCAGTACATCGGCGTAGAATGGTGAAAGATCTAACAAAAATATGGAAGTCAGTACATCGGCGTAGAAGGGTGAAAGATCTAACAAAAATATGGAAGTCAGTACATCGGCGTAGAAGAGTGAAAGATCTAACAAAAATATGGAAGTCAGTACATCGGCGTAGAAGGGTGGAAAGATCTAACAAAAATATGGAAGTCAGTACATCGGCGTAGAATGGTGAAAGATCTAACAAAAATATGGAAGTCAGTACATCGGCGTAGAAGGGTGGAAAGATCTAACAAAAATATGGAAGTCAGTACATCGGCGTAGAAGAGTGAAAGATCTAACAAAAATATGGAAGTCAGTACATCGGCGTAGAAGGGTGAAAGATCTAACAAAAATATGGAAGTCAGTACATCGGCGTAGAAGAGTGAAAGATCTAACAAAAATATGGAAGTCAGTACATCGGCGTAGAAGAGTGAAAGATCTAACAAAAATATGGAAGTCAGTACATCGGCGTAGAAGAGTGAAAGATCTAACAAAAATATGGAAGTCAGTACATCGGCGTAGAATGGTGAAAGATCTAACAAAAATATGGAAGTCAGTACATCGGCGTAGAATGGTGAAAGATCTAACAAAAATATGGAAGTCAGTACATCGACGTAGAATGGTGAAAGATCTAACAAAAATATGGAAGTCAGTACATCGGCGTAGAATGGTGAAAGATCTAACAAAAATATGGAAGTCAGTACATCGGCGTAGAAGGGTGAAAGATCTAACAAAAATATGGAAGTCAGTACATCGGCGTAGAAGAGTGAAAGATCTAACAAAAATATGGAAGTCAGTACATCGGCGTAGAAGGGTGAAAGATCTAACAAAAATATGGAAGTCAGTACATCGGCGTAGAAGGGTGAAAGATCTAACAAAAATATGGAAGTCAGTACATCGGCGTAGAAGAGTGAAAGATCTAACAAAAATATGGAAGTCAGTACATCGGCGTAGAAGAGTGAAAGATCTAACAAAAATATGGAAGTCAGTACATCGGCGTAGAAGGGTGAAAGATCTAACAAAAATATGGAAGTCAGTACATCGGCGTAGAAGGGTGAAAGATCTAACAAAAATATGGAAGTCAGTACATCGGCGTAGAATGGTGAAAGATCTAACAAAAATATGGAAGTCAGTACATCGGCGTAGAAGAGTGAAAGATCTAACAAAAATATGGAAGTCAGTACATCGGCGTAGAAGGGTGAAAGATCTAACAAAAATATGGAAGTCAGTACATCGGCGTAGAAGAGTGAAAGATCTAACAAAAATATGGAAGTCAGTACATCGGCGTAGAAGAGTGAAAGATCTAACAAAAATATGGAAGTCAGTACATCGGCGTAGAAGGGTGAAAGATCTAACAAAAATATGGAAGTCAGTACATCGGCGTAGAAGAGTGAAAGATCTAACAAAAATATGGAAGTCAGTACATCGGCGTAGAAGAGTGAAAGATCTAACAAAAATATGGAAGTCAGTACATCGGCGTAGAATGGTGAAAGATCTAACAAAAATATGGAAGTCAGTACATCGGCGTAGAAGGGTGAAAGATCTAACAAAAATATGGAAGTCAGTACATCGGCGTAGAATGGTGAAAGATCTAACAAAAATATGGAAGTCAGTACATCGGCGTAGAAGAGTGAAAGATCTAACAAAAATATGGAAGTCAGTACATCGGCGTAGAAGAGTGAAAGATCTAACAAAAATATGGAAGTCAGTACATCGGCGTAGAAGGGTGAAAGATCTAACAAAAATATGGAAGTCAGTACATCGGCGTAGAATGGTGAAAGATCTAACAAAAATATGGAAGTCAGTACATCGGCGTAGAATGGTGAAAGATCTAACAAAAATATGGAAGTCAGTACATCGGCGTAGAAGAGTGAAAGATCTAACAAAAATATGGAAGTCAGTACATCGGCGTAGAAGAGTGAAAGATCTAACAAAAATATGGAAGTCAGTACATCGGCGTAGAAGAGTGAAAGATCTAACAAAAATATGGAAGTCAGTACATCGGCGTAGAAGGGTGAAAGATCTAACAAAAATATGGAAGTCAGTACATCGGCGTAGAAGAGTGAAAGATCTAACAAAAATATGGAAGTCAGTACATCGGCGTAGAATGGTGAAAGATCTAACAAAAATATGGAAGTCAGTACATCGGCGTAGAAGGGTGGAAAGATCTAACAAAAATATGGAAGTCAGTACATCGGCGTAGAAGGGTGAAAGGTCTAACAAAAATATGGAAGTCAGTACATCGGCGTAGAAGGGTGGAAAGATCTAACAAAAATATGGAAGTCAGTACATCGGCGTAGAAGAGTGAAAGATCTAACAAAAATATGGAAGTCAGTACATCGGCGTAGAATGGTGAAAGATCTAACAAAAATATGGAAGTCAGTACATCGGCGTAGAAGAGTGAAAGATCTAACAAAAATATGGAAGTCAGTACATCGGCGTAGAAGAGTGAAAGATCTAACAAAAATATGGAAGTCAGTACATCGGCGTAGAATGGTGAAAGATCTAACAAAAATATGGAAGTCAGTACATCGGCGTAGAAGGGTGAAAGATCTAACAAAAATATGGAAGTCAGTACATCGGCGTAGAAGAGTGAAAGATCTAACAAAAATATGGAAGTCAGTACATCGGCGTAGAAGAGTGAAAGATCTAAAAAAAATATGGAAGTCAGTACATCGGCGTAGAAGAGTGAAAGATCTAACAAAAATATGGAAGTCAGTACATCGGCGTAGAAGGGTGAAAGATCTAACAAAAATATGGAAGTCAGTACATCGGCGTAGAAGAGTGAAAGATCTAACAAAAATATGGAAGTCAGTACATCGGCGTAGAAGAGTGAAAGATCTAACAAAAATATGGAAGTCAGTACATCGGCGTAGAAGAGTGAAAGATCTAACAAAAATATGGAAGTCAGTACATCGGCGTAGAAGAGTGAAAGATCTAACAAAAATATGGAAGTCAGTACATCGGCGTAGAAGAGTGAAAGATCTAACAAAAATATGGAAGTCAGTACATCGGCGTAGAAGGGTGAAAGATCTAACAAAAATATGGAAGTCAGTACATCGGCGTAGAAGAGTGAAAGATCTAACAAAAATATGGAAGTCAGTACATCGGCGTAGAAGGGTGAAAGATCTAACAAAAATATGGAAGTCAGTACATCGGCGTAGAAGGGTGAAAGATCTAACAAAAATATGGAAGTCAGTACATCGGCGTAGAAGAGTGAAAGATCTAACAAAAATATGGAAGTCAGTACATCGGCGTAGAAGGGTGAAAGATATAACAAAAATATGGAAGTCAGTACATCGGCGTAGAAGAGTGAAAGATCTAACAAAAATATGGAAGTCAGTACATCGGCGTAGAAGAGTGAAAGATCTAACAAAAATATGGAAGTCAGTACATCGGCGTAGAAGAGTGAAAGATCTAACAAAAATATGGAAGTCAGTACATCGGCGTAGAAGGGTGGAAAGATCTAACAAAAATATGGAAGTCAGTACATCGGCGTAGAAGAGTGAAAGATCTAAAAAAAATATGGAAGTCAGTACATCGGCGTAGAAGAGTGAAAGATCTAACAAAAATATGGAAGTCAGTACATCGGCGTAGAATAGTGAAAGATCTAACAAAAATATGGAAGTCAGTACATCGGCGTAGAAGGGTGAAAGATCTAACAAAAATATGGAAGTCAGTACATCGGCGTAGAAGAGTGAAAGATCTAAAAAAAATATGGAAGTCAGTACATCGGCGTAGAAGGGTGAAAGATCTAAAAAAAATATGGAAGTCAGTACATCGGCGTAGAAGGGTGAAAAGGTCTAACAAACAACAAATTAAATGGTTGGGCCACAAAAGCAGATTACCAACAGACAGTGCCCGTCTCAGTGATCAATGTTACTATATTACTGTGGATACAAAGCAAAAGGCCGTCCACGCAAAAGGTGCATCATAGAGATAACAGAGACGATGAAAAACACTGGTTATGAAGCGCACACAAAAGCCCGTTCTAGATATCTCTTCTTATCCTGCCGCTGTGAGACAAAACAGGATTCGAGAAAAGAAAGGAAAAAGATCCAATGTAAAAAAGGGACCATACTCCCTTTGCAAAAAATCTCTAGATTTTATACTCGGATTATTCCCCTTGACAAACATTTAGAGTTTGATCAGATGGTCTCCTATTTGACCAATGAGAGCTTGCACCATGCAACAATCTAATTTGTAACTCATTAACGATTGATGTTGTTGATAAAAGTCTGTCCGTTCTCACATGTCAACACTCGCATGATCGTTGACATGATCTTCGTGAGAATTTGAAGATGAAAACCTTAATAGACTACAAAGCTGGGCTTTCAGAATCGTCGATTAAGAAAGACACAACAACGGCCACGGTAAACGGAGTCTCAGAGAGCCACTGGGCGTAGCATTAACGGTATCAACCTTCATCCTCATACTGGAGGTTGTTGTAATGTGTGATTTGCAACAACCCTAATATGCGAGCTACCTAGGAAAAACCCCTGTCTAATGTCTCACTCCGAAGCACCTACTTATATATATATATATACATGTATATATATATAAAACAACATCATCATCATCACTTGCATTATCTATTGTCCTGCTATTTAATAGTGATTACTAATTGCATATTACCCCAATCTCTATATATTCTATTCCATGAATGACAGCGCGACGGTACACACTGGGCATACGAACTAAGACTTGAACTGGACGTGTCTTCTGATTACAGCACGGAACAGACACTGGAACATGTACTGCAAGACTGTCCTTTCCTGTGTGAGCGGAGAAGCAACATGTGGTGTGCTGAGAAGCAACATGTGGTGTGCTGAGAAGCAACATGTGGTGAGGTGAGAAGCAACATGTGGTAAAGTGAGAAGCAACATGTGGTGTGCTGAGAAGCAACATGTGGTAAGGTGAGAAGCAACATGTGGTGTGCTGAGAAGCAACATGTGGTGTGCTGAGAAGCAACATGTGGTGAGGTGAGAAGCAACAAGTGGTGAGGTGAGAAGCAACATGTGGTGAGGTGAGAAGCAACATGTGGTGAGGTGAGAAGCAACATGTGGTGAGGTGAGAAGCAACATGCGGTGAGGTGAGAAGCAACATGTGGTGTGCTGAGAAGCAACATGTGGTGTGCTGAGAAGCAACATGTGGTGTGCTGAGAAGCAACATGTGGGGAGCTGAGAAGCAACATGTGGTGTGCTGAGAAGCAACATGTAGTGAGGTGAGAAGCAACATGTGGTGTGCTGAGAAGCAACATGTAGTGAGGTGAGAAGCAACATGTGGTGAGGTGAGAAGCAACATGTGGTAAAGTGAGAAGCAACATGTGGTGTGCTGAGAAGCAACATGTGGTAAGGTGAGAAGCAACATGTGGTGTGCTGAGAAGCAACATGTGGTGTGCTGAGAAGCAACATGTGGTGAGGTGAGAAGCAACATGTGGTGAGGTGAGAAGCAACATGTGGTGAGGTGAGAAGCAACATGTGGTGAGGTGAGAAGCAACATGCGGTGAGGTGAGAAGCAACATGTGGTGAGGTGAGAAGCAACATGTGGTGAGCTGAGAAGCAACATGTGGTGAGGTGAGAAGCAACATGTGGTGAGGTGAGAAGCAACATGCGGTGAGGTGAGAAGCAACATGTGGTGAGGTGAGAAGCAACATGCGGTGAGGTGAGAAGCAACATGCGGTGAGGTGAGAAGCAATATGTGGTGAGGTGAGAAGCAACATGTGGTGAGCTGAGAAGCAACATGTGGTGAGGTGAGAAGCAACATGTGGTGAGGTGAGAAGCAACATGTGGTGTGCTGAGAAGCAACATGTGGTGAGGTGAGAAGCAACATGTGACCACACCCTGTCGACCTAAAAGCTAAACATTTAAGAAACCCGACAGACCTTGCAAATGAGTGCGCAGCTTGTGGTCTACAGTAAACTAAGCGCATGATGTGAAATCGGTGAAGAAGATTACAGTAAAGTGGAGATAGACACCCAAAGGATATCAGGTGTTGATGGCTGATGTCATACTTCTGTAAAAAGCATAAATGAAATGAAACATTGTAAATAATACATTAACTTATAGTATACGACAAGCCCCCCGGCAAGCTGTTTGGACAGTATTAATTTCCCTGCAAGACAGCTCACATGCCAGAATGATTTTGGCGGATTTTGGGGGATCCAACATTTGTTGAACAATTCTATGCAGAATACAGCAACTGAATTTATAAAGTAAAGCTTTCAACTCTACTGTATATTGATTTGTGTACTGTAGTTCGTTCAACAACTCATGCCCACAGTCCAATGCGAATTGTAGCAAAACCATTAGTTCCACAGTAACGAAATTTTGCACCCAACCTTAGAATTTTACCGACGCAAATGTCTGATGGAAGAAACTGCTATAGAAAACCTGGATTTTGTAATATAACGGTTTCCTTTGATGTTGGCGGCTTATTTGGCGCGTTGAACCAAAATATTAGTTTTACAGTAAACGCACACATATGACATTTGATGACAAGTCTCATGCAAAGGCGCATCATCTCAGCTTATACATGGGGGCCAATATTGAAACTTGCAATACAGTCATGAAATAAACAAGAAATGTAGACATAGTTGTAATATTGTTTTTAAATAACTTACATTACAGTTAAAGTTAGCTGCCATGTCATAATGCCATCCCCTTTCACGTTCAGGCTTGGGACTGGCAATGGCGGAGCTCAAGTAGTAGCATGTCCCTTGCGGAACGTCGCATTCATCACAGCCCGCCTGAAAAGCTCTATATCTCTTGCAAGTTCTCCTGCCTCTTCCAGCGTCATTTTCAAGGTTTCTTTGATGCCCTGCTGCCATCTTCGTCTTGGTTGTCCCCTGACTCGTTTTCCAGGGACCATGCCTTCCATTACCTTTCTCTCCAGACCACTGTGGCGTTTAATGTGGCCAAAATAGTTCATCTTCCGGGAGATGATATTATTTATGAGCCAATGCTCCTTGATAAGCAGGTCTTGTAGGATGTCTTTGTTTCTTCTCTTCTCTGTCCAGGATGTTCTAAGAACTTTTCTATAGCCCTTTGTTATGGCGGAGCTACTAGAGAGATTCTTTTCAAATTGATACTTCTTCGTTACAATGTGCGTGTGTTAACATATGTGGTAGGGAGGTATCACTGTAATAAAATAGCTCCTTTCGCTGGTTCTTGTATATTGTAGTACCCTCCATATTAGACTACCTTATCGTGGTTGGAGGGTTTGTGTGCCTTTAGGATCCTTCAGGCTATGTCGGCGGTAGTCTAACTCCTGGCAGGTCTAACCAAGCCGAACAGACTGAAGGTGAAACCGAATCCTGAGTCAGGTGTACACTGGTGCAGTTAGATCGACTCTGAAATATGCATCATCGACATGGATATCAGCAGTCCGTTCAACCAAATTGATACTGGAAAAAACGCAAAAACAGGTGTCCGCGTACTATTTTGGGAGCCATGAAATCTACACCAATTGTAGAAATGGAAAAGGCAGCCAACATCCAGCCCTTGGAAGACAGAACAAGGAGAAAAGTGATTCTATAGACTGAAAGGATCAAAAGGATGCCTCACCATCCACTGCATGAAAAAATGGCGGCAAGAACAAAGAACAGACTAAAGCGTACAAGTCTAAACAACAAAGCAAAAGAAATAGGAAAGTCATACTTGGAACTACTAAATCATAATTCCATACCTGAAGAATTACTTTTTGATCACTCAGTAGCACTAAACTTCTCAACCTCCATCCCTAAATTGTTAAGCAAAGATGCCGAGCCTAATCTAGTGAAGAAAGCAACTACAATGGAACATCTTCATTACCTGTTTCCAGAAGACAGCTGGATAAGAATTTACACAGATGGAACGGCAATGGAGGCAACCATGAATGGTGGAGCAGGAGTGTACATTAAGCACCCAGATGCTACTACTGTGTCTCTAGCGGCCCCTACTGGAAGAATATGTTCCAACTACAAAGCATAACTCTTAGCCCTTCTGATGGCAGCACAGCACATGAATAAGCTGCAAGCACCTGCAGGCAAGATGGTATATCTCACAGACTCACTGTCAGCTATACAACCCCTGGAGGCGAAATTCGCTGATAGCACAGTACAAAACCTAAAAGAGAACTTGCTCAGCTTTCAGAAAAGGCAGAAATTCACTTGCAGTGGATTACATCTCAATGTGGCATTGCAGGCAATGAGAGTACTGATGTCTTAGCTAAGGAGGGCAGTGCCAAAGAGCAAATTTACCAACCCTTGTCTTTTCAAGAGGTTAAAAATCCTCATACAGAGAAAATATGCGAAGACAAACACTGGATATGATTATGGAAAAGACTCCCTCAAAGACCTAAGCAGAACAGACCAGGTCATTATATTTAGACTACGCACCGGACACTGCAGACTCAACAAACACTTATATAGACTAGGAATAAGTCAAACAGCTCTCTGCCAGTGTCAGCAGGCGAAACATACACCAGAGCATATCCTGCAAGACTGTCCTCTCCTGTGTGAGCTGAGACGCAACATGTGGCCACACCCAGTCGACCTGAAAACTTAGCTTTGGGGAAACCTGACAGACCTGAAGCTGACTGCCCAGTGTGTGGTCCACAGTAAATTAAGCGCATGACCAGAAATCGCTGAAAAAGAAGTATACTGTAGTACAGATGACCTATATGTGTTTCTTTGCAGAAATGCGCGTATAGCATTAATGATACTTTTTGCATTGTAACTTCAAACTCATTAGAAATGTTATATCAATTTCTGTTTTGAGTAGTCAACAATATGACCCAATAGCTTCACACTAATTTAGATTTACGCCTTGAACTAAAAGTCCATCTCCCACTAATGACGTCATTTGTTTGTCATGTTCAATTCAGAGTCTATTTTGGTGCACTGGGCATGCAAGAATTACTCCAAAACCATTGATTTCGCTCTGAATGTTGCTATTTTTGTCGTCAATGTATTAAATGGCTGTAAACATGAGTTTTCTTCAACCATGCCAATGGATGCGTTAAATATATAGCACAAAGAAGGAAACTTCTAGATGGTATTATTGTTTGAATGGCAAAAGATATTTTGTAGCGTCGGGAACATATGTAATTCACATGCAAGTTTTCAAGTTATTTCATCAAATGGTTACAACGATACACATTTTTATCTGTGGGCATGACAAGTTGAACGGACTATAGTTCTTTGGTGTTCCAATAAGACATAGTATTTTTAATACTAGCTGATAAAAAACATGGGTTTATGTGCGTATACTTATATTTAACGAACCCAAAACGAAGGTTTTTATATCTGACATGCTTCAGTTATAAGTTATCAGTTATCAGTTATCAGTTATATGAGGACTATAATCATAGTACTCCAGACATGTCAATAGGTGCTCTCATCTCCACCTCAACAAATAAAAACAACGTCCAATGGTCCGACACGCCAGTTCGATGTAAATTAATCTCTCTCAATCTGGTCAGCGACTGAGATTCACAAGCCTGAAACTTCTCTGTTTGGAAAAAACTCTCTCAATGCTTTAAGACTGCCATTTCGATTCATTGCTGCTCCCTCTTATATTGTAAGCAAGTCATTCTTTCAGCTCGTTCATTAAACCCTGAGCGCCCAAGGACAACAATGAAGGTGATTTCTCTGATCACTTTCCGAACTAGTAATTCTATACAGTTTCATCTCACCATTTCGCTTTTGACTTTACGAATCATGCTCTAGCCTCAGTGATTTATTACAATGTAAACAATAATATACCAAAAAGTAAATGCAGTGACCTACCAGATGGCACCATTACTATATCACCCAAAGATCAAGATGGAAGTGACAGCACAGATGATAAAAAAGTATTTTTCTATCAACACTTTGTTGCCAGTGTCAAACTTGGTCCCTGACAGCAACACACCACAGAAAGCTCACCACGTGTGAAATGAAATGCTTGAGGAAGGCAGTGGAAGTCACCAGGAAAGACAGACTACAAAACGAAGGCAACAGAAGAAGAGTGGGCATAACTTCATGCACCGAATATACTGAAAATCAACAAATCCAGTGGTTTGGACATTTATTGAGAAGAAATACAACCAACCACCAATAACATCATACAATAAAAGGTTATTAGGTACTAGAGCCAAGGAAGACCAAGAAAAAGATGGATAGATAATATCAAGACCACACTAAATAAACATGGATATACAAGGGCAACTCATCTGGCCCTGGAACACAAATTAAAGCTTCTACAACTACGATTAACAACAAGAGTGGACAACCAATTCCATCATTCACCTGGGGAATGACAATAGACAAATAAAAAACAATCATAATTCATGAAATCTACTAAATACGTTATTCAATTTATTCCTTAAAAGTTAATTGCATATCCTTTACATTACTTTGCGAATCAACCCCAGCTTTTTAACGCTGTTTGTGATTTTCTAGGCATTATTACGTTCAGTAGTTTGCCATTGCTTTCTGAACGGGTGGTGCCATCGTCCTTTGTAAAAATCCACGCGAAACGATTTGAAACCAAACTGTCCGTAGCGTGATTCGAACTCAGAACGTCGGGATCAATAGACCGAGTCAATATCCCATAAGTCACAGACGCCACCAATACCTTATTCCTTATACATATCATTTAATCCAACATAATCATATTGCCATACATGAGTGCTTAAGATTAATACAACTTCATAAGCGCATTATCAAACCTGACCGTTTCTTTCTTTCTTTCTTTTGACGTCACCAACAGTAGCTCGACAAGAGACCGGAGAACATCTCTTCACCAACAGTAGCTCTACAAGAGACCGGAGAACATCTCTTCACCAACAGTAGCTCGACAAGAGACCGGAGAACATCTCTTCACGACCTACTGTTGGATGCGGAAACTAAAATAATAATTTTGAAGGTGGTTAAAATACTTTATAGCAATTTTATTTTTAATCTTTCCAATGAATTTTGCATGGGTACTTTCCAGCCTGCTCGTCTCGATTTTGAACTGCCATTGGTTCTTTTACGTGCTTAACTTGAACATGGTATCTACGTTTTATCATTTATCTCCGATAGGACTAGGAACTCGACCTCAGTTACACTCTGGCATCTCTGAAAAAAATATCCCGATAGCTCTACGAGGGAACGAACTGAATACCTTTGGAACCAGAGGCGACACCTCACCTCTATGTCACACAGACACAGACAACCAGAGGCGACACCTCACCTCTATGTCACACAGACACAGACAACCAGAGGCGACACCTCACCTCTATGTCACACAGACACAGACAACCAGAGGCGACACTTCACCTCTATGTCACACAGACACAGACAAACACAGACAAATATAACACAACTACATTCCCTTGGATGAAAATTTGTGTGGTCATCATCACCCGTGATGGACGATCATCTTCGTCATCATGCCACACAGACCTCTGTATTCAAAACTAGCGGATGAAGGCATTTATTACTACATTGTTCTCCGATTCTGTTTTCTGATCGGTACAGAACAGTTTTCAGACTCTGTTTTCTGATCGGTACAGAACAGATGGATTCTGTACTGGCAACTGGCTGACGTGTCGCTGTAAACCATGAATAAACATTCGAGGAAACATTGGTCTGTGAGTCTGCGTCATGGAACTCTCTGGGTTTTGAAAGCAGACAGCATCTAGGTTGGACAATATAGCTGTAGCCTGCAGGAGAGAAAGAGTCATTTGATCAAGAATGTTTTACATTAATTGATAGATTGATTAATTGAATGATTGATTGATAGATTGATTGATTGAATGATTGATTGATTTAATGATTGAATGAGCTACACATGAAAAATATCAAGAAAGTTGTAACGCGGAAATACTTTCAAATAAATACAATGTTTATTTTTCTTGGTTTCCCGTAGAGCACATGGCCTCAACAGTTTTAGTTCACTTTAACCGGTCTCTGGCTGTTTTCTTTATGGCTTTCCGTGATAATCCAGCGAATTAAGGAGCTTGGAATTCAATATTGTACAAATGGAGTTTGACCTCTCAGAGAGAGAAGTGTGTTTAAGTAATGAGCCACAGGAATCATCAGTATGGCATACCCATCGACATATGTTAGGTGACACTGAGCAACTATCAGTCTGCCCCGAAGTACTGTAATGTCAGTTCAGTAACCAATAACCAATAACACGATAGTCCGGTATGCTTAAGTTCATCAAGAAGACTGAGTATTCAGGTCTGTTTGAAGCGTCCACCTTGCCATTTTCTTTGCGTGTTTCACTCAAGTGCTTGTCTAGTGACAACCAACTTTGTCTTTAGCAGGATATGCCAAACTCCTTTACTTATTTTACCTCCTGACCTGGGTCATCATTGGTTTATATCATGTCCTTATCCTCAAGTCTGTGTATCCCCCTGTATAGCATAATCTCACTCTAAAAACCCGCCGAAGACATTTGTTTATAAAGCTCTGAATCTTATTTGTATTTAACTTGGTGACTCGCCATGTTGTTTCCGAGTCAAAGATCAAACTAGATTTCCCATATGAGCTGAATATCCTCAGCTTTGGTTTAGCGGAGATGGCAGTAGATGTCAACACTGCGTGCAAGAGAACAGAGACTTGCTGCTCTTTTCTATCCCTGGCGTTGATGTCGTCATATGTACCTCCAGATTGGTATATCTTGTTGCCAAAATGACAAACTTACCAACAGCTAATATAACCCGTCTTTTAACTCCAGAAAAAGTTAATTTTTCTTCTTCATGCTTGTTGGCCTACACGCTCTGATAAAACCAATAAAAGGATCGTCCTTAGGTTAAAAAGGCGTGCATCGGCTTAAAAGAGGCTTTAATCTTCTAAAAAACAAACAATAATCGTGTCTTCCTGTATGTTGTTGCTTAGCAGTATACTTTTGCCTTCTTTTTTGATGATTTTGAAGATCGACCAGATCCGCCGTTTCTACCAGAGTAGTAATAATAACTTTTGAATTTTCTTGTTGCATATTTATTAGCGTTGTCCGTGTCGGCCGTATTGTCACAGACTGACACATGTTGTTCTAAACACATAGCATTATATATATTCCGATCGTACCATTATATTGTGTAACGGACCTTCAAGTAATTTCTCCATACGGCTCAATCTCTTCCATGGAATTTAGTCCGATACTTCTCGCACTTCTCAGCAAAATTTGTTTCAGGGTTTAACTAAATGTATAGCATTATATATATATATAACTTGCTTCTTAGACGCGTCGTCTGTGTTCAGTTTCACAGTGGGTGTAGAATATTTTTCCGACGGTAACTTCTCTCGAGTCGATCCAGACTCAATTGAGAACCAGGAAAAGCACTGGGAAGTAAATGCAACCGGCATGATGTTGACCGCATCAAACATCGTGTGTCGGCAGCCACTGAAAAATATGGGCCCTAACACCGTATTACCCAATCTACCTCGAAGTACGAAAAAGGGTTTATTTATCTTTTATCTACCCCACAGAACAGTTGTGTAGGCACCAGACAATTACCTTTACAGACTTGTAAGAGAATTATATATGTAACAACACACATAATTTAACAATTCTGAAAAATATTATAATTTGTTATTAGTAATTAATATTAGATTTTATATATATATCCCCCTCGTACCGTTATACGTTACATAGGAATAGGACCTGCAAGCAATTTCTCCATACCTCTCTGTCCTTGGCAATTCGCTCAATCTTTCCCATACAATTGAGTCCTATATTTCTTGTCTCTCTCAGCACAGTTCGTTTCATGATTTATCTATGACGTCATTTCTTTCTTCAGTGTCTGCTTTGTTATTCTTTGATCATTTCTTCTCAAAGTATCACCAACATATCTCCATCTTCTCAAGGTATGGTCAACATATCTCCATCTTCTCAAGGTATGGCCAACATATCTCCATCTTCTCAAGGTATAGCCAACATATCTCCATCTTCTCAAGGTATGGCCAACATATCTCCATCTTCTTACCCGTATAACAGTCGTTACTAGTGGTTGACCAGACATTTCTCTGATTTCATCATTTCTTCAGAAGTCGTTCCCATTTTATGTTCATTATTTTTCGCAGACGTATATTTCCAACTGCATTCAACATACTTTGTTATATCTTTAGCCATTTCCCAATGCAGGATTGAACATCGGGGCATATTGATATCTTTAGCCATTTCCCAATATAGGATTGAACATCGGGGCATATTGATATCTTTAGCCATATCCCAATGTAGGATTGAACATCGGGGCATATTGATATCTTTAGCCATTTCCCAATACGGCATTGAACATCGGGGCATATTTATATCTTTAGCCATTTCCCAATACGGCATTGAACATCGGGGCATATTGATATCTTTAGTCATTTCCCAATGTAGGATTGAACATCGGGGCATATTTATATCTTTAGCCATTTCCCAATACGGCATTGAACATCGGGGCATATTTATATCTTTAGCCATTTCCCAATATAGGATTGAACATCGGGGCATATTGATATCTTTAGCCATATCCCAATGTAGGATTGAACATCGGGGCATATTGATATCTTTAGCCATATCCCAATACGGCATTGAACATCGGGGCATATTTATATCTTTAGCCATTTCCCAATATAGCATATCCCAATATAGGATTGAACATCGGGTCATATTGATATCTTTAGCCATATCCCAATATAGCATATCCCAATATAGGATTGAACATCGGGGCATATTGATATCTTTAGCCATATCCCAATATAGCATATCCCAATATAGGATTGAACATCGGGGCATATTGATATCGTTAACCATATCCCAATATAGGATTGAACATCGGGGCATATTGATATCGTTAACCATATCCCAATATAGGATTGAACATCGTGGAATATTCTTGACAGGACGTCGCCATCAACCACAGTAAACGAGTCGTCGATTTTTCTAGCCACCACTTATACGTTCAGTAGTTAACCATTGCTTTCTAAACCGGGAGGTCTATTTTTACCGTTCTTTTCCACAGGAAGGAATTTTCTACCAAACTGCCCACTGTAGTGTTTGAACTAAATACATTTAGGTTGTGATTGAGCTCACTACCGCTTAAGCTACCGACGTACACTGAAATACATATTTGAATTATAGATAACTAAAACCATTGAAAAAGTAGAATCTACCTGCGGATGATAATTCAACCAGTAAGGATTTGTCTGTAGAATTGTCTGGACTGCAGCATAATTTCCTGCCTCAGCTAGTAGCTCCAGACCAACAGCCGTTTGTCTTTTCCACTTGGTCCTTGGTAATAGAAATATGATTAGAGAGTTTATCAATAGAAACAAAGTTAAATATAGGCACATTTTTCAGCTAATAAAAGTCATCAAAGTCATACAAAATAATCACTATTCATGCAATTTTATATCACTTAGGGTAGACAGAAGTAAGGAGTTGGGACAGGAATAGGACAAGGTTGCGTATTATCACCTCTGCTGTTCATCACATCATTTATCAGAGAACTATCATCACATCATTTATCAGAGAACTATCATCACATCATTTATCAGAGAACTATCATCACATCATTTATCAGAGAAGTATCATCATATCAATTATCAGAGAAGTATCATCATATCAATTATCAGAGAAGTATCATCATATCAATTATCAGAGAAGTATCATCATAGCACTCCGGACCTGTCCATAAGCACTCCGATCTCCGCCTAGACAAATCCAGCAGCCGTTCAGCGGCCTAACAGGCCAGTTCGATGTTGATTAATCAGTCTCTTTGCATATTTGGTATGCCATTCTTTACGGGCTGCACCAATATTGACATCCATCTTTCTCAATCTAGTCAACGAGTGAGATTCGCAACCCTGGAATTCTTCTATTCGGAATGACTCTCTCTCTGTTTATCACACACACACACACACACACACACACACACACACACACACACATCAATTACATCTGTCACATAGCTAACACCAGTGAAGGAACAACCTTGGGGAACTCTTAAATCAATTTCTTTTTTGTCAACAATCAGGCAATCGTAACAAAAATCGCTGTAGCAACACATCAAAATAAACTTCGGTTAACATGCAATGACTACAATATGCGAATAAACATCGACAAAATCGAAGTAATGACATTTGCTAGAGAGGAAAGCGCTACCAATATCTCGATCGACAAACGCCAATTAAAACAAGTATGTGACTTTACATACCTACTGAGCATCGCAAACGGAAGAATAACTAACGAAATCCAACATAAATGCAAAAAAGCAAATTAAATCATAGGACAAATGACGCCAATTTCAAAATGCAAGCATGTCACCATGAACACTAAAGGACAATGCTCAACACAATCTTTCTCCCAAAATTATGAAATAAGTGACAAAAAAAAAAAGCTGACATCAAATGATAGAAGAAAACTAGTCTCATCAGAGATGAAGTGTCTGCGCAGAATACTGGGAGTGCCAAGAAGAGATCGGTTTGGAAATGAAGACATCAGAAAAAACGTGGGTACAACATTAGTTCTGAACTTCATCAAGAAACAACAAATTAAATAGTTCGGCCACATACGCAGATTATCAACAGATTGCCTCAAAGAGCAATGTTGATCGATACAATGGATACAAAGCAAAAGACCGCCAAAGAAAGGTGGACTACAGAAATAACAGAAGCGACGTAAGACACTATTTATTAAGCGCAGACAAGGACTCGTTCTAGAAATCTCTTCTTATCTTGACCATGTGGAGCAAAACAGGATTAGAGAACAGAAAGAAAAAAAGAAAGATACTGATCATTTATATGTGTGCTGTCAGTGGATTGTAACATTTATATGTGTGCTGTCAGTGTATTGTAACATTTATATGTGTGCTGTCAGTGTATTGTAACATAGTTCCCTACTCATCTTGAAATGTGTGCAAAATCATCATCAATAGGTGCCATTCCGACTGGTGTAGGCAATCACGGATCTCAACAAATCTCTGTCTCTAGTGTTTGCTATCATCTCAGATGTTGACACGCTTCCGTGTCATGAAGTCAGACTATCCGAAATCTTTTCTCTCTGTCTTCCTCTGTCTTGTCTACCATCTATGTTACCGGTTGTTACAATGTGTTCTAAACCTCTCCTTCTCATTACATATCCGAAAAATGATGATTGCCTCTTTCTTAAATTGATGATCAACTTTCTCTGTGTCTTGATCGCATTCAACAGCTCAACATTAGTCATGTTATCAGTACATGGGATTCTCAATATTCTTTTTCTTTTTCTTAGAACGTTCCATATCGATCACTTGTTAACCACTCTTTGTGATTTGTATGTGATCTGAGCCTGAGAACGTTCCATATCGATCACTTGTTAACCACTCTTTGTGATTTGTATGTGATCTAAGCCTAAGAGTGATTGTACATTGTGTCAGTTATGTGTCTACAGGTAGGCCCGCACATCCGATTTCTGCGATGCTTTTTTTTTTTAACTAGAGTATCTTCCCTAGGCCACTATCTCAGTCGCCTCTTACGACATACTTTATAGGTGGCAGTGTTACTATTCTTTGCTTCCCCATGGGCCTCAGCAAGACTAGGGCGATCATTCTTCTGTAAAACCACATCTCTGAGGTCCTCTGTGATTTTTTGATCTGTTTGTTTATTGTCCATGACTCGTAACCGTATGTCAGTATTTGTTCTATGTAGCGCTGTATAACTCTCATCCGTATGTCAGTATTTGTTCTATGTAGCACTGTATAACTCTCATCCGTATGTCAGTATTTGTTCTATGTAGCACTGTATAACTCTCATCCGTATGTCAGTATTGGTTCTATGTAGCACTGTATAACTCTCATCCGTATGTCAGTATTGGTTCTATGTAGCGCTGTATAACTCTCATCCGTATGTCAGTATTGGTTCTATGTAGCGCTGTATAACTCTCATCCGTATGTCAGTATTTGTTCTATGTAGCACTGTATAACTCTCATCCGTATGTCAGTATTGGTTCTATGTAGCGCTGTATAACTCTCATCCGTATGTCAGTATTGGTTTTATGTAGCACTGTATAACTCTCATCCGTATGTCAGTATTGGTTCTATGTAGCGCTGTATAACTCTCATCCGTATGTCAGTATTTGTTCTATGTAGCGCTGTATAACTCTCATCCGTATGTCAGTATTTGTTCTATGTAGCGCTGTATAACTCTCATCCGTATGTCAGTATTGGTTCTATGTAGCACTGTATAACTCTCATCCGTATGTCAGTATTGGTTCTATGTAGCGCTGTATAACTCTCATCCGTATGTCAGTATTGGTTCTATGTAGCGCTGTATAACTCTCATCCGTATGTCAGTATTGGTTCTATGTAGCGCTGTATAACTCTCATCCGTATGTCAGTATTGGTTCTATTTAGCACTGTATAACTCTCATCCGTATGTCAGTATTGGTTCTATGTAGCACTGTATAACTCTCATCCGTATGTCAGTATTGGTTCTATGTAGCGCTGTATAACTCTCATCCGTATGTCAGTATTGGTTCTATGTAGCGCTGTATAACTCTCATCCGTATGTCAGTATTTGTTCTATGTAGCGATGTATAACTTTCTTTCTGATCTCAATTGACAATAGCTTCCTATGTCTCGGTTTTGTACAAAATAATCAAACACAATGAGCCTAACTAAAGATATAAACACAAATACAGGAAGGTTTATTATAGATGATCTTGAGCAAATTGATTTTCTTGTGTGTGAATGTATTGATACATGTTTTTTTTTTATCGCTAAGTTGATTTTTTAAATTGCTGTTGTACTTAGTACACGTGGATGTTTGATTGATTGATTGATAGGACAATCATTATTGCACTTCGGTGAATAACCATGTGTGCTTCGATCTCTTTTTTACACAGGAAGATCTCAGCTTAGTGCACGAACTCCGTAGCACCAGCGAGGGTCACCGATTTAATTTTTAAGATGGTGAAGATATGTTTTGAAGGAATTTTATTTTTAATCTTTTCTAATGAATTTTTCCCTGGGCAGCGTCTTTCCTGCCTGCTCTTATCGATTTTGAACTGTCAAGGGTTCTTTTACGTGCTCAAATTGAAAAAGGGACCTATGTTTTATCGTCCGTCTCCGATAGAACTATTAACTCGGTATCACCTACACTGAGATTATGAATCTCTGGAAAATTATGTAGATGGAAAAATATACACACCTTGATGATGATCTTCCCCTTATATAAGTAGCTGACCGCAAGTGAAACATATTGCATACCTTCTATTCTGATATCCAGTTCTTACCTGCATATCTTCACCTTACATAAGTAGCTGACCAAGAGGGAAACATATTGCATACCTTCTATTCTGATACCAAGTCTTCACCTGCGTATCAGACAAGTTAAGTTTGACCGCTAGTTCCATACGATCTTGAACACTAAGGTACTTCTGTTGCTCAAACGTCTTCTCCAGAATAGACAGTTGATGGTCAGTGAAGGCAGTCCGGGCCTTTCTTGGCTTTTTTGTTCTGATCAGTTGTTGAGATAAATTTGCACAAGGTATTTTGTCGTGGCATTGTTCATCTGTTGGGAAAGGAAAAATCGTTTTTTAAAGTTAAAGAAGTATTGACAATATGATGGAAGTTGTCAAAAATAAAACAGGAAAAGAAAAAAAGGAATAAAACAGGCATTATGAGATATATTGTTATTAGTTATCATTTATAATTTAAATGGGGACTATCGTCACGGCAGTCCTGACATGTCCATATGTGTTATGTTCCCCGCCTCAACAAATCCAGTAGCGTCTAGTAACCCTACACGCCAGTTCGATGTTGATTAATTAATCTTTTTGTATATTTGGTATGTCGTTCTTTTCGGAATGTACGAATTCTTCTCTTTTTTTTTGTTGTGGTAAACTTCACTTGAAGCGTAAGACATTAACAAATTTCCTCCAACCAGATCTGTCTTGAGCAAGTCAGCTTAGTTCACTCCAGGTCTTTCCTTCCTCTTCTCTTTCTCTGTCTACATATCGTGTTCATGTTTCTCTAGGGATGTATACATATCGATCCCTAAATCTCTCAATCTGATCAGTGACTGGGATTCATCTTCTTCTTCAACCCTTCTTCGTCTTCGAACGCTCCAAATCGACCACTTGTTAACCTCTCTTTGTATGTTATCTGAGCCTAAGAGCAATTGTACATTGTACCAGTTATGCGTCTACAAGTAGGCCAGCACATCCGATTTCTGCGACGCTATTTATTTACTAGGGTATCTTCCTAGGCCCCTACCTCAGTGGCCTCTTACGACACGCCTTGTAGGTCGCAGTGGTACTATTCGTTTCTCCCTTGCGACCCCGGCAATACACTGGCGCTTTCACAACCCTGAATCATAGTTCATAATTCATAGTTCATAAGTACGGTTCCAACTTCACTGTAACGGGTCACCCCATAATTGCTCCGTTAATGTGCCAATGAAAATCACATGAAATGCTAACAACTGTGAAATGTTTTCTGTGTGAACTAATTCCAGAATGAAACAGCCGCGTACCGCCACAAAAACAACCTGCAACGAATAAAATGCATATGGCCGTCGCTAATGTAGCAACACAAAACTGTTTATCACCTGAATTACAATTCTTGTCGAATGGAACATCAATCACGACAAAATCCAGCTTTCTGCACCCGCAATATAACTGCATACGGCAGATTGAGCTTGTTCGTCATAACCGCTGTCCGCCATTTTCTGAATACACACAACAAATGCACGGTTGACACAGCAAAAAGCATTCCATGTATCATTCATAGCTCACAGCGCTGTTCAAACACTAACTCAGTAACTCGGCAAACCAAACCGCTGAATCACCTCATTAGATATATCGTATTTCTATCAAGCCGTAATAAGTTACAAAGGGTCTGGTAGTAATTTATCCATACCACTATATGATATTATATTTCTCATCATCATCAAGGTGCGTATCCTTTATAGGACGTTGCTCTCTTTGCAGCACATCTGAAATTCACTCTGTCTTTTGCCAGTTCACCCACTTCGTCGATGGTCATGTTCATGGTTTCTTTAATATCTTGTAGCCATCTTCTTCTTGGTCTGCCTCTGCGTCCTGGGACCCTGCCTTCTAGTATTGTTCTTTCCAGGCCATCGTGACGCTTGATGTGACCAAAGTATGTAATTTTTCTGTATAGTATGTTGTTTATCAGCAAATTCTCTTTAACGTTTAGTTCTTTCTGGACATCAGTGTTCTTTCTTTTTTCTGTCCATGGTTAATTTCATGTTCTGCATCAAGTTCTTGGCAACATACAATCAGTAGTATGCCATTGCTTTCTGATTGGTTCTGGCCACTTAACCATGATGATCTCTGGTGGGCCCTGAGCCCGATACCAGGCTGTTCCAGCTCCCACCTTCGAAGCCGTTGTTGACATTGTCAATCTTCCGCCTTTTCTGCCGGCAGCCTTGTGTACTGTAGAATGGAGACTTCCTTCGAGTTTTGCTCTACGTAGTTTAGCCGGTTAGTCGAAGCCGTTGCCCGGGGGGTGGCGCTGCTGTACAATTATATTTCTATCAAGTCGTAATATGTTACAAAGGCCCTGATAGTAATTTATCCATACCACTATATTTTATGCAACCGGTTCAATCTCTTCTATAGAATTGAGTCCGATATGTTTTGCCTCTCTCAGTAATGTTCGTTTCAGGGTTATCATATTGCGTCTCAGTAATGTTCGTTTCATGGTTATCATATTGCGTCCTTTCTATCTTGAATCATTTGTCTCCCCTTTCAATGCATGATTTATAATTCTTTGACAATGTTTTCTCAGAGTACACCCAACATATCTCCATCTTCTCTTTTTTTATAACAGTTGTTATTAGTGGTTGACCAGACATTTATCTAATCTCATCAATATAACCAGGAATTATATATTTTAGTTAGACTAAAAAGCTTCTTTGACAATTCTTCTGATAATTTATTTGTTTAGTATCTTCCTTGCATTCAAAATTTCATCCTTAGATAATAACATCTGCAAAATTCAAATCTTTCACTCAACTATTTTCTACCTAATGCAGTTTTCTCCATGCACCATTTCCTTATCCCCCATTGTGTCTTCTCTTTTGCAATTAACAAAACTACTGCTGAGCATGCCCATGATGGAAGGCAAGTTTGCACGTTTCCGTACTTCAGAGTTGGTTATCTTGTCGTACCACCTGATGTTCATAATCTTGCGGCGACATTGAAGGGAAATGATAACTCTCCTCTCGTTCCTTGTGCAGACTGTCAATATTTCTGGGCCATATTGAAGAGCTAAACACAGGCTCGATATATTTGAAAATTCGTCTGCAATGTTAAATGTCGTATCGCTAATTCTGTTATGGCTAATATATATATGAGAGCCGCTGTAGCTTAGTTGTTAGTGAACTCGCTTCGCAAGGCTGTTGGTCTGGGTTCAGCTCCCGCAATGCGCGTGGAATTTTCCCGACCGCGACGGCTTTCAGGTCGACCCAGCTTCAACTGGGTACCAGACATGCTCTGGGAAAGTAAAGGCGGCCGGCGTGATGCTGACCACATCACCCATCGTGTGCCGACGGTCAATTAAAAATACAGGCCTAACACTGTATTGACCTATATACCACGAGGTATGAAAGGGTTCCTTTACTTTTTTTAAATATATATATTAGCCATAACAGTAACATTAGAAAGATAAAACTGAAGTATGCTGGATGTATAAAAAGACACCAACGATTGGAAGACCATTATGGAAGGAGGAATTACTGTAAAGAAGAAGACCACGTAGAAGATGGGTGCAGGATGTAACTGATGATTTGAGCACGACGGCTGGAACATCTGGTCTAGGAGAGAGATGTATTGGGATTGAGCACGACGGCTGGAACATCTGGTCTAGGAGAGAGATGTATTGGGATTGAGCACGACGGCTGGAACATCTGGTCTAGGAGAGAGATGTATTGGGATTGAGCACGACGGCTGGAACATCTGGTCTAGGAGAGAGATGTATTGGGATTGAGCATGACGGCTGGAACATCTGGTCTAGGAGAGAGATGTATTGGGATTGAGCATGACGGCTGGAACATCTGGTCTAGGAGAGAGATGTATTGGGATTGAGCATGACGGCTGGAACATCTGGTCTAGGAGAGAGATGTATTGGGATTGAGCACGACGGCTGGAACATCTGGTCTAGGAGAGAGATGTATTGGGATTGAGCACGACGGCTGGAACATCTGGTCTAGGAGAGAGATGTATTGCGAAGAACTGTTAAGGGGAGCAAAGTTCAGCTCAGGACAAGCTATTTGATGATGATATAAATACCGTTATACGTTACATGGGGCATGCAATTTGCGCAAACCTACACATTTCATATGGTCAGAGCGGATCAGATCAGATCTGGAGAAAACCGAGGGAGGCTGTGAGGATACGTCAGAACAAAGACACGTATGTATGGTATCACATACGTCAGAACAAAGACACGTATGTATGGGTATCACATACGTCAGAACAAAGACACGTATGTATGGTATCACATACGTCAGAACAAAGACACGTATGTATGGGTATCACATACGTCAGAACAAAGACACGTATGTATGGTATCACATACGCAAGCAAAAACAAGTATGCATGGTATCACATACGCAAGCAAAGACAAGTATGGTATCACATAAGGAAACAAAGACACGTATGTATGGTATCATATAAGCAAACAAAGACACGTATGTATGGTATCACATACGCAAGCAAAGACACATATGTAAGGTATCACATAAGCAAACAAAGACACGTATGTAAGGTATCACATAAGCAAACAAAGACACGTATGTAAGGTATCACATAAGCAAACAAAGACACGTATGTAAGGTATCACATAAGCAAACAAAGACACGTATGTAAGGTATCACATAAGCAAACAAAGACACGTATGTATGGTATAACATAAGCAAACAAAGACACGTATGTATCGTATCACATAAGCAAGCAAAGACACGTATGTATGGTATCACATACGCAAGCAAAACTGAATAATCAAATAATAGAACTAACAAAAATTCAACGTATCGACTATAAGTCTTCTTCAGGGAACATACAAACATACACACAATGAATCCTTTGGTATTCTTTAAACATTTCTTCTCAAGGTATTCCCAACATATCTCTACCTTCTCCTTCTTATAAAAGCTGTTACTAATGGTATATTTGATTATATATATATATATATATATATATATATATATATACGAGAATAGAGAGAGAGAGAGAGAGAAAGATGAGAAAGAGAGAGAAGATAGAGAGAGAGAAGAGAGAGTGAGAGAAAAGAAAGAGGAGAGAGAGAAGAGAAGAAGAGAAGAGAAGCGAGAGATGAGAAATAGAGAGAAAATATAGAGAAGAGAGAGAGAGAGAAGAGAGAATAAAAGAGAAGAGAGAGAGAAGAGAGAGACAATGAAAGAGAAAGAGAGAGAAGCGAGAGAGAGAGAAAGCTATATAGAAGAGAGAGAGAATGAAAGAGAAGAGAGAGAAAAAGAGAAGATATATAAAAGAGAGAGAGAATGAAAGAGAAGAGAGAGAGAAGAGAGAATGAAAGAGAAGAGCGAGAGAAGAGAGAGAGAGAGAAGAGAGAGAGGAGAGAGAGAGAAGAGAGAGAATGAAAGAGAAGAGAGAGAGAAGAAAGAGAGAAGACAGAGAAATATACATTTGTTGACGAAGTTTTTCTAATCGATAACTCTTACCGTCCCTCTCTGAGTCACTGCTAGTGTTCTCCTTCTCAACATTTGAACATACATGTGTGCTAAGATCTACACCAGCTTCATCTTGTGAATCGTCTGCGTCTCCACTAGACAAATCTTCTTTCATATTAATAGTCCTTCTATGTCTCTCCATCATCATGTGAGTTGTGCTTTTCTCTGAACCACAGAACGCATGCTCATTGCGTGTCATTTCCGCTGAAATACCAGAATCAAAAGAAGAATACGGTGAGGTAACCACACGTGAGAGACAACGGTCCCGTTCTGATGGTGTAGGCCCTAAAATATCCGTTATCATGAAAGATGGACGAGGCAATGAGTTCTTTCTTTTATTTATCAATAGAAAAGACTTGTAGTCATTTTTGTTTTCTTTGCTTTCTGACAACCACGCACTGGATTCATTATTGCCATTTAAGTGAGTTGTTAAATTCGGTGTCAAACTAAAATCCTTTTGTTCCTGCTTGTTAGCGTTTGGTGCTGAAAGTGAAGCTGCTGAAGCTGATGCAGTCACAACGGGGAGCACATGAAGAAAGTTAGGTAAAAGTGCTGCCGATGTGCTAAGCATACTATTGCTGAATGAGTTAAGATAAGAGTTCTCTTGATGCATCACGTGTTCGTTGCTGCTGTTTGAATCTTGATCATTAGACATTAAGCAGCTGCCAGCTTCAAAATGAGAACCACATGATTTGTCAATGTCAATATGTAAATTTGAAGGTGAAAATGCATAAATCTTCTCTTGTGAATTCTCTCCCCTCCTGGTATCGTTGCAGGTTTTACAATAGTGAACCGTTGCTTTCTTGCTTGAAATATCATCGATTACTTTGTTGCAATGATGAGTCACCAAGGAACAATGTTGCTGTTGGAAATGCTGTTCGAAATGATAACTACAACATTTGTTGTTACTTTTATCATCCTCTGCTTTGTTTTCTTGTACAGAACCATCACTATATTTACTTTCTAATTGATCACGCTTGCTCAAGATGACTTCTTTAGATGTCTCCTCCATTTCTGTTGTTCTTGATCTCTTAGTATCAAATGAATGTAAGTCGTGGCCTATCCTTTACAAGACATCGTCATCAACCACAGTCAACAAGTCGTTCATTTTCTAGTCACCACTTATACGTTTAGTAGTTTTCAATGTTTTTTAACGGCGAGGTCTATTATTACCGTTCGCTAAAATCCACTGGAACAAATTGCACGCCGCGGAGCTTGAACCAGGTACTCCTGGGTTGTGGTTGAGCTCACTATCGCTAAACCACAGGCGTCCACTAACTCTATTATATATCTATTTTCTAATCATGCTTTGCTATTCGTCGTTAGGTCGAAAAAGGAGACACCTGGAGCGAGCCTACCTATGCGCCTTGTCTTTCTTTCTCTTCTTCAGTCGTGATTTGCCTCACAGCTTCAGGATAAGAAGAGATTTATAGAACGGACTTTTGTGTTTCCTTCATAAACAGTGTCTTCCGCCGCCTCTGTTATCTCTGAGGTCCACCCAATCTTACTATACGTGTGCTACAACCAGTTTTTGCGTGCTGTTTTTTTAAAAAGAAAATAAATAGATGAGCCCTAACAAAAGCTGAGAGCCGCAGTAGCGTAGTTGTTAGTGAACTCACTTCTTAGTCCAGTGTTCCAGGTTCAATTCCACAGTGGGCCTAGAATATTGTTCCGACCGTAACGGCTCCAAAGTTAACCCAGCTTCAAATGGGTACCATAAAAATCACTGGGAAGTAAAGGCGACCTACGTGATGTTGACCACATCACCCATCGTGTGCCGACAGTCAATGAACAATACGGTTCTAACACTGTATTACTCAATGTATCGACGTATGAAAAAGTGTTAAAAAAATATGTGCCCCATCAAAAGCTGTCTTTCTTATGTTAAACACCAGAGCACTATTACATACGCCAAAGTACTATTACATACGCCAAAGTACTATTACTATTATCAAATGTTAGCAATTGAAATATGTATTTTATAAATGTATCTGTTAAATTCTATAAAGAAGAATACACACATCAGAAAAAATATAGATTTTGTAAATAACTTTAAAAAAAAAATATTCTAACCTGTGAGATAGCTTGTCGGAGAATTGGTACTGATTGAACGGTGGATTATCAGGTGGATTATCAGGTGGATTATCGTATTGTATATGTTAACTTATAGTGGTTACTTCCTCATAATGTGGATAAAAGATAAGTAAATTATCTACAGTGTCCTCATCACAGATTCACATTTGCTTCTTCTGTACATTGTGCGATTTTCGACATAGATAGGTGTTTATATAAATATTACAAAAGCAAAAAGAAAATGGGGGAAAATGTGAATAATAAAGTAAGAAACCTGTCTATGTACATTGAACAGACTGTGCATCCTTGGAGACCATCATTAAGAGACGAAGATGGAGGTGGTTTGGATATGTATGTCGTAGGCCAGTCGGGGCAATGGCTAGGACAGCTCTCAGATGGACAGCGGATGGGTAGAGAAGGCATGGACATCCAAAGGAAACATGGAGAAGAACGGTGGAGAGAGAGTTGAAGGAGTTTAGCCTGATGGTTGTTAGAAAGGCAGAAAAACGGCAACAGTAGAAGTCTCTTGTGGAAGCCTTATGTGTCAATCGGAACACGAAGAGGATATAGATAGATGTACATTTAAAACTTCAAGCCAGAGTTAAAATAGTTTTTTATAGTCGACATTCATACACCTTCTCTAGAACTTGACAAGTTTGTCGTGGGGAGACTCTGGTGATGTTCTTGTTATATCTTGTTGGTTGTTTATCAAGGATGTCGTGAGCGAATATTGTGATTGTAATATTAGTGAAATATATTATTAATTCTTTAGCAATTATGTCGTCAGAGAATATTGTGATTGTAATATTAGTGAAATATATTATCAATTCTTTAGCAAAGCTGTCGTGGGAGAATATTGTGATTGTAATATTAGTGAAATATATTATTAATTCTTTAGCAAAGATGTCGTGGGAGAATATTGTGATTGTAATATTAGTGAAATATATTATTAATTCTTTAGCAATGATGTCGTGAGAGAATATTGTGATTGTAATATTAGTGAAATATATTATTAATTCTTTAGCAAAGATGTCGTGGGAGAATATTGTGATTATAATATTAGTGAAATATATTATTAATTCTTTATCAATTATGTCGTGGGGAGACGCCGATGAATGTCGTGGGGAGACGCCGATGAATGTGTTATTCGTGTGATATTCTTTCAGGTCGATCTACTATGAATTTTTCTCTAAATACATTTCACACGCAGGCAGGCTTATCTAACAATTGATGTTCTCAGTCTATTGCTTGCTGTTTCTATCACAATCTAAAGGAACTAAAGCTGAAGGATTGACTTCATTATGTTGGGTTTGACCCCATGTGGCTCAGCCCCTCTCCGCAGAAATGGTACGCTACCTGCCAAGAGTATTGTACAAAGCACGAACTACGTAGCTTCAATAACAATCCTAGGGTCTCTGGAAAAAATGCACTCGTGAACAGAAGAAAACATGCACTCGTGAACAGAAGAAAACATGCACTCGTGAACAGAAGAAAACATGCACTCGTGAACAGAAGAAAACATGCACTCGTGAACAGAAGAAAACATGCACTCGTGAACAGAAGAAAACATGCACTCGTGAACAGAAGAAAACATGCACTCGTGAACAGAAGAAAACATGCACTCGTGAACAGAAGAAAACATGCACTCGTGAACAGAAGAAAACATGCACTCGTGAACAGAAGAAAACATGCACTCGTGAACAGAAGAAAACATGCACTCGTGAACAGAAGAAAACATGCACTCGTGAACAGAAGAAAACATGCACTCGTGAACAGAAGAAAACATGCACTCGTGAACAGAAGAAACATGCACTCGTGAACAGAAGAAAACATGCACTCGTGAACAGAAGAAAACATGCACTCATGAACAGAAGAAAACATGCACTCGTGAACAGAAGAAAACATGCACTCGTGAACAGAAGAAAACATGCACTCGTGAACAGAAGAAAACATGCACTCTGGAACAGAAGAAAACATGCACTCGTGAACAGAAGAAAACATGCACTCGTGAACAGAAGAAAACATGCACTCGTGAACAGAAGAAAACATGCACTCGTGAACAGAAGAAAACATGCACTCGTAAACAGAAGAAAACATGCACTCATGAACAGAAGAAAACATGCACTCGTGAACAGAAGAAAACATGCACTCCTGAACAGAAGAAAACATGCACTCGTGAACAGAAGAAAACATGCACTCATGAACAGAAGAAAACATGCACTCGTGAACAGAAGAAAACATGCACTCGTGAACAGAAGAAAACATGCACTCGTGAACAGAAGAAAACATGCACTCGTGAACAGAAGAAACATGCACTCGTGAACAGAAGAAAACATGCACTCGTGAACAGAAGAAAACATGCACTCGTGAACAGAAGAAAACATGCACTCGTGAACAGAAGAAAACATGCACTCGTGAACAGAAGAAAACATGCACTCGTGAACAGAAGAAAACATGCACTCGTGAACAGAAGAAAACATGCACTCGTGAACAGAAGAAAACATGCACTCTTGAACAGAAGAAAACATGCACTCCTGAACAGAAGAAAACATGCACTCGTGAACAGAAGAAAACATGCACTCGTGAACAGAAGAAAACATGCACTCGTGAACAGAAGAAAACATGCACTCGTGAACAGAAGAAAACATGCACTCGTGAACAGAAGAAAACATGCACTCGTGAACAGAAGAAAACATGCACTCGTGAACAGAAGAAAACATGCACTCCTGAACAGAAGAAAACATGCACTCGTGAACAGAAGAAAACATGCACTCGTGAACAGAAGAAAACATGCACTCCTGAACAGAAGAAAACATGCACTCGTGAACAGAAGAAAACATGCACTCGTGAACAGAAGAAAACATGCACTCGTGAACAGAAGAAAACATGCACTCGTGAACAGAAGAAAACATGCACTCGTGAACAGAAGAAAACATGCACTCGTGAACAGAAGAAAACATGCACTCGTGAACAGAAGAAAACATGCACTCGTGAACAGAAGAAAACATGCACTCGTGAACAGAAGAAAACATGCACTCATGAACAGAAGAAAACATGCACTCATGAACAGAAGAAAACATGCACTCGTGAACAGAAGAAAACATGCACTCGTGAACAGAAGAAAACATGCACTCGTGAACAGAAGAAAACATGCACTCGTGAACAGAAGAAAACATGCACTCGTGAACAGAAGAAAACATGCACTCGTGAACAGAAGAAAACATGCACTAGTGAACAGAAGAAAACATGCACTCGTGAACAGAAGAAAACATGCACTCGTGAACAGAAGAAAACATGCACTCATGAACAGAAGAAACATGCACCGGAACAGAAGAAAACATGCACTCATGAACAGAAGAAAACATGCAATCGTGAACAGAAGAAAACATGCACTCGTGAACAGAAGAAAACATGCACTCGTGAACAGAAGAAAACATGCACTCGTGAACAGAAGAAAACATGCACACGTGAATAGAAGAAAACATGCACTCGTGAATAGAAGAAAACATGCACTCGTGAATAGAAGAAAACATGCACTCGTGAACAGAAGAAAACATGCACTCATGAACAGAAGAAAAAATGCACTCGTGAACAGAAGAAAACATGCACTCGTGAACAGAAGAAAACATGCACACGTGAATAGAAGAAAACATGCACTCGTGAATAGAAGAAAACATGCACTCGTGAACAGAAGAAAACATGCACTCATGAACAGAAGAAAAAATGCACTCGTGAACAGAAGAAAACATGCACTCGTGAACAGAAGAAAACATGCACTCATGAACAGAAGAAAACATGCACTCGTGAACATAAGAAAACATGCACTCGTGAACAGAAGAAAACATGCACTCGTGAACAGAAGAAAACATGCACTCGTGAACAGAAGAAAACATGCACTCGTGAACAGAAGAAAACATGCACTCGTGAACAGAAGAAAACATGCACTCATGAACAGAAGAAAACATGCACTCATGAACAGAAGAAAACATGCACTCGTGAACAGAAGAAAACATGCACTCGTGAACAGAAGAAAACATGCACTCGTGAACAGAAGAAAACATGCACTCGTGAACAGAAGAAAACATGCACTCGTGAACAGAAGAAAACATGCACTCGTGAACAGAAGAAAACATGCACTCGTGAACAGAAGAAAACATGCACTCGTAAACAGAAGAAACATGCACTCATGACAGAAAACATGCACTCATGAACAGAAGAAAACATGCACTCGTGAACAGAAGAAAACATGCACTCGTGAACAGAAGAAAACATGCACTCGTGAACAGAAGAAAACATGCACTCGTGAACAGAAGAAAACATGCACTCGTGAACAGAAGAAAACATGCACTCGTGAACAGAAGAAAACATGCACTCATGAACAGAAGAAAACATGCACTCGTGAACAGAAGAAAACATGCACTCGTGAACAGAAGAAAACATGCACTCGTGAACAGAAGAAAACATGCACTCGTGAACAGAAGAAAACATGCACTCATGAACAGAAGAAAACATGCACTCGTGAACAGAAGAAAACATGCACTCGTGAACAGAAGAAAACATGCACTCTTGAACAGAAGAAAACATGCACTCGTGAACAGAAGAAAACATGCACTCGTGAACAGAAGAAAACATGCACTCGTGAACAGAAGAAAACATGCACTCGTGAACAGAAGAAAAGATGCACTCGTGAACAGAAGAAAACATGCACTCGTGAACAGAAGAAAACATGCACTCGTGAACAGAAGAAAACATGCACTCGTGAACAGAAGAAAACATGCACTCGTGAACATAAGAAAACATGCACTCGTGAACAGAAGAAAACATGCACTCGTGAACAGAAGAAAACATGCACTCGTGAACAGAAGAAAACATGCACTCGTGAACAGAAGAAAACATGCACTCGTGAACAGAAGAAAACATGCACTCATGAACAGAAGAAAACATGCACTCGTGAACAGAAGAAAACATGCACACGTGAATAGAAGAAAACATGCATTCGTGAACAGAAGAAAACATGCACTCGTGAACAGAAGAAAACATGCACTCGTGAACAGAAGAAAACATGCACTCGTGAACAGAAGAAAACATGCACTCGTGAACAGAAGAAAACATGCACACGTGAATAGAAGAAAACATGCACTCGTGAATAGAAGAAAACATGCACTCGTGAATAGAAGAAAACATGCACTCGTGAACAGAAGAAAACATGCACTCATGAACAGAAGAAAAAATGCACTCGTGAACAGAAGAAAACATGCACTCGTGAACAGAAGAAAACATGCACACGTGAATAGAAGAAAACATGCACTCGTGAATAGAAGAAAACATGCACTCGTGAATAGAAGAAAACATGCACTCGTGAACAGAAGAAAACATGCACTCATGAACAGAAGAAAAAATGCACTCGTGAACAGAAGAAAACATGCACTCGTGAACAGAAGAAAACATGCACTCATGAACAGAAGAAAACATGCACTCATGAACAGAAGAAAACATGCACTCATGAACAGAAGAAAACATGCACTCGTGAACAGAAGAAAACATGCACTCGTGAACAGAAGAAAACATGCACTCGTGAACAGAAGAAAACATGCACTCATGAACAGAAGAAAACATGCACTCATGAACAGAAGAAAACATGCACTCGTGAACAGAAGAAAACATGCACTCGTGAACAGAAGAAAACATGCACTCGTGAACAGAAGAAAACATGCACTCGTGAACAGAAGAAAACATGCACTCGTGAACAGAAGAAAACATGCACTCGTGAACAGAAGAAAACATGCACTCGTGAACAGAAGAAAACATGCACTCGTGAACAGAACAGCGCGGACGAGATTCGAACCCACGACCTTAGGAATGCTAAATCACTTATCACAGAGACTTATCACAGAGACTTATCACAGAGACTTATCACAGGGACTTATCACAGGGACTTATCACAGGGACTTATCACAGGGACTTATCACAGGGACTTATCACAGGGACTTATCACAGGGACTTATCACAGGGACTTATCACAGGGACTTATCACAGGGACTTCATCTGTATCACAATTTAATGTCGAATATTTTGGACAAGATGTGAGATTTAGTCACGTGACTATACTGCTGGGTCGTTTTCTTCTTGTACACTTTGTACAATATTTGTCAGATGTTGGCCAGATTTCTTGACATTAAGCGTTCATGTATCTGTAAAAATAAAGAAACAAATTAAAATTGAGTACGATGAAGTGTTGAAGCATTTATCAGCATCTTCATCGACAAACATCAATAAGTTAACTCATTCCCTACTAACTGCCGCAATGTGCGCCAAGACTGTTTATTAAAATAACCTAACTGATACACTCTGTTGAGCCCACAAATCTCTTGTGTCCGAATCGATCAGTAAAGCCCTTATACATTAGTTAATCATTACCGCATCAAACATTACTTCATTTAAAAATCACTGCTAAATTTACATCAATGTATTCTGATCATATTGTTTGGTTTTAATTTACATCAATGTATTCTGATCATTTTTGGGTTTTAATTTACAACAATGTATTCTGATCATTTTGTTTGGTTTTTAATTTACATCAATGTATTCTGATCATTTCGTTTGGTTTTTAATTTACATCAATGTATTCTGATCATATTGTTTGGTTTTTAATTTATATCAATGTATTCTGATCACATTGTTTGGTTTTTAATTTACATCAATGTATTCTGATCACATTGTTTGGTTTTTAATTTACATCAATGTATTCTGATCATATTGTTTGGTTTTTAATTTACATCAATGTATTGTAATCACATTGTTTGGTTTTTAATTTACATCAATGTATTCTGATCACATTGTTTGGTTTTTAATTTACATCAATGTATTTTGATCATATTGTTTGGTTTTTAATTTACATCAATGTATTTTGATTATATTGTTTGGTTTTTAATTTACATCAATGTATTCTGCATCTGATCATATTGTTTGGTTTTTAATTTACATCAATGTATTCTGATCATATTGTCTGATTTTTAATTTACATCAATGTATTCTGATCATATTGTCTGATTTTTAATTTACATCAATGTATTCTGATCATATTGTCTGATTTTTAATTTACATCAATGTATTCTGATCATATTGTCTGATTTTTAATTTACATCAATGTATTCTGATCATATTGTCTGATTTTTAATTTACATCAATGTATTCTGCATCTGATCATATTGTCTGGTTTTTAATTTACATCAATGTATTCTGATCATATTGTCTGATTTTTAATTTACATCAATGTATTCTGCATCTGATCATATTGTCTGGTTTTTAATTGACAGAAATGCTTTCTATTTCTACATGTTGGTCGGATGGAGAGTTTAGTCAAGTTTGTTAATTTGAAGAAATATATATTATATCTGTGGAATATAAATGTGAACAAAACTGAGCTTGGCCACATCTGTTTTTTTTTAATAATTAGTATTTAGGGTGTATTAAGAATTTGCATTTCTGGGTAGCAATTTGTCTTTGTCTGTTTGTTTATATATAAATTCATGTCGTTCCGTTATACGTCACATATAGCCTGCGAGTAATTTTCCCATACCGCTCTGTCCTGGGCAACTCGCTCAGTCTCTTCCATGGAGTCCAATATTTCTTGCCACTCTCAGTAAATTTCGTTTCAGGGATTCCCTAGGGCGTCCTCTCTTTCTTGAACTCTTTGCCTCCCACTTCAATGCCTGCTTTGGTATTCTTTGATCATTTGTTCTCAAGGTATGTCCAACATATCTCCATCTTCTCTTTCTTATAACAGTTGTTACTAGTGGTTGACCAGACATTTCTCTGACTTCATCACTTCTCCAGAATTCATCCCATTTTATGTTAATTATTTTTCGCAGACATATATTTTCAAATGCATTCAAATTGCTTTCTATATCTTTAGTCATTTTCCAACTCTCGCTGACATATGTTTGGATTGACATAATATTTGAATTGAAAGTTACTAATTTAGTTTCCAACCGTATAACTTGCATTTCCATATTTTATTTAGACTTCTTTTAAAAGCTGATTATATATATATATTGAAAGAAATGGAAAGGATACAGTCTGGCAGAGTGCAACACCAAGTCGAAAGACAGAGGAATCTAGAGATTCACTGCAGCCAACCTTCAATGCGGAGACGGTACCTGATGATGATATATATATATATAATGTACATCAAAAAAAATATAAGAGAGACGGAATATCGTAATGAGTAAGCGTTTGCCTATCAACTCGGACACAAGAGAGTCAACTCGGACACAAGAGAGTCAACTCGGACACAAGAGAGTCAACTCGGACACAAGAGAGTCAACTCGGACACAAGAGAGTCAACTCGGACACAAGAGAGTCAACTCGGACACAAGAGAGTCAACTCGGACACAAGAGAGTCAACTCGGACACAAGATAGTCAACTCGGACACAAGAGAGTCAACTCGGACACAAGAGAGTCAACTCGGACACAAGAGAGTCAACTCGGACACAAGAGAGTCAACTCGGACACAAGAGAGTCAACTCGGACACAAGAGAGTCAACTCGGACACAAGAGAGTCAACTCGGACACAAGAGAGTCAACTCGGACACAAGAGAGTCAACTCGGACACAAGAGAGTCAACTCGGACACAAGAGAGTTGGGGGTTTAATCCCACACTCGACTTTCCACAAAGAATTCTACTTGGTCCTCCTACCTCCTGCATACTAGGGTCTAGAAATGTGAAGTGAAATGACTTCATTTACTAAGGTCTGAGAAAGCTAACTAAAATGTTACTTGATTCGTACATATAATATGAACAATGCCAGACATTACGTGCATGTCTTATGTAACATATTATATACATTCCTCTCATACCGTAATATGTTACGTAAAGTCTGCAAGTAATGTCTACATACCGCTCTTTCCTAGACAAATTCCATCAATCTCTTCCATCGATATCTATGCATATATCATAATTAACTAATGAAATTCAATATAGATGCAGTAAAGCAAATCATATCGTAGGATACTTAGCAACAATTTTGAAATGCAAGCATGAACACTACAAAAACATTGAACAGCACTCTTTCTCTGGACATTATGCAAACAGTGCCAAATCTGGACGCTGATGTCAAACGATAGAACAACAATAGCCAAGCAGAATCCTGGGAGTACCAAGAAGAGATCAGTTTAGAATTGAAGATATGAAGAAAATAAAGTGTGTACAACATCAATAATGAGCTTCAACATGAAACAACAAACTAAATGGTTTGGCCACATATGCAGATTACCAACATACTTTAAATTGCAATGCTAATCAGATACATGACAAAAGATCTTCACGTGTTTGTTTTCAGTCCCAAAAACTAAAATTGTTCTAGAAGATTTTAATAAACAAAAACTATTATTACTAACATCGAATTGGTTATTTGTATTACATTCAGAGTAACTCGTAAAGTGAAAGAACATGTTTGTATTACATTCAGAGTAACTCGTAAAGTGAAAGAACATGTTTGTGTTACATTCAGAGTAACTCGTAAAGTGAAAGAACATGTTTGTATTACATTCAGAGTAACTCGTAAAGTGAAAGAACATGTTTGTGTTACATTCAGAGTAACTCGTAAAGTGAAAGAACATGTTTGTATTACATTCAGAGTAACTCGTAAAGTGAAAGAACATTTTATTTAAAGTGTCTAAAGGCGAAGGTGTTTCTTCACTCCACCGGGTTTTCCCATTTGAATCGGTTCCTTTCAGCAGAAATTGTAAGTCACCTGCCAAGAGTGTTGCACGAGCTCAGTAGCATCAGTATCTTTCCAGGGGTCTGTCAAAACAATTGCACATGTGACTCGGGATTCGAACATACAACCTTCAGAACGCCAGGAAAACGTCTTAACCATTTCGCAATAGAGACCTTTTTTAAAATGAACATGGTAAGCAATTAATATACTTTCTTGAATAGTTTAGTTTACTCTTCGGATCATTGTCCCTGAGGTTCAATTTTATCGTTTGTAAATATCAACGGGAAAAAATGGGGCTCCAAAGTGCTCGCCGCAGAGTTTGAACCAGATACTGCTCGGCTCCCATGGGGGAAACTCGGGTTCAATCCACGGTAAGGCCAAGGATTTTTTCTGTCGAGAGCATAAAGAAAACATCTTAACCTGAACAGTTTCGTGGCGACTGCACTAGCTATGCGGACATTAAATTTGACAAGTTCATATCCCTTCTGTCCTACACAGCACAACAAACTGTATTACAGGCAGTAACGACTGTACTAGCTATGTGGACATTAAATTTGACAAGTTCATATCCCTTCTGTCCTACACAGCCCAACAAACTGTATTACAGGCAGTAACGACTGCACTAGCTAAGCGGACATTAAATTTGACAAGTTCATATCTCTCCTGTCTTACACAGCCCAACAAGCTGTATTACAGACAGTAACGACTCTAGGGTTGTGATCGAGCTCGCTACAGACATACCTATGCCACAGACACACATTTCAATACTCGTGAAAAAAATGATTAGATTCTACGAGTCCGCATTCAAAACGCCTCAAAAGTAAATATACTAAATGAAAGAAATTCTTACCAAAAATATTGATTTAAATTATAGAAATACAATCCCTATTCGGATATTCTGATGGCAGGGTGGTATTTATTAAGACTCACTGTCAGCTATACAAGGCCGGGAGGCTACACATCCGCTGACAGCACAGTGCCTAAAAGGAGAATTTGCTCAGCTTTCAGAAAATGCAGAAATTCACTTGCAGTGGATGCCATCTCACTGTAACATTGCAGACAATGAGAATGCTGATGTCTTGGCTAAGGAAGGCAGTGTAAAAAAGGCAAATTTACCAACCCCTGTCTTTCCAGGAAGTCAAAACCCTTATACAGAGAAAATCTGCAGTAGACTAGAAGACAAACACTGGATATGACTATGGAAAAGATTTCCTCATAGACATAAGTAGTACAGACCAGGTCATTATATTTCGCCTACGTACCAGACACTGCGGTGGTGTCTGTGGCCTAGGGGATAGTGACTCGGTCTATTAACCCTGACGTTCTGAGTTCGAATCACGCTGCGGATAATTTGGTTGCAAATTGTTTCGCGTGGATTGTTACAAAAGGACAATTTCACCACCCGTTCAGAAAGCAATGGCAAACTAATGAACGTAATAATGTCTAGAGAAATCACAAACAGCGTTAAATAGCTGGGGTTGATTCGCAAAGTCCTGTAAAGTATATGCAATTAACTTAGCCAGACACTGCAAATTCGACAAACACTTAGATAGACACCAGAAATAAGTCAAACAGCTCTCTGCCAGTGTCAACAGATGCAACAGACACCAGAGCTTGTCCTGCAAGACTATTCTCTCCTGTGTGAGCTGAGAAGCAACATGTGGACACACCCAGTGGACCTAAAAACTAAGCTTTGGGGAAACAGGACAGATCTGAAGCTGACTGCCCAGTTTGTGGTCTACAGTAAACGTAGTGCACGACCAGAGATCGCGAAAGAAGAATTCGAATATAAAACATAATGTTGGCAAAATACTTATAACAAGACACTTATGAATTGATGTCAAATGGTCTCTGAATATGTTTCAATATATTTTAACCTTGTAGAATAGAATGTTGGTATAGTTGTGTTAGTCTAAGTTGTTTTAGTCTAAGTTGTTTTAGTCTAAGTTGTTTTAGTCTAAGTTGTTTTAGTCTAAGCAAACTAAGCTGATAAGCTACGAGAGCTTGAAGTCAATCATATTTTGTTTTTAGTCGTCGGATCATCATCACTGCACATCGAACCAGTTAGTCCATAAGTGCTCCGATTTCCCCGTCAGTATGTCTCTCAGTTTAGTTTAGTCGTCGGATCATCATCACTACACATCGAACCAATTAGTCCATAAGTGTTCCGATTTCCTCCTCAGTATGTCTCTCAGTTTAGTTTAGTCGTCGGATCATCATCACTACACATCGAACCAATTAGTCCATAAGTGCTCCGATTTCCCCGTCAGTATGTCTCTCAGTTTAGTTTAGTCGTCGGATCATCATCACTACACATCGAACCAATTAGTCCATAAGTGCTCCGATTTCCCCGTCAGTATGTCTCTCAGTTTAGTTTAGTCGTCGGATCATCATCACTACACATCGAACCAATTAGTCCATAAGTGCTCCGATTTCCCCGTCAGTATGTCTCTCAGTTTAGTTTAGTCGTCGGATCATCATCACTACACATCGAACCAATTAGTCCATAAGTGCTCCGATTTCCCCGTCAGTATGTCTCTCAGTTTAGTTTAGTCGTCGGATCATCATCACTACACATCGAACCAATTAGTCCATAAGTGTTCCGATTTCCCCGTCAGTATGTCTCTCAGTTTAGTTTAGTCGTCGGATCATCATCACTACACATCGAACCAATTAGTCCATAAGTGTTCCGAACTCCTCCTCAGTATGTCTCTCAGTTTAGTTTAGTCGTCGGATCATCATCACTGCACATCGAACCAATTAGTCCATAAGTGTTCCGATCTCCTCCTCAGTATGTCTCTCAGTTTAGTTTAGTCGTCGGATCATCATCACTGCACATCGAACCAATTAGTCCATAAGTGTTCCGATCTCCTCCTCAGTATGTCTCTCAGTTTAGTTTAGTCGTCGGATCATCATCACTGCACATCGAACCAATTAGTCCATAAGTGTTCCGATCTCCTCCTCAGTATGTCTCTCAGTTTAGTTTAGTCGTCGGATCATCATCACTGCACATCGAACCAATTAGTCCATAAGTGTTCCGATCTCCTCCTCAGTATGTCTCTCAGTTTAGTTTAGTCGTCGGATCATCATCACTGCACATCGAACCAATTAGTCCATAAGTGCTCCGATCTCCTCCTCAGTATGTCTCTCAACGTATAGCAATTAACAACACTGGTTCTTTGTTAGTTTACTATTACTCTATGGCTACTAGCATATATGCTCTTGTCTAGTTACACCACATTTAACTTGAAATTCTTGCAGTCTGGTTAGGTAATATAATAAATAATAGTAAATAATATAAGTTAGCTAAACAGAAGTTGCCTCATCGTTATCATCGTGTGTTGCTAGTTGGTAGTAACTATTGCGAAATGGATGTCAGCAATGAAACACTCATATTAACCTAATATTCGAATCCCTACCTTTTATTCATCGTCGCGGAAGACATGTGAACTTTTAAGAAATGTCATGGTTTTATGTCAGGAAAATTAGATAGTTTTATTATGTCTAAAATATTCCTTAAATAATCGTTATTCACTGAAGGCTCATCTGTGAAGAGATCTTACACAAGCCCCGCCTACTTGTTCAGGTGTAGCCAGTATTAGCAGTTGTTACAGAAAATCAATGAAGCTATCCAGCGAATGAGAAACTTTGTATTCAATCTTAGGTTGCAAGACGGTTAAAGTTGGGGGTCGATTTTCTCTGCTGGTTAACCTAAGCCGTTATTTGTTACAGGACGACTGTCAATCAGAAGGTGAGAGCACTGTTCATGGTGATTTTGTCTATTGAGTCTGAAAGTAAAGATTGTTTGGGTGTCGTAAGTCACACTTATAGGTACGGTGCTCATAATCTTTCATTCATTTCGTTCGCTTGAAATATTATTTGTATATTTAATGTTGTCTCTTGAATAAGCTTCACTGTCTTTTGTAGCTCCCACAGAGGTGTAGCTTTCTGTCCAGTGTTGTTTCGTTAGTTAGTTAGTTAGTTTATTTCTTTCGAGCCAAAGGCGGCACACAGGAGCAGAGGTTTTAGATCTCCATGTGATACGGTTCTTTGCTAGCAGTTGGAGATCTTGTATGGTTTTACATCCCAATAGTTTACTTTCTTGTTGGATGGTTCTTCGAAGAGTGGTCTTTGGTCTTCCACGTTTTCTTTTCCCAACTGGTGACCACAAGGACTTGTCGATTTAGTCTCTTTTCGTCTGATCTAAGAACATGACCTAAATATTTCCACCTTCGTTTCTTATAATATTTGATACGGGTTGTTGGTGTGTTCTATCTCTCACTGTTGTTTCGTTAGGCCAGTGAATTTGCTTCAGTATATCACATTTAGAGCAGTCTTGAAGTATATGCTCTACTGTCTGAGGTGCCTGTCCACATGTACACATGACTGAATTTCCAATCTTGAATTTTGTATGTATGTGTCTGCGTCGTCGATTGTGTACTGTTCTGTGGCGCAGAATGACACGTGTTCTAATCTGTTCATATTATGGTAGATGTGTGTGTTATTTTTGGTGACTTTCTGATTGATTTAACATCCTGATCTGACACAGGTGTCATAGCCAGACTCGCCGTCATAAACAGGTTGATGCCTATCTCTTATGTCAACTTTCCTCGTGAATTACGTCTACCTTGCACCTGTGAGAGGTGTCTTTAGTTACCTGCTGAGCAACGAAGGTGTTGGGTGTCATCAGTAGCGTTGATTATTTTATCTATCACATTAACGTAGTGTGTCTTGCTGAACTGTCAGTTATGTTTGTGTCAAGTGTTTAATAACTGTCCCTATCTACTTTACTGACACTGCGGAAACGAGTACTCCAATGCTATATATTAATCAATGTTCATGTATGGCAGCGTATCATGGACAATGAACAAGCAACCAATAAGATCATTGGAAGCCACAGAGATGTGCTTTTACAGAAGAATGCTGAAAATTCCAAAGACAGCGAAGAAAACAAATGTGGAGGTTTTAAAACAGGCTTGCTCACAAAGAAACCTTTTCAAAAGAATAAGAATCAGACAATCAAGGTTCTTCGATGATCAGTTTTATTTTAGTTTCATGACTTGCAAGTGTTAATGAAAATGAACGTGCCGATAGGTTACAGGTATGACTGCTGTAAAATGCGGACGAGCAATGGACCAGACTGATAATCTAAAATTCCTACGGAGAGAGTACGTGTAAATGATTCCAGTAGCGGTGGAGAATCTACACTCCTAACCAGACTGCAAGAATACCAAATCAAATGTGGTGTAGCTAGACAAAAGCACTACACTTTTAACCAAAAATGAATAGTAAACCAGCAAGGAACCGGTGTCACTAGTTGCCACATGTTGAGAGACATGTCACATATATTTCAAACACTGGATATGATTATGGAAAGACTTCTTCAAAGACCTAAGCAGAACACACCAGGTCATTATATTTCGACTACGCACAGGACACTGCAGACTCAACAAACACATATATAGACTAGGAATAAGTCAAACAGCTCTCTGCCAGTGTCAGCAGGCGGAACAGACACCAGAGCATATACTGCAAGACTGTACCTCCTGTGTGAGCTGAGAAGCAATATGTGGCCACACCCAGTCGACCTGAAAACTAAGCTTTGGGAAAGCTGACAGACCTGAAGCTGACTGCCCAGTTTGTAGTCCACAGTAAACTAAGCGCATGACCTGACTTCGCTGACGAAGAAGATTGTCTTTGGTTTTTTACTAAATCCTCCCCAAGTTTTTATCATAGATATTTATAAACAGTAAAAGATATATAAGTCTCTTTAAACTAAATAATATACCGAATGATATACATTAATGTGAGAGCTACAGAAAACAATGATATACATTAATGTGAGAGCTACAGAAAATAATGATATACATTAATGTGAGACCTACAGAAAACAATGATATACATTAATGTGAGAGCTACAGAAAACAATGATATACATTAATGTGAGACCTACAGAAAACAATGATATACATTAATGTGAGACCTACAGAAAACAATGATATACATTAATGTGAGACCTACAGAAAACAATGTAAACACTTTCTTTTTGACTTTTCTCCAATCATGTTTGCCTTACAGCGTCAGGTCAAGAAGAGATTTCTAAAACGGGCCTTTGTGTGCGCTTTGTAGATAGTATCTTTCGTCGCGTCTGTTATCTCGGAGGTTCATCTTTTGCGTGGCCGGCCTTTTGCTCTGTACCCATTTCATATAAACACAAACGTCTGTATGATGAAAATGATGGTATCATAAAACATTTGTGGTTAGAACTCAATGTCAAACGTGGTCCCTACCTAAATCCCAAGAGAGAAAGATCCCAATATGTGAAATGAACTATAATAATAGCCGTCCATCGCAAGCGATGATAACAACAATCTCAGACGTGTACTGTTGCACCTCTCTGGTGTGTGCGGAGGTGACTGTAGAGTCCAATCCTAGAACAGAATCCCCGACCACAGGTGGGGCATACATGATCAAGGTTAGACATGTGCGTGTTGTGTGCTCTGTCTTTTCGCGCTGCTCGTTTTCTCTGTGACTCAACAATACGATGATTCTCAGCTATTCGGGTTCCTCTTTGTTGTTACAGCGCCACATTTGGCGATCTTGCGCAAGGATTCCCAGCACGTATTGTCTATATCGAAGCATTTCAGAGACACTTTAAGAGTGTCTTTAAAGCGTTTTTTCTGTCCACCAGCTAAACGTCTGCCCCTTCAAGCTCGCCATACATCAACTGTTTTGGGATGCGTTTATCAGGCATTCGAGCAACGTGACCGACCCATCTCAGTTGGGCCTTCTGCAATGAACTATTTATAATAAAGCCACCAATGTTACAAGACGGGATATATTGAAAGATGAGAACATTAGAAATGTGGTTGAAATCACACCATACATCCAACTTATTAGAAGACAAGAAATAAAATGGTGCGGTCATCTAATGAGAATGAAACCAGATCTACTACCATTTCATGCCTATAACAACTGTCAACCGAGACACAAAGCCCGAGGAAGACCAAGTACTCGATGGATAGATAATACCACAGATATCCTGTGATATCAAAGTCTAACTACTACAGATGAACCCCCGCCTGGCTTTTAAAATGGTAGCATAACCTTTACATGACGTCACCATCAAGCACAATAAACGAGTCGTTGATTTTCTAGGCAGCATTTATAACGTTTAGTAGTTTGTCAATGCTTTCTGAACTGTGATGTCTATTTATACCGTTTGTGAATATCCAAATTGCCCTCCGCGAAGTTTGAACCATGTACTCTTGGATTGTGATCGAGCTCATTACCTCTAAGCCAGAGACGCACACCACCTAGCACCGGATGTAAAACTGAATTTCTAAACGTGACTTGACGGCACATGTGGATCACGGTATGAAAAGAGTTAATTCCCACCCTCCTTTCAAAAACATATGCTTCTCTTTTTAAATATGCAAAAACAAGCAATAATTTGGCAGACGATTGCAAGCAGTAACGAAACTACTGGCTTATTAGCATATTTCGTTTCCCCTTTCCTTTGACTAGTATACTTTTTACAGCAATTAACCTGCAGTAAACATATTGTTACACACATAAAACGACACTCGCAGACATCCCTACTTTCCATTTTCTGTATAGCAGGTCTGATAGGTAATAGCTTTCACAGCACGTAGACACCAGCAAGAGGTGCGAGTTCTGCACTAAATACAATGCAAAACGTGAAGGTCGTCTTTCAAATGCAACGATCATGACTTCGGAGTGTCTGTAGCTATTTTTGTGGTGTTTTTGTGGTGTTTTGTGGTGTTTTTGTGATGTTTTTGTATCTAGTAATAGACGTTATATCATGGTCTTGGTGTGACATTGTATAATTTTTGTTTCGTTGAGAGAGGAGGTGTCCTTCATTGCAGTTGGTCTTGTTTAATATAATCTGAACCAAAGCATGTTCCCCTAATGAGTTAGAAAACCACGCTATGTATAATGTATTCGTTGGAATTCTCTATAGAAAAGTTTCCACGTTTGTCTGTCGTACTGAAAGTTATAGGTTAGAGGCCGGAGCGAGTCGCATCTGCAAATTGTTCATGCGATCCATAAAAATGTTGCCGGAGCTACGGAGTTCGAGCTGTTTTCAAAACTCTCGGCAGATGGTGTGCTATTTCTGTTGTCGACAGGGACGTAGCCGTATGGGGAAACCCGGTGTAGGGAAGTCAATCCATCGCCATTAGACCCCTTATTTGTAGACGCTTGGTCACCGACTAACAATTCTGAAGTTGGAGTGGTATTATATTTTCCTATTACAATGATTCTCCCGTCGACATAGTCTCATTCCGGTACCGAAAAAACGATGAGATATAAAGAGGTTTGACATGTTGTCCATCCACCAACCAGGGGATGTTAAAGAAAAAATAACAAGAAACTAACACGGTATATCTCAACGTCCAAAGTCGAAGGATTGAGTTCATTCCACAGTGTTTCTCCATATGGCTCCGTCTCTGTCAACAGCGATGGCATGTCATCTGCGGAGAGCATTGCACAACTCCTCAGCACCGGCAACAATCCTAGGGATCTAATGAAAAAAATTACACGTTTCTCGATCCTGATTCGAATCCACAACCTTCAGTTCGACAGGCAATGGACTTAATCATTGAGAGCCCCACCGTAACGTACAACACGGTACAACATGGTACAACACGGTACAACATGGTACAACACGGTACAACATGGTACAACACGGTATAACATGGTACAACACGGTATAACATGGTACAACACGGTATAACATGGTACAACACGGTATAACATGGTACAACACGGTATAACATGGTACAACACGGTACAACATGGTACAACACGGTACAACATGGTACAACACGGTACAACATGGTACAACACGGTACAACATGGTACAACACGGTACAACATGGTACAACACGGTACAACATGGTACAACACGGTACAACATGGTACAACACGGTACAACATGGTACAACACGGTACAACATGGTACAACACGGTACAACATGGTACAACACGGTACAACATGGTACAACACGGTACAACATGGTACAACACGGTACAACATGGTACAACACGGTACAACATGGTACAACACGGTACAACATGGTACAACACGGTACAACATGGTACAACACGGTATAACATGGTACAACACGGTACAACATGGTACAACACGGTACAACATGGTACAACACGGTACAACATGGTACAACACGGTACAACATGGTACAACACGGTACAACATGGTACAACACGGTACAACATGGTACAACACGGTACAACATGGTACAACACGGTACAACATGGTACAACACGGTACAACATGGTACAACACGGTATAACATGGTACAACACGGTACAACATGGTACAACACGGTACAACATGGTACAACACGGTACAACATGGTACAACACGGTATAACATGGTACAACACGGTACATCATGGTACAACACGGTACAACATGGTACAACACGGTATAACATGGTACAACACGGTACAACATGGTACAACACGGTACAACATCGTACAACACGGTACAACATGGTACAACACGGTATAACATGGTACAACACGGTATAACATGGTACAACACGGTATAACATGGTACAACACGGTATAACATGGTACAACACGGTATAACATGGTACAACACGGTACAACATGGTACAACACGGTACAACATGGTACAACACGGTACAACTACGGATTAGTTACATTACTATTGATTGTTTGATTGATAGGACTTTCATCACTGCACTTCGGTGGGTAACTATGTGTGCTCCGATATCTTTCTTACACAGGAAGATCTAAGCTGTACTGCACGAAATCACTAGCACTGGCAAAAGTCCCTCATGAAATTTTGAAGATGGTAAAGATGTTTTTGTACAAATTTTATTTTTAATCTTTTCTAATAATTTTTTCCCGGGCAGCGGCTTTCCAGCCTGATCTTTTCTATTTTGAACATGACAAGGGTTCTTTTTGTGCTCAGATTGAACACGGGACCTACGTTTTATCTTCCGTCTCCGATCGGTAAACAGAAAATAGATTTATAAATTTTCAGTAAACAGAAAATAGATTTATAAATATTCAGTAAACAGAAAAAAAAGATTTATAAAAACTCAGTAAAGAAAGAATATGTTTATAAATAGTCAGTAAACAGAGAATAGGTTTATAAATAATTTGAAAAGGAAAGATTTCGTTTAAAATTATCTGTACATAAAGTAAATATTGTACTACACAATCTTTCTCCCAACATTATTCTAAGAGTGCCAAACCTGGACGTTGAAATCAAATGATAGAAGAAAACTAGTCACGACACAATCTTTCTCCCAATATTATTCTAGCAGTGCCAAACCTGGACATTGAAATCAAATGATAGAAGAAAACTAGTCACGACACAATCTTTCTCCCAACATTATTCTAACAGTGCCAAACCTGGACGTTGAAATCAAATGATAGAAGAAAACTAGTCACGACACAATCTTTCTCCAAATATTATTCTAACAGTGCCAAACCTGGACATTGAAATCAAATGATAGAAGAAAACTAGTCACGACACAATCTTTCTCCCAACATTATTCTAACAGTGCCAAACCTGGACGTTGAAATCAAATGATAGAAGAAAACTAGTCACGACACAATCTTTCTCCCAACATTATTCTAACAGTGCCAAAACATGGACGCTGACATCAAATGATAGAAGAAAACTAGTCACGACACAATCTTTCTCCCAATATTATTCTAACAGTGCCAAAACATGGACGCTGACATCAAATGATAGAAGAAAACTAGTCACGACACAATCTTTCTCCCAACATTATTCTAACAGTGCCAAAACATGGACGCTGGCATCAAATGATAGAAGAAAACTAGTCACAACACAATCTTTCTCCCAACATTATTTTAACAGTGCCAAAACATGGACGCTGACATCAAATGATAGAAGAAAACTAGTCACGACACAATCTTTCTCCCAATATTATTCTAACAGTGCCAAACCTGGACGCTGAAATCAAATGATAGAAGAAAACTAGTCACGACACAATCTTTCTCCCAACATTATTCTAACAGTGCCAAACCTGGACGCTGACATCAAATGATAGAAGAAAACTTGTCACGACACAATCTTTCTCCCAATATTATTCTAACAGTGCCAAACCTGGACGCTGACATCAAATGATAGAAGAAAACTAGTCACGACACAATCTTTCTCCCAATATTATTCTAACAGTGCCAAACCTGGACGTTGAAATCAAATGATAGAAGAAAACTAGTCACAACACAATCTTTCTCCCAACATTATTCTAACAGTGCCAAACCTGGACGTTGAAATCAAATGATAGAAGAAAACTAGTCACGACACAATCTTTCTCCCAACATTATTCTAGCAGTGCCAAACCTGGACGTTGAAATCAAATGATAGAAGAAAACTAGTCACGACACAATCTTTCTCCCAATATTATTCTAACAGTGCCAAACCTGGACGCTGACATCAAATGATAAAAGAAAACTAGTCACGATAAAGATGAAGTGTCTTAGCAGAATGCTGGAACAAGAAGAGACCGGTTTAGAATTGAAGACATAAGGGAAAGAAGTGTGTACAATATCAAGTACTGAACTTCATCAAGAAATAACAAATTAAATGGTTCGGCCACATAAGCAGATTACCAACAGACAGTGCTCCTGAAAAATCAATGTTACTCCGATACAATTGTACAAACTCTTTTCCGTTTACAGAATATTTATAAATCTATTTTCTGTTTACCGAATATTTATAAATCTATTTTCTGTTTACCGAATATTTATAAATCTATTTTCTGTTTACCAAATATTTATAAATCTTTTTCTGTTTACCAAATATTTATAAATCTTTTTCTGTTTACAAATATTTATAAATCTTTTTTCTGTTCACCAAATATTTATAAATCTTTTTTCTGTTTACCAAATATTTATAAATCTTTTTTCTGTTTACCAAATATTTATAAATCATTTTCTGTTTACTTAATATTTATAAATATATTTTCTGTTTACCGTACATTTATAAATCTATTTTCTGTTTACCGTATATTTATAAATCTTTTTCTGTTTACTGACTTTTACCTATTCTCTGTTTATTGAATATTTATAAATCTATTTGTCTGTTACTGAAATTAATGAAACCTTTTCTCCATGATATAGGTGGGGGCGGGGGTGACTGGAGAGAATTACCTATTAACATTTGATTATGGTTTGAGGATCTATGTGGGAAAGTAGTAACAACGTTTCCTTGCCTTCTGAATAATGGTGGGTTTGAATCCGTAACGCGATGTGTGCATTTTTCCCGGAGATTTCTAGATGTTTCTGTAACTACGTAGTTCATGCTTGGTGCAATACTCTAAGAATATAGCTTACCCATTCTGGGGCACAGTGGCCAAAGCGTTATGTTTGAACTCGATCAAACCAATTCCATCCTTCACCTCTATCATTTTGAGACTTTTACACACAACAATTTTGTTTGACGTTTGATTCCACTACCGTGAATGATCATTCCACTACGGTCCATTCGAGAACTGTTTATTAAGTTGATTTTTGTACGGTCCATTTCATTCGAGAACTGTTTATTAAGTTGATTTTTGTATTATATAATAAATTAATTTTGTTTCGGTGAGAAAGTTTTCAATTGTTTCGTGTTTTTTTCCAATTTCCACGGTGAATCATCATTCCACTACTGTAAATAAACGTTTCTGCTACTTTGATCTATTTCTTACATGGGAATATTTCAGCCACAATGCACAAACCCCGTATCACCGGCGAGGATCCTGATTGTAATTTTAATGCTGTTACATTTTTTGTAGGAATTTATTTTATATTTGAAAAAATTAATTTTAGCCCGGGAAGCAGTTTTTGAAGACTACAGTTATCGATTTTCAACTGCCAATTGTTCCTTTAACTGACTCAACTTGAACACGGTAACTACAATCTTCGTCCGTTTCGGATAGACAAGAAACTTGACCTCAGCTACATTGAATCTCTTTAAAAAAATATTTCGATCACTCAATGGCAGGAAATGAACCGAGTACATTTCAAACGAGAGACAAGCATCTTGCCGCACATCACAGAGACCTCTACTTCCCCTATAACCTTAACTCATTCCTTACTAGCTGCCACAGTGTGCGCTAAGATTGTCTATTGTAATAACACAACTGTCGCACACTTGGCCAAGCATTGTTACAAGTACAACTAGTGCTAAATTTCCAGTTTGTATCTACAGCAAAGGTATCTACTTATACATCATGGTCCGATCGAGATTTTCGTAAATATTTCTTAATGGCATGAAATTTATAGATATTTTTAAAGCTGAAAATGAACAAAAATTAGTTCAGTCGCATCGAATTTTTGAATTCAGAAGTGAACGTATAAACGATCTGGAAACCCTATAGAAACTAACAAATGCTTGACTTAAAAACTAGAACTATTTTCTTAATTAGTTCCGGTGGGAAATGAAGAATATATGAAACAATACTTGATAAAAGTGAACAGATGTTGATTCAAGAGAAATGATATGAATTTTGAACATGATAAATACTAGTCACATTATCGAAGCTCATTAATCTTACATGGGCTTCCTGGAACTCCAGACAAAACGATCTACTGGGAGTACCCAGTGGGCGTGGAAAGAGATGGGAAGGTTCGAGACAAGAGCTGGTTGTGACAATGAAAATGAAATGGTTCAAGTTTTGTATATTTTCACTAAAATTATTAACCGTCAGTATTAATTGTTTCGTTATTCTGAACACGATAATTAACCTGTTATTTTTGTGTTAAATTCAGCGTCATTATTCTGGAGAATGGGAGGAAGAAGTTGTACAAAAAGTTAATGTTTTTATATAACATGAGTACAATCCCATTCACCACCTCGAGAACTGCTTATTAAGTTGATTTTTCGATTATATAATAAATTAATTTTGTTTCGGTGAGAAAGTGTACAATTGCTTTATTTATTTCTTTTTTTTTTCTAATTCCAGTTTTTCTCATTTTTATTTATTTTTTCGTTTCTAGTCCCATATTTTCATTTTATGTTTGTAATCTATCGTCTGATTGTGTCTGTGATGTCTAGTGTCTACGAAGATGGGATGAAGTTTTAATGTAGTTAGTTATTGTCATGTCTTATCCTGAAAGCGGTGTTTTTTTCAGCCATACTTCTATTGATTTTCAGCCTTAGTAAAATAAATTGTATATTGGGTAATACGGTGTTAGGTAGGAATTTTTCATTGAATGTCGACACATAATGTGTAATGTGGTGAACACAATGCAGGCTGCCTTTACTTTCTAGTGCTTTTCCGAATACCCAATTCAGGCTGGATCGACCTGAGAGCCGTTATGATTAGAAAATATTCCACGTCCACTGTAGAATTGAACTCGGACAACTAGCTTAAGAAGCGAGTTCACTAACAACTACGCTACTGCCGCTCTCGATTTTCAGCAATACTTTTCTGGATTATTAATTACAAAAGATTCTTTCTTTCTCGAATCCTGTATGCCTCATAGCGTCAGGTCAGGAAGAGATTTCTAAAACGGGCCCTAGTATGCGCTTCGTAGATAGTCTCTTTCGTCGCCTCTGTTATCTCTGAGGTCCACTTTTGCGTGGCCGGCCCTTTGCCAGGTTTCAAAATGAACACGAGACATACGTTCTGTTGTTTTCGTTGATTTGACTAGAGAATCGATATAACCTGCACAGGCATCAGGGATCAATAATTCATTGATTTGACTAGAGGATTGATATAACCTGCACAGGCATCAGGGATCAATAATTCATTGATTTGACTAGAGGATTGATATAACCTGCACTGGCATCAAGGATCAATAATTCATTGATTTGACTAGAGGATCGATATAACCTGCACAGGCATCAGGGATCAATAATTCATTGATTTGACTAGAGGATTGATATAACCTGCACTGGCATCAAGGATCAATAATTCATTGATTTGACTAGAGGATCGATATAACCTGCACAGGCATCAGGGATCAATAATTCATTGATTTGACTAGAGAATCGATATAACCTGCACAGGCATCAGGGATCAATAATTCATTGATTTGACTAGAGGATTGATATAACCTGCACTGGCATCAAGGATCAATAATTCATTGATTTGACTAGAGGATCGATATAACCTGCACAGGCATCAGGGATCAATAATTCGTTGATTTGACTAGAGGATTGATATAACCTGCACTGGCATCAAGGATCAATAATTCGTTGATTTGACTAGAGAATTGATATAACCTGCACTGGCATCAAGGATCAATAATTCATTGATTTGACTAGAGAATTGATATAACCTGCACTGGCATCAAGGATCAATAATTCATTGATTTGACTAGAGAATTGATATAACCTGCACTGGCATCAAGGATCAATAAAAAATAGACCAATACAGACGTCACTTCGGTCATCAATTTCTATCAATTTACTTTAGGCATCTGATGAAATAGTTAGGTTTAGAACAACATAATGAGAACCAGTCATGAAATAGTTAGGTTTAGAACAACATAAGGAGAACCAGTCATGAAATAGTTAGGTTTAGAACAACATAATGAGAACCAGTCATGAAATAGTTAGGTTTAGAACAACACAATGAGAACCAGTAATGAAATAGGTTTAGAACAACATAATGAGAACCAGTAATGAAATAGTTAGGTTTAGAACAACACAATGAGAACCAGTAATGAAATAGGTTTAGAACAACATAATGAGAACCAGTCATGAAATAGGTTTAGAACAACATAATGAGAACCAGTCATGAAATAGGTTTAGAACAACATAATAAGAACCAGTCATGAAATAGTTAGGTTTAGAACAACATAATGAGAACCAGTCAAATCAGTGTGAGATGGGATCTAAGTGGTTAAGCTGTTGTCTTTCGTTCCGAAGGTCGTAGTTTCTGAATCCGGCATGGCTCGTGTGTTGCCAGGCTCACAATGGGGCAAATAATAGTAACACTGTGACCTACAAGGCATATCGTAAGAGGCGTTAAGGTAGGGGCCTATGGAAGTTACCCTAGTAAATAAAAAGCGTTGCATAAATCAGATGTGTCTGCCTACTTGTAGACGCTTAACTGTCACAACTTACAATCGCTCTTAGGTAGAGATCACATACACAACATAAAGAGTGGTTAACAACTGATCGATATGGAGAGCAAGAAGAAGAAGAAGAAGAACAATCTGGAATACGTCGTTCAGTTTACGACTTCTTTTTTTCAGAGATCCGTAAGATTGTTACCGGAGCCTCCCGAGTGGTTACCGGGGTCCAAATTTGGGGTATAAAGAATAGAGCCACTGTTACCTGCCACGCATGTCGTAAGAGGCGACTAAGGAGGTGTGGCTGAAATCGGATGTATGTGTCCTAAACGTGTAGAAGTCTATGCGTTTAGGGGCCTACCAAACCAATGTGCAACGTATACACGTTCTTGGCAAAGATCAAACATATCACAAAGAGTGATTAAAATTGGTCGTAAAGAACGCACGCAAAGAAGAAGAAGTTACCGGAGCTACAGAGTTCGTGCTGTGTGCAATACTCTCAACGGATAGCATGTCATTTAGGCAGAAAGGGACCGAGCCATATGGGGGTCAAGCTTAGATTCGATTGGAACCCTAGAAGATGCTGCCCATTAAGGGGATAAACAGTAAAAAAGACGACGCGTTAAACTGTTGACTCCGTAGTTTTATTGACGTCAGAACACATGTATATGTCAGTGTATACTGATTTGACTTGTCATCAGTCAGGACACATGTATATGTCAGTGTATACTGATTTGACTTGTCATCAGTCAGAACACATGTATATGTCAGTGTATACTGATTTGACTTGTCATCATCGTTAAACGTACATTGAGTCAGTACAACGGTTCAGACTGGAGAGTTATTACAATTATGTAAGTAGGTAAATCAACTCTTGTATATCTCGAGGTATATTGAGTAATACGGTGTTATAATAATAATAATAATCATTTCTCTCTTACCGTTATAGGTTACATAAGGCATGCAAGTAATATCCTCATACCGCTCTATCCTGGGCAACTCGCTCAATCTCATCCATGGAATTCAGGCCGATATTTCATGCATCTCTCAGTAAAGTTCCTTTTAGGGTTTCTCTAGGACGTCCTTTCTTTCTCGAACTCTTTTCATCCCCCCGCAATGCCTGGTTTGTTACTCTTTGATGATTTCTTCTCAAGGTATATCCAACATATCTCCTTCTTCTCCTTCTTATAACAGTTGTTACTAGTGGTTGACCAGACATTTCTTCTCAAGGTATATCCAACATATCTCCTTCTTCTCCTTCTTATAACAGTTGTTACTAGTGGTTGACCAGACATTTCTCTGATTTCATCACTTCTCCTAAATTTGTCACATTTTATGTTCATAATACAATGTTAGGCCCATATTTTTCATAAATAGTCGGCACATGATATGTGATTGATCAGCATCACGTCACCGAACGCCTTTACTTCCATGTACCCAAAATGAGACTGGGTTACCTGTGCTGAAACGACCTTACGGTCGGGAAAATATTCCACGTTAAATGTGAAATTGAACCCGAACCACTAAGCTAAGAAGCAAGTACGCTTAATGTGACTCTATAATTACACACATTTCTACAGAATTTATCCCATTATTTGTGTGTCCTGTCCAATCTTCTATTATAATTAATTTTAATAATATGTTATTAACTACTTCATTTAATTAAATCTTTATTCAACATTTACACATACACCTTGACAGAATGTATGCTCAGTATTTGTCTGTACACCTTGACAGAATGAATGCTCCGTATTTGTCTGTACACCTTGACAGAATGAATGCTCCGTATTTGTCTGTACACCTTGACAGAATGAATGCTCCGTATTTGTCTGTACACCTTGACAGAATGAATGCTCCGTATTTGTCTGTACACCTTGACAGAATGAATGCTCCGTATTTGCACTGAAGAGTATATTACAATAATGTATAAATACACCAACGAAGAAAGTCAAGGAAAATCTCCAGGTTGTAATTGAGGGCAAGGCTCGTGACCTGTGAAAGACTGCTACTTATGTTGATTATGTGTGGATGAGACTGTTGTTCGGGCTTCATTAGCAAGAGTCACTAGAAACATAATGTTCTGTCGGAAGGCCGGACGCTTAATCGAAACTGTAAAAACAAAAAATAAAAATTGACACAATAATCCAACGTTCAACTAACTTTGCGGAAGGATTGACTTCATTGCACCGGACTTATCAACATCGACCTGGCGTGTTAGGCTGCTGGACGGTGATGGATTTGTTGAGACGGAGATCAGAGAACCTATGTACATGTCCGGAGTGCTATGATGATATTCCTCATATAACTGATAGAGTAATTGGTCTTATTAAAGTGTTGCATTGATAGGACCATCATCATTGCACTTCGGGAGTAACTCATGTGTGCTTCGATCTCTTTCTTACATAGGAAGATCTCAACGGCAGCGCACAAACTACGTAGCACCGACAAAGATCCCCCATGTAATTTTGAAATATTTTGTAGGAATATTTTAATGAATATTGCTATAGCTACTGCTTTCCAGCTTGCTCTTCTCGATGTTGTAGGAATATTTTAATGAATATTGCTATAGCTACGGCTTTCCAGCTTGCTCTTCTCGATTTTGTAGGAATATTTTAATGAATATTGCTATAGCTACTGCTTTCCAGCTTGCTCTTCTCGATTTTGGACTGCCAGTGGTTCTTTTACGTGTTTACATTGATCAAAACCTCCTTTTATTGTCTTTCCCCGATAAGACTATGAACTTGATCTCACCTACACTGAGATCAGGGATCTCTGTAAAAATATATCGATAGCTCCACGAGGGAGCGAACCTGGTACCTTTGGAATGAAAGGCGAGCACCTAACATCTACGTCACAGAGATACTCTAATACCATAATCATCATCATCAAGGTGCGTATCCTTTATAGGACGTTGCTCTCTTTGCAGTGCATCTGAAACATCTTGTAGCCATCTTCTTCTTGGTCTGCCTCTTCGTCCTGGGACCCTGCCCTCCAATATTGTTCTCCCCAGGCCATCGTGACGCTTGATGTGGTCAAAGTATCTAATGTTTCGGTATAGTATATTGTTTATCAGCCAATTGTCTTTAACATTCAGTTATTTTAGGAACCATCATCAGAGAAGGCTCAACGATGGGCCTAGTAAACATTAAAGACCTAAAACGGATAGCAACGAACCGCGAGACATGGAGAGCTATGACCTCTGCCCTATGCGCCGCCCACAGGCCCAAGAGGAAAGACTAACTAACTATTTTAGGACGCTATTAATAACGTAATACCACGTAATAATACCAAAAAACAAAAAAGTAACCGAGACAGGTGCATCTAGATTTTCAATTAGTTCGACTGTTGATCAAACACGGCATACAACTGTACGTCTTTCCGGCAGTTCATATGACTAATTATTCTCAAAGTAAGGGATATAATTAAAGATAAAGTTATCCATCGTAAACTTAATAAAACTTGAATATGTTCTCTGTACAATGGTTCAAGAACCCATTGATCGTCTGCCTCGACCACTGACAATAAATATTAGATTCTCGATGATAATAACAAAAACAATGACCTAATAACCTCGACCGGATATGGATATTCCACGTGACAACGCTATCGATATGTTGCTCCGGCAACATCTCTAAATTGTATTGTATTTAGTTTCGAACAATAAAACCTCTTCCTGAAAACTTCCCTAAACCGCTCTAAAAAATGCCAACTTTCTAATCAACCGCAAACGTTCTTAACTCTTCCTTTTAATTCTATTTTGATATACCACAAGAAAGTTCAACTTTTTAAAGTGCTATGCAACAACAATCAAACAACAGCCTTTTGTTTTTCAGTTTCAAAGACGTCGAAGATAATAGCCTATTTCTGAATGTTGTTTTCAATGGTGGATACACGTGACCTGTTCCTGTTATTCCTTCAGATATCAGTTCATGAAAGTACTTGCGGACCGTCAAATATAACAATAATGTGCACTATTGAGTCCTGCACACAGCTAAACTTCCTAATGTACCTCACACTTCTTGGATACACATAATTCAATTTCAATCCGTTTCCGGTACGACCGGAATAGACAAGATGAAAAGAATCGGAACTTCGTTGTTCATCATCAAATATGTACTTGATCAGCTTCTGAAAAACCGATTACATCATTTTAAGAATCGTATTGAACTTTATGTGATACATCCCTGGAGCCCTATTTTTTAAATTCATATGACTTTAACGTTAATGCGAAGTTGAAGAAAAAAATGTATCTCATTAACTGTATGTATTCATAAGCACAATAGTATACAAAAAACAAAAAACGTGTAGTTGGGAATTAAGTTACTAGTCAGATACGGCACAATATTTGTAAAAAAACGGACAGAACTGTTGCACAGAGTAGTCAATTTAGAAAGTAAATATCTTCATCATCTTCACAATTACATCAGGGACCTTCGCCGGTGCTACGGAGCTTGCGCACTGCAGCTGAAATCTTCTTGTGTAAGAAAGAGATCGGAGCACACATGATTACTCACCGACATACAATGATGATAGTCTTATCCAATCAATCAATCACGCAAGTAATGCAGATATCACTCTGTATTCTAAAATGATAAAAGTAGCAGAGAAATGCATCTATTTGGGTAGCAATTTTAATTATACTAGAAATACCAAAGAAGAAATTATGCTATAAATTATCAAAGCAATAACAGCTTTAAAAAACTAAAATAAAATTTGAAACTCAAAAGTATATAGTTTAAAATCTAACTGTAAGTTGTAACAATCCTAACATACAACAGTGAAAGTTGAAAAATGACTAAAGATATAGAAAGTTAGTTAAATACATTTGAAAATAGATGTCTGTGATAAAATATAAAAGAAGTCAGGAGAAGTGATGAAATCAGAGAAATGTCTGCTCAACCACTAGTAACAACTGTTATAAGAAAGAGAAGATATGTTGGGCATACCTTGAGTAGAAATGTCTGCTCAACCACTAGTAACAACTGTTATAAGAAAGAGAAGATATGTTGGGCATACCTTGAGTAGAAATGTCTGCTCAACCACTAGTAACAACTGTTATAAGAAAGAGAAGCTATGTTGGGCATACCTTGAGTAGAAATGTCTGCTCAACGACTAGTAACAACTGTTATAAGAAAGAGAAGATATGTTGGGCATACCTTGAGTAGAAATGATCAAAGAATCTGAAAACATGCATTGAGTGGGTAGCAAATGGTTGAACAAAGATAGTACACCTTGGGAAACAAACTCTGAAACAAACATTACTGAGAGAAATGAGAAATACCACACTTAATTCCAAAGAAGACATTGAACGAGTTACACAGGATAGAGCGGTGCGGAGAATTAGCTTTCAATCCCCTATGTAACATTTAACTATAAAATAGAAATATAATATTTTTAAAATAAGTATGTCATTTAGACATTTATACCAGACGGAATGGGTTAGACATGTGATCCATTGCTGTAAATAATAATAATAATAATAATAATAATAATAATAATAATAATAATTCCTGTAGTAACGTTATACGTTACATAAGGCTTGCAAGTAATTTCTCTAATCACCTCTATCATGGGCAACTCGCTCAATCTCCTCCATGGAACTAAGGCCGATATTTCTTACCTCTCTCAGAAAAGTTCGTTTCAGGGTCTACTTAGGTCGACTTCTCTTTCCGGTATGACGTCATTTCTTGCAAGTTTCTGTTTATGCTTTAACTATCTTGTGGTGGGGTAGCTGGTCTCAAGCACAAGTCCTCCTCCTTTTTCATCCTGGATTGGAACCGGTATTCCCAGCGTATCCATTGCTATAAAGGTGTGGAAATATCCGTAGATCTACAGAGAAAAGTTACTGTAAACATGTCTTGTAAACATCATACGTTACTTATCACCAGTGTGTTGCTGGGGTTCACATAGGGAAGCAAACAATAGTAACACTGCCACCTACAAGGCATGTCGTAAGAGCCCACTGCAGTAGGGGCCTAGGGAAACTACTCTAATAAATAAAATGCGTCGCAGAAATAGTATGTGCAGGCCTACTTGTAGGCGCACAACTGACACAACATACAATAGCTCTTAGGCTCAGATCACATACAGATCACACAGAGTGGTTAACATGTGGTCGATATGGAGCGTTGAATGAAGTAGAAGTAACATAGCCTTGGAGACGGACGTTTGTTTAGAGCACAATCAGTTAGTTACATTGTGATTCTTGTATATATACAAATGTAGACACCGCCCACTTTCATTAGCGTTTTGTCTGAAACATCGTTCTCAACAAGTTAGAAGAAAAATGTGGGAAAAGCTAAACCAATCAACCTCCATTCATTCCAACAATTTCCAAGACTTGTATGTGTCTTGTTCACATCTGAAGTAAGGCTCAAGACACTTTCAGTGTTGGCGCTCTTTTGTAAATCTTGTTTTGCTTGACCAGTGGTTCTAAAAATTTTTACGCTGGGGTCCCTTTGAAAATGAGGTAAAGCTCCCACGGCCCTTTGTAAATGATGTAAGACTACTACGCCACCTCGAAAATGAGACACAACTCCCACGCCCCTTTAAGATAAGACAAGCCTCCCTAGCCCCCTTGAAAATGAGTCAAGGCTTCCGTGCTTCCTTGAAGATGAGGCAATATTCCCACATCTCCTTGAAAAGAGGCAGGACTGCCACACCCCTTTGAAGACGAGAAACGGCACCCACACCCCCTTGAAAATGAGGAAAGCCTCCAACGCCCCTATTAAAATAAGGCAATACTCCCACAGCCCTCCACTTTATTCCTCATTTGCTCCCGTCCAATTAACTGTAACTTGAAAAGAACAAAGAAAACAAAAAAAGAAGACAGTTGTTGATTCTGAGCGTTATAAAAGAAATGTTTCATAGCAACAATCAAATTAGCAGTGAGAAATGTAAACAGTGAGAGAGAAAAACAACTCAATTTTCATAAGAAAATGAAGGAAAATGTAGAAATTAATGATTTTCTTGGCCACTTTGAAAATCCGTTTAAATAGCAAAAAGTAGTTTAACTGAAAAAAAGTTAGTATAAAAAGTTATTTAAACATGGACCAGGCTTATATTCTTCTTCTTCTTCTGCGTTCGCCCGCTATGAATTCAGGCGTAACCATGGCCCCAGGTTAGTCGCTTCTAACTGATAATTTGCGTGAAAGCCTACTACCGTTTTATTGGTGTCCCTCGCCATGAAAGTGTACTTTCTCCGACTATAGAGATCAGACTGATATTGTAAATTCCATAAGGAGAGAGGTCGTGTAAATGATTCAAGTAATAGTGGTGAATCTATACGCATAACCAGACTACAAGAGTTCTCAGTCAAATGTGGTGTAGCTAGACAAGATTACAATATTGGAAGTCAAATGTGATGTAGCTAGACAAGATTACAATACTGGAAGTCAAATGTGATGTAGCTAGACAAGATTACAACACTGGAAGTCAAATGTGGTGTAGCTAGACAAGATTACAATACTGGAAGTCAAATGTGGTGTAGCTAGACAAGATTACAATATTGGAAGTCAAATGTGGTGTAGCTAGACAAGATTACAATACTGGAAGTCAAATGTGGTGTAGCTAGACAAGATTACAATACTGGAAGTCAAATGTGGTGTAGCTAGACAAGATTACAATACTGGAAGTCAAATGTGGTGTAGCTAGACAAGATTACAATATTGGAAGTCAAATGTGGTGTAGCTAGACAAGATTACAATACTGGAAGTCAAATGTGGTGTAGCTAGACAAGATTACAATATTGGAAGTCAAATGTGGTGTAGCTAGACAAGATTACAATATTGGAAGTCAAATGTGATGTAGCTAGACAAGATTACAATACTGGAAGTCAAATGTGGTGTAGCTAGACAAGATTACAATATTGGAAGTCAAATGTGATGTAGCTAGACAAGATTACAATATTGGAAGTCAAATGTGGTGTAGCTAGACAAGATTACAATACTGGAAGTCAAATGTGGTGTAGCTAGACAAGATTACAATACTGGAAGTCAAATGTGATGTAGCTAGACAAGATTACAATACTGGATATCAAATGTGATGTAGCTAGACAAGATTACAATACTGGAAGTCAAATGTGATGTAGCTAGACAAGATTACAATACTGGAAGTCAAATGTGGTGTAGCTAGACAAGATTACAATACTGGAAGTCAAATGTGGTGTAGCTAGACAAGATTACAATACTGGAAGTCAAATGTGGTGTAGCTAGACAAGATTACAATACTGGATATCAAATGTGGTGTAGCTAGACAAGATTACAATACTGGATATCAAATGTGGTGTAGCTAGACAAGATTACAATATTGGAAGTCAAATGTGGTGTAGCTAGACAAGATTACAATATTGGAAGTCAAATGTGGTGTAGCTAGACAAGATTACAATACTGGAAGTCAAATGTGGTGTAGCTAGACAAGATTACAATATTGGAAGTCAAATGTGGTGTAGCTAGACAAGATTACAATACTGGATATCAAATGTGGTGTAGCTAGACAAGATTACAATACTGGATATCAAATGTGGTGTAGCTAGACAAGATTACAATACTGGAAGTCAAATGTGGTGTAGCTAGACAAGATTACAATATTGGAAGTCAAATGTGATGTAGCTAGACAAGATTACAATACTGGATATCAAATGTGATGTAGCTAGACAAGATTACAATACTGGATATCAAATGTGGTGTAGCTAGACAAGATTACAATATTGGAAGTCAAATGTGGTGTAGCTAGACAAGATTACAATATTGGAAGTCAAATGTGATGTAGCTAGACAAGATTACAATACTGGAAGTCAAATGTGGTGTAGCTAGACAAGATTACAACACTGGAAGTCAAAACAGAATAGTAACCCAACAAAGAACTGGTTTCGTTATTCGCTACACGCTACACGCTGAAAGATATATTGCGGAGGAGATCGGAACACTTATGGACTAATTGGTTCGACGTGCAGTGATGATGATCCAACGACTAAACTAAACTTATTACAACATATAATTCACTAATATTTCACTACGTTTGACGCCTTCCCTAATACTGCCTAGCTACTCCTCCCTGAGAAGATGTCCCTTCGAAGTTGAGAACCACTGTACTAGATCTGCAGAGTAGTTAGTAAAGTCTCTTCAAAAACAGTAACTCGTGGAAATGTGCTCTCATTCTCTTCAGTGATTCTCAAATTATGACCTGAATGATTTGATAATGATATTGCATAGCAAAATTAGGGAGTACATTTGATTTAAGATCACGGCGGGGCGTCACGGATTTAATAGATACAAAACTCTCGCTAAACTACATCAATTGGTTCATAGTTCACATAATAAATAGTGAAACAGGGCGTTGACTGGAACAATCATGTGTAATATGTTAAAACTAGTTTATAAAACACTAGAACCTTATTCAGAATTCGTTCATTTCACTAACTGCTGTTTACTGATTGTCTCTTGATGGTGACAGTTACTTCCCTTTGCTCAAATGGTAACAATACAAATAAAGTCCAGCAAGATCTGAACTAGACAGACGATTACAGTTCAGAATAAGGCAATAATTAAATTGTTAGAATAAACTGTTATAGTTCGTTCCAAAATTCCTGAACAACTTTACCGATCGATATTTTTTTTCCCTCTTCTCGCGAACGTTCTTAAGGCCGTTTTTATCATTCTAATGTGATATATAAACAGCCAAACACCAAGAACGGGTGTACATGCACAACCTTCAGTACCTATTGGAGCTTAGGTGCTTATCCTTTGGTGGTGTGTTCGTTTCAACCAGCGTACCGACCTATTTAAAATAATTCATCATCAAGGTACGTATCCTTTATAGGACGTTGCTCTCTTTGCAGCGCATCTATCTAAAATTCACTGTCTCTAGCCACTTCACACAGTAAAATCATCCACTTGACAGAAATTATTGATTTTAAAATTTTTATATAGGTAACTGTGACGACCTTCCTAAAGTATTTTTTGCCCACCCAAACGTTTGGTGCTGTAAGATTTTCATGATATGTTATTACTAAAATAACAGCGATGGGGATTTGGTATACATGTAGTAGTATAGTAGTACGATAGTCACATTTTTCTATAATTAAGTATATGCGTGCTCCAAATGCATTTCAGCAAAAGTAAAAATCAGGAATCCGTGGAATTAATCAGTTCACAATGTATCCTAACGACTGTCTTTGGTATATGCCCACACCAGTTTTTTTTCATTGATAGAAGTGGAAGGTATCATTTGTTCACTATGTCACTATTTTAAAAATAGTATGTAATAGGGATACACCTTTGCAAACATTCGCCACCATTTTGTGGATTACTGTAAATTCTAAACTGTGATTTATCATTTTGTTGTGCTTATGCAAAATTATATAACAAAACGTTTTTTGCATCAACTAAGCTACCTACCATTTAGTTAAACATGAATTCATAAGGTCTTGAGGTTTATAAGACTGTCTGCCAAAAAATTACTGTTATCCATCAGGTAAATTTCTTACAAATGAAACCTTAGTGTGTTCATGAATTTGGGAACGAACTATAGTTATATTATATCAAGAAACGGCGCAACGAGTCAGTCTTAAAATCAGACAAGAGAAGACAAAAGAGCTGCGAAGCAACACCATACATGAAGACCCGATATTGATTAATGGAAGAGCTGTAGAAGATACTGGTGAATTTGTCTATCTTGGAAGTAAGATCAGCCAATCAGGAGGTAAAGATGAGGACATTCATTCCAGGATTAGGACAGCCCGAAACGACTTTGCTATTCTGCACACATTGCGGAAATGTACTGTTATCTCCACTAAAATAAAGCTCAGGATATTCAGTTCATGTGTGAATTATGTCTTATTTTATTGCTCGAAACGTGGAGTCACCAAGTTAAATACAAATAAGATTCAGACCTTTGTCAACAGATGTCTTCGGCCTATTCTCAGACTGAGATAGTATGACCAAATTTGGAAACACATATAAGAACAGAAAGGGAAACAATGATGAACCAGATTACCAGAAGAAAATGGCGATGGATCGAGCCACAGCCAACTCTAGATAACTAGGCCAGACAACTGACCGGGGATTCCCTGACCTAGATCAGAAAAGGTGGCTGGAAATTACAGATGTTTGATAGAACACTGCACTCATTTTTGCAATTCTACTCAATTCTGGGAGTCTATGGATATTTATTGTTGAAAAATATTCATAATATTGATATTCCTTATTGTTAAACTTAATTTGTTGCATAATATAACTTAGATTTAGCATTTTGTGTTGATTTTAAAATGAATTCATCTATATACACCAATACTGGAATGCGAGGTCACGTAGTGTAGTTGGGGTTTGATTTTCCATAATTCTTACCCGAGTCCGAAGGCCCATAAGTTTATAGTTGGCTCTGATCGAGCACACCCTGCGGATACACTCGAGTGTCACTAGACAAGCACGTGAGTGGAGCCCGCAAGAAAAATATAAAAGGGGAGATCTAGACAGAAATGGAGATGGAGTATTGTTTAGGAACTGAAAGATGCTGGACTTGTTCGAATCCACAGACCGAGAAAAGTGGCGGCAAACGATTGTTGAGGCACTGTGCCCCACAGGGAGCGTAGAAGAATAAGACAAGCAAATCATATATTTATATAATGTATTTCTATCTATGGTATTCCCGTGTCAGTATATTTCAAAATGTGAAGTTAAAAATCGAAGCTTCTATTACAGTGCTCTGTTCAAATTTCTGGGGAAAACCATGAAAGAACCCTATTAGATAAATAAATCAGTACAGAACGAGTTCTTTGTCTAAACCATAGGTTCCCAACCTTTTTTGAACGAGCGCCCCCTTTTTCAGTAAAAAATTCGCTACCGCCCTCCTTGGGTAAACTATATTGTATATACTATAAATTTAAAAACAAGGACATATTTTTAAGTTATTTTATTAGATAATAATACCAATATTACTGTATTCGTCACAGTATCGTTGACACAATTTATGTTATAATGTATTTATTGGAGCTGAACTTGATGTGATGAAACTAATTTTTCGATGTTTGATGACATTTTTGTCATCAATAATTTTAAATCTTCGCATAACTCTATTGACAATCTGTTTCGTTTCTTTGTGAATAGTCTGGTGACCATGCTAAATCCTCTTTCAGCTAAATATGGTGATGGGAATACAATAAACAACTTCTTACTGCAGCCCATTAGGGTGTAGATATAATATTTGAATGTAACTTTGTAGACACAATTCTTGATATCCATTATTCAATTTTCCATTTCATCTCTTCATTTGTTGACAATTCTATCAACTCTTCCTCCAGTAATAATTCTGTTATTTGTAAATTTTCTGTTTCTTCTTCCTCTACGTGCTCATTAGACTGGGTTTTCGGTTTCTCTAATAAAGGCATCTATCAGCCACGCCATACAGTTTTCTTGGACGCTGGTGTAAGTGGGCCACCTCTTTCTTCTCATGTCTGCATACTGGGGGCAGTTCTGTAGGACGTGCTCTGTATTCATCAAACCACAGGAACATAGGTCGTTTGTTCCTATCTTGAATCTAGTTCTGTTCTCATTCTGTTGTGACCCGTCCAAAGGCGAAGTATGATAATATGGTCTCTTCTAGGCAGTTCGTAATATCCATCATGCTTGTTGTGTTTTGTGTGTTATTTTTCCCATTTTGTTGTGTAGTTCCCTCTGGCGATGGTTTTGCTTCTTCCTAGCTGACCAGGTTGTCATCTTGAGACATCCCTGCGCCCTCTTTAGCCAGTCTGTCAGTATCTTCATTCCCCTTGAGCCTGTAGTGTGAGGGTATCCACTGGATTACTACACTCTCGGAATCATGGGATAACTGGACTACGGTTGACCTGAGATCACTTAGTTCTGTGTTCCTTTCAGATTTCACTGCTGAGATAGCAGACAAAAGCACAATTTTTCCATTTTTTGGTTCATATGTTGTAGTGCCATTTTGCAGCTGCATTGAGGTCATCCAGCTCTGGAAGCCTGTATGACCAGAGAGGAGAGGTACTGGCTCATACAACCAGCCAGTACCTCTCCTCCATGGTCATACAGGCTGGTTGTATGTGTTTTGGTTGAGCCAGTGCCAATATTGAGTTTGCGTGGGCAAGCTCTTTGAAGTTTGCCATGAAACTACTCCTTTTCAATCTGCCCCTACCGTATTGATTTGGCGGTGCATTGGATGTTTAATCAGTCTCTTGAATTTTCTCCTCGTTGAAGTACTTTCATGTTCCGTCTGTCTTTAAATGGTTGAAGTCCTATGGCCGTTTTCAGTACTTCTAAGTGGGTAGACTTATGTTTTCAGTGATGATCCGTGAGGTCTGACTTAACACTCGGCTTAGCTTTATGAAGTGTGTCTTGGAGATTATGACCCAGACTGCTATGCCATCCTTAACGTACTGGTCAAACTCTCCCAGAGTAAATCCTTTTCGGAATGCTACAACCCGCACTCCTGATGGTGCCTGCTAATTTGTTTACGATCCCCAGTCTCTTCTTTTCTTTTTCCCTAGATTTATCTGTGTTTTCCACGTCCGCCGGCTGTCCATCATGATTCCCATATATGTTGGACATTCGTCTATTGAGAGTAGGTGATCATTGAACTTGCGTTTGAGCATTTGTTTCTTCTTAGATAGGCTGAAGAATTTTCATTTATAAAGGGCAGTCAATACCTGGTATATTTTTCTAGCTTTTAAGTTACATCTTGCATCCTTGAGGTGAACTACTGCTATTGATTCTTCTCGTGTCCATATTGCCAGATCATCAGCGCAGATTGCACCATGCACTCTGTTGGGGATGTCTTCCATAATCATTTATAAAAACTAGAAGTAGCGTGGGAGACAGGACCCCTCCTTGGGGAACAACTTGTTCGATGATTGCCTTCCTGCTACGTTTTTCCTGGTCCTATACTTCGGCTGTTCTATTTACCAGATAGTGACATATCCAGATATACATGCGCCTTTTGATTCCGAGTTTGATTTTCAGTTCCTCTCTTCAGACCCTGTTGAAATCCTTCTCCATGCCAACCCATACCATTAGTGTTCTTTTCTTGAAATTCACTTTCGATCTCCTGTGCAATGTAAGTTACTTGGTCTTCTGTTGATCCGTGACTGAATCCACTCTGCTGTAGTAGTATCAATTGTTTTTGTTCCAGTTGCCACATGAGTCTTCTATTGAGAAGCCTCTCCATCACTTTTCCAACACACCTAAAGAGGCTAATTGGTCTACGATTGCTTGAATCGAATTTGTCTTTTTCTTGTTTTAGCTTGGAAACTGGATAGCTTTTTCGATTCACTAGGTATTTCTGCGACTTTCCAGCTCGCTTTCAAAACTTTTAGCAGCTTTTTCTTGCCTAGATTAATGAACATCTCATTTGTGATGCCATCCTTTTCTGGTGACTTTTTAAGGTTAAGACCCTGGAGTGCTTCTTCAACTCACCTCTGTCCATCTTGAGACGTCTTGTCTCTTCATCTCTGCCTTGCAGCTTTATTGACTGCTCTCCTATATTTAGCCGAGGTTGCCTTGAGTGCTATGTAGTTGTCTATACTCAGCTCAGTTTCTAATATTTCTCTGGCCTGACTCACTTTCTCATCAACATTTTGGACCTCTTCTAACCAATAAGATTTGTAGTCTCTTCTTGCACCTCTAGGAATTGATTCTCTTGCTGCCCTCAGAATGGATATGTTAAGTAGGTATGTCATGTTCCTTATCTTTTTTGGTGTGTATTTATGGGGTCTCAGTTTGCGGTGCATAATATCTGTAGCACAGATGAGGGACATCAATGTAATTTTGAAGATAACTAAAATTATTGCAGGAATTTTACTTCAATCCTTATAATGAGTTTTACATGAGCAGCTGAATAGCTACTGACTTCTTATAATGAGTTTTACATGAGCAGCTGAATAGCTACTGACTTCTTATAATGAGTTTTACATGAGCAGCTGAATAGCTACTGACTTCTTATAATGAGTTTTACATGAGCAGCTGAATAGCTACTGACTTCTTATAATGAGTTTTACATGAGCAGCTGAATAGCTACTGACTTCTTATAATGAGTTTTACATGAGCAGCTGAATAGCTACTGACTTCTTATAATGAGTTTTACATGAGCAGCTGAATAGCTACTGACTTCTTATAATGAGTTTTACATGAGCAGCTGAATAGCTACTGACTTCTTATAATGAGTTTTACATGAGCAGCTGAATAGCTACTGACTTCTTATATTACATGCTCAACTTGAACATGGGACCTGCATTTTATTGTCCATCTTCAGGTTTCTTCAGTAAAAAGATATCACCAAAAAAAAACAGGGTTTAAATGTGAAAGATTGACTTCAGTGCACCAGATTTTCCCATATGGCTCTGTCACTGTTGGCAGAAATCTACCGAGAGTGTTGCACAAACTCCGTAGCTCCAGCAACAATCCTAGAGGTCTCTGGAAAAATTACACTTGTAAACAGAATGGCATGGTTCGGATTCTCTCTCTCTGCACGATCCGGCCTAGACTGATGAACCAACTTTTGTCATGAATTTTACTGTGTTTTTAAGGGACTCCGTTCCTCCGTACAGCTTCTCACGAAGCTCTGTGTTTTGGGGCCAGGTTTCTTTTTTTATACCTGCTATCAGTTGACAATCTTGCAGAAGGTGTTCTACCGTCATGTCCGCCTTTTGCAGGGGCACAGGCTAGTTGTGCCAATTTTAAATTTGTGAAACATGTGGGCACGGAGTTTGTTGTGGCTGGTACAGAGGCGAAGTATGGCAACTTGTTCACTACGAGACAGACCATAGTATCTGTTGCTGTTGTGAGGATGATCTTTTGTCCATTTGTCTCTATAGTGCCAGCCGATGGTTGTTCTGGCTTCCTCATAACTGACCGAGATCAGTTTGAGGTAGTGGCCCGCCTTCTTTAGCTAGTTTGTCGGCTTGTTCGTTTCCGCTTAAGTTCGGATTCGAAACCCTGACCTTTGGAATGCAAGGCAAAGACTTCACCGCAGAGACCACCTCAGAGAAAATAAACCCAACAAAAATAATCTAAAGCTGAAGGATTTCATTGTAATGTGTTTCCCTGTATGGCTCCGTCACTGTTAGCAGAAATCTAACAAGTGTAGCACAAACTTCGTAGCTCCATCAACAATCCTAGGGTTCTCATTTAAAATTACACATGTGACTCAGTTTGGATTTGAACCCACAGCCTTCAGAATGACATCTTTAACCACTAGGACATGCCTGCCTGCTCAGTAGCAGCTTGGACTACAGGTGACAAGCCCCTGTGAGTGTGGTTCAATTCCGCGGGCTGGCAGAAAAGCCACAGGTTCGCCAGATGTACAGTGTTCGTGGCACCGAACCGAAGAGCTGAAAGCTCAAGTGCTTTTGGATTTAAAAAACAAACCAATAGGACATAGAGACCACACAAAAATCACATATATAAATAAAACACATGAAGATACTTTATTATTGATTTCTTTTGATAAATTTCTTTTATGTCTGCTTCAGGAAACCCAGCCTTTTATTTATATAATCAATTTCTTTCATGTCTGCTTCAGGGGAAACCCCAGAATTTTATTGATATGCATCTCAAATTGTGAAATGTAAATTTAACCATAGAAAAAACATGTATTATGAAATTGTGTTGTGGCCGTCTGCAGCCTAAGCGGTAGTGAGCTTGATGACAATTCAAGTGTTCCTGGTTTAATCTCCGTGACAGTCAGTTTAGAAGCAAATTTGTCCCAGTGGATTTTTACGCACGGTAAAAATAGACCTCCACGTTCAGAAAGCAATGGCAAACTACTGAACATAGAAGTGGTGCCTAGAAAATCTGTAACTTGCTTACTGTGGTTGATGGCAACACCCTGTAAAGGATATGCTACAATTTTCATTTCATTTTCATAACACAACAAGACCGACTCATCTGGCCCTGGAACGCAAATTAAAGCTCCTACTTCTGCACTTAACAGCAAGAGTGGACAACCAGTTCTATCATCTTGATCGACACGATTTTCATGATGAAATTATATTCTGTTTCTTGTTGACTGACGTCTCCTCTGATTAGGTCTTGCTGATCTTCTCAACACTTTAGAAGGAGAGCCATCCTCCTTGTCACTGTCTCTCTCTGAATCATCTTTCTTCATACGTTCAAGAAACCGACGTTGGTGTTGCAGTATTGGAAACAGTTCTGAGAAAGAGAATAAGAATATAATATAGACTAAATTATGCTGGAAACTATTTCATGTAGACAAAATAGACATCAGAGCTGCTGGTCATTTTTGTTTACCTTTTCATTCGTCCGCTAAGAATTCAGTATCGAAGGTACCTAATATGGCATGTCTAACTCTGATTTTTATATGACGGGCATGACTAAACCAACATCATTGCAATCTGGTGAGTAACCATGTGTGCTCCGATCACTTTCTTACACAGGAAGATCTCAGCTGCAGTGTACGAACTCCGTAGCACCAGCGAGGGTTCCCGATGTAATTTTGAAGATGGTGAAGACATTTTTGTAGTTATTTTATTACCAATCTTTTTCTGAGTTTTGCCTGGGCAGCGGCTTTCCAGTCTGCTCTTCTCGAGTTTGAACTTGCCATGGGTTCTTTTACGTGCTCAAATTGAACACGGTATCTATGTCTTATCTCCGATAGGACTAGTAACTTGATCTCACCTACACTGAGATCAGGGATCTCTGGAAAAATATCCAGATGGCTCCAAGAGGGAGCGAACCTGGTCCTTTGGCATGAGAGATGAGCACCTAACCTCTACGAACAGAGACCCCCCCCAATATGAAGGCATGCTTTCCTTATCAACAGAGTCCTTTACACTTCAGGTCAGCCTTACTCTGAGGTACTTGTAATTTAGATCCCCAAGTAAAGGATTAGCAAAGCTGTAGTCCATCAGCATACAGTCTACACACCAAACATTTGTTGTCTAAGTTAGCCTCAGACTTCACAATTAGGGTTCTCTTGATGCAGGGCATACAGTCTACACACCAAACATTTGTTGCCGCAAGTTAGCCTCAGACTTCACAATTAGGGTTCTCTTGATGCAGGGCATACAGTCTACACACCAAACATTTGTTGTCGCAAGTTAGCCTCAGACTTCAGAATTAGGGTTCTCTTGATGCAGGGCATACAGTCTACACACCAAACATTTGTTGCAGAGTTAGCCTCAGACTTCACAATTAGGGTTCTCTTGATGCAGGGCATACAGTCTACACACCAAACATTTGTTGTCGCAAGTTAGCCTCAGACTTCACAATTAGGGTTCTCTTGATGCAGGGCATACAGTCTACACACCAAACATTTGTTGCCGCAAGTTAGCCTCAGACTTCAGAATTAGGGTTCTCTTGATGCAGGGCATACAGTCTACACACCAAACATTTGTTGTCGCAAGTTAGCCTCAGACTTCAGAATTAGGGTTCTCTTGATGCAGGGCATACAGTCTACACACCAAACATTTGTTGTGCTAAGTTAGCCTCAGACTTCAGAATTAGGGTTCTCTTGATGCAGGGCATACAGTCTACACACCAAACATTTGTTGTCGCAAGTTAGCCTCAGACTTCAGAATTAGGGTTCTCTTGATGCAGGGCATACAGTCTACACACCAAACATTTGTTGTCGCAAGTTAGCCTCAGACTTCAGAATTAGGGTTCTCTTGATGCAAGCCTGTTCGCTCTATAATGGTCGTGAACACCTGCATGCCAAGGACAGCAGATCTGTGTACACCTCTGGAGGTTGGAAACCTCAAAAGACAACACCCACTTAAACCACAACCTTCTAATTTGAATCTTTCAAAACATTGACTACAAGTGACACAACAATGACCTCAGTAAACACCTCCACTCTATCTTTATACTAGAAGTAGTTGCCCTGTATGCTCCACAGCACTCTGCAATGACCCCCCACGATATTGACCACTTGTTATACCACTCTTTGTGATACGTATGTGATCAGAGCCTAAGAGTGATCATACATTGTGCCAGTTATGCACCTGCAAGTAGACCAGCACATCCAATTTCTACAACACTTTATTTACTAGGGTAGCTTCCTAGACCCCTACCTCAGTCACCTCTTATGACATGCCTTATAGGTCGCAGTGTTACTATTTTTGCACCCTTGCTGGATCGGGCAACCCATTTTGTCTTTCTATATGTCCAAAACACTGTTACTTTTCTATGACAATTACAGCACAAATAATTGCGGTAGTGTTAAAAATATTAAAAGAACAAACACTAACCTGCACGTTTTTTCAATGCCTGGGTAGCTGCCGCCATCTCTGCCTGCTGTATGCTGTGACCAGTTCCTCTAGCTAAACGTTTACCACGGAAATATACAGCAACTACATATTTGCGAGTGTTGGTTGGCCCAATCGACTTGATCACCCTGGAGAAAGTGAATGCAATAACTGTGAGAAATTTGTTTACACATCATATTTGTCTGAAGTAAATGTATGATGGCGGGGGAGGGTGTTCTCTGAAGAAGTAGAAGAGTCACAGAATACAGTGAAGAGACATGATCATATGAATCTTTCCCATGATCAATGATTACCATTGTTTTACCTCAAGAAGAAGTAGAGCGTCTGAGAGAATGGATTAGAGCGCAGCTCCCATGTGGGAGATCCAGGTTCAATCCACTGTAATGCCAAGGAGTTTTTAATCTGTCGAGGGCATAAAGAAAACATCCTAACCTGAACAGTTTCGCGGCAACTGCACTAGCCATGCAGCAATTAAATTCCACAGGCTCATGTCCCTCCTAACCTACGCAGCCGCCCGTCTGCCCAGCGTGTTCGTGAGCGCTTGGACTACGGGTGACTATCCTCTGTGTGTACAATTCCGGGATGGCAGAAAAGCCACAGATTCCCCAGATTTACGGTGTTCGTGGCACCGAACCGAAGGTTACGATGTCCATGGCACCGAGCCGAAGAGCTGAAAAGCTCAAATGCTTCTGGATCGGAAAAAAAAACACAAAAAAAAACCTACACAGCCAAAAAGCGATATTACAGGCAGTAATGAGTTGTTTTTTTTTTTAACCCCAAGAAGAAGAAAAGTCACAAAGGGCAAGGTGCAGTGGAAAAACACGATCATATGATACTAACATTATTCTTGGGACTATCAAATATGATGAGCACATGATGATGATGATAATAAAACATAATTACAAATGACTGACTTGTAAACTGGGATATCAGGTTCCCCTCCTCCAACCTCCCTCAGGGTAAGGCAGCACTGTTGTAACTGAGACTTTGGATCATTCCAATCTTGGTTCATAATGAAGTCCTTGAATAATAACAATATGTCTATTAGTATTGATAATACTTATTCCCATCAAATTACAAATAAGAAAATTCAAGTATTTTGGGAATATCTTTTTTTCTTCTTCAAATGCTCCATATTAACACTGGTTAAACCACACTATGTGATTTATATGTCATCTGAACCTGAGAGCGATTGTACATTGTGCCAGTTATGCTTCTACAAATAGGTCAGAACATCTGATTTCTGTGACACTTTTATTTACTAGGTAGCTTCCCTAGGCCCCTACCTCAGTCACCTCTTACGTAGTCCCCTACCTCAGTCACCTCTCCCGACATGCTTGTAGGGTGCAGTGTTACTATTCTTTGCTCCCCTTGCGGCCCCTGGCAACAGACCATCATGGAAAAGAGACATCCCGGCAAACAGGGTAAGGAATACCACAGAGAAGATGGATTTAAGATGCTCTCCTTGATTTTGAACTGTCATGGGTTCTTTTACATGCTCAACTTGAACACAGGACCTACGTTATATCGTCCATCTCTGATAGGATTAGGAACTCGATCTCACCTACACTGAGATCAGGATCTCTGGAAAAATATCCTGATGGCTCCCAGTGAGAGCAAACTGAGTACCTTTGGAACAAGAGGCAAGCACCTAACCTCTACGCCACAGAGACCTGTAAAATTCTATAGTTAACTTACCTTCAGCCTAGGGAAAAAACACACATTACAGAAGGTCCTGCAGTAATCTAAGTCTTTGTCCACAAACAGGGCACCAACAAATGCTGTGGAGAAACAAGCAATAGGTATTACAACTAGTATTAGTATCAATGGACATTACATACTAGTATGAATAGGTATTCCCTAGGGTCAGCGTCTGTAGCTCAAACGGTAGTGAGCTCGAACCTGGTTCAAACCCCATGGTGGGCAAGTTTGGAAGCATATTTGTTTTCTTGGGATTTTTACAAAAGTAAATAGACCTCACCATTCAGAAAGCAATGGCAAACTACTGAACGATAAGTGGTGCCTAGAAAATCAACGACTCGTTTACTGTGGTTGACGGCTACATCCTGTAAGGGATATGCCATGATTTTCATTCCCTAGGCTGTTGAGGAGTGTCTGGTCGAATGGATTAACGCACTGCTCCCATTCAGGAGACAAGGTTTTAATCCACGGTAAGGCCAAGGAGTTTCTTCTTTTGGGGCATAAAGTAAAATCCTAACTTGAACAGTTTCACTGTAACAGCACTAGCCACTAAATCCCTCAGGCACATGTCCGCCCCTGTCCTACACTATCTAAAAAGCGGTATTACAAACAGTAATAACAGTTGTTTTTTTTAAATTCTCTAGGATGTCCTCTCTTTCTTGAACTCATTGCCTCATAATTCAATGACTGCTTTGATATTCTTTGATAATTTCTTCTTAAGGTAAGCCCAACATATATCCATTGTCTCCTTCGTAGAACAGTTAATAATTGTTGACCAGACATTTCTCTGATATCATCACTTCTGAATTCATTTGATTGTATGTTCAATATTTTTCACCGACATCAATTCCATGGAAGAGATTCTCAGGACAGAGCGGTATGGAGAAATTATTTGCAGGCCCTATGTAATGCATAATGGTACAAGAGAAATTTATTAAAACTAAGACTACAAAGACATGATAAAGTATATATTATTAATATAACTAATAAAAGGTTCATCCTTAGGTTGAAAGGGTGTGCCTTGGATTAAATTTCCTATATAAGAAACAAACAATAACAAACTATAAGGAGTCTAAAGCTGAAGGATTAACTTTATTGCACTGGGTTTTCCCCATAAGAAAACCAATTTACAAAAATGAAAACATCAAATAAAACATGCTAGTTCTGTGTGTTACTTAACCTCTTGAACCCTGACACCTAAATACCCCTCCCTGAGCAAAAACAGCACATATCAGAGTTATATTAAAACATGATAATTTAGCACAATTAAGTTCTCTATAATTTGTTAATGACTTACCCCATCATCTCTATTATTCTTGCTTATTATATATTTACAGAATACTAAACTGTGTAAAATTTACTTAATATATTACGTGGGTCATGCACTCCCCACCCCCAGAACTCCCAGTTAATGTAACTTGTCCTCCAGATTGATCATATATGGCTTGAATATCAATTCAAAAAATTCTTCATCGTTCAATGATCATCTCACTTTTGATATTCTTATCAGAATAATCACATTTTAAGTCTAATTCATTTTCAAATTAATTCAAAACAAGTTCAGAAGCTTATCCTATTGTTTTCCTTTTAGAGTGACCATTTCCAACATGTTTTTTCATGAAAATACTCAACTAATCACGTAATCAGCACACAAAAATATCATACAACAGTGTCCGTCATCTTGCTTAGCCATATAGAACATGTGGGTTGTGTTTGAAGTCATATTTGTACACAATTTATCTTCAATCACAGACAAATAACGATGGAGTCTTCTCAGACCGATATGTCGGAATGTGCAATGTTTACATTCAATAGCAAAATATCGAGATCACAAGTTCTGTTAAGCACTCACACTCAAGTATATCAGCCCTCTGTTTAGTTTTCATATCCATCCCTTCATTGGCTGCATTCTCATTACAGATAACGAACTCTGACATCCCTAGGTCATCATACACAAGACCCTGTGTCCGGCTGTTGACAAGGGAGGAGCGAAGCAGCGACAGATGGCCTTCATGATGTTCTGTGGATATTCAATCAATATGCAGGCAACTATAATGAACATAATGAGCTCTTTACTATATGGCTCAGAAATAGGACAGCCTACTGAAGGCATGAGAGGAGACTTAACATCTTTTGCTTTCGATGTCTCCGCTAGATTATAAACATCAGGTGGTACGACAAGATAACCAACTCTGAAGAACTGCAACATGCAAACTTGCCATCCATCAAGGGCTCAGCAGTAGAAGACTAAGCATGTGAGAAGAATGAATAATTGCTGCATACCAAAACAAGTGTTGTTCTGTGAACTTTCGGAGGGAAAGAGACACAAAGACTGCTCAGATATAAGGATGTCTTCAAGGCCTCAATGAAGAACTTTTCTATTGGTCCCAGAAAATGTTAAAAACTAGCTGATGACAGAGTTGTGTGGAAAGTGACATTGCACAACCTTTTGAAAAGAAACTTAGGGATAAGCAGAAATGCAAGAGAGACAAACGCAAACTCAGAAGTTGTCAGAGTAAAATACTTACCAATTGACCGTCTGTAAAGATGACAAGGCCTGAATAATATTAAAGTAAAGAACAAACTAAATATCATCATCAAGTGCCGTACTGGCTGTTATATGCGATCATCTCAGATGTTGACACTCTTTCGTGAAATGAAGTCAGGCTGTCTAAAATATTCTCTCTCTGTATCATCTCAACTCGAATTTACTAGTTGTCACAATGTGTTCTAAACATCTCCTTCTCAATAAATGTGCGAAAAATGTTGATTGCCTCTTTCTTTTAATGATAGTAAGTTTTGTGTGTGTCTTGGCTTCATTCAACACCTCAACATTCATCATTTAAGCAGTCCATGGGATTCTCATCATTCTTCTGTAAAACCACATCTCTGTTGTCACCAGAGATATTTCTATCTTTCTTCTTCTTCTGCTTCTCACTAGATTGGGATTTTGGATTCTCTAATAAAGGTAGCCTCTGCCTCAGATTATCAGTTTGTCTTGGACGCTGGTGGAAGTGGGCCACTTCTTTCTTCTCAAGTCTGCATACTGGGGGCAGTTCTGTAGGATATAATTCCTATGATTTTGTGCTTCCCCGTTTTGGCCACTCTCGTCATGGTAGGTCTGACATTCTTACTGCGTGGCTAAATCTCTGAGGCAGATTGGCGAACGTAGAATCCGTTATCCCATTCCTCATTGTGAGGGGTCGTTGCACTATGTTATGCGCCTTACGGCCTGGTGCATCCATTTTCTGCAAGCATTTGTTTCGGGTTAGCATTCCCTAGCGGACACGTGCATCCGATTTCAGGCAAACCTCCTTAGTCGCCTCTTACGACATGCGTAGCAGGTAACAGTGGTTTGATTCTTGACACCCCAAATGTGGGCCCCGGTAACCACTCGGGCGTTCTATCTGTTTGTTTGCATCCATGACTTTCATCCATATGTCAGTATTGGCTCTATGCAGCACTGTATAACTCTCATTCTGATCTCAATTGACAGTGACTTGTTGCATATAATGCTTCTCATTTTCTGAAACGCAGCTTTAGCCTGCCCTATTCTGCTCTTTATTTCTGATCTACCATCTGATGTTACCATTACACAAAACATTGAGTAATAGCTGTATCAATTCAATATCTATTTTCATGTTTTCATCCAACAGGCAGGCGCGAAGAGACCGAAGAACATCCTCCTTATCCATCCTAACCTCCCAACAATAGATCCTGTTGATGCAAGCATGTCCGCTTTCTCACTGCTGCAAACACCTGCATGCCCAGGACAGTAGATCCACGTAAGCCTCCGGAGGTTTGAAACTTCTATAAATAACATCCACTCATACTGCAACCTGCCTTTTTGGATCTTGTCAAGCCTTGACTGAGAGTCAGATACAACAACGGCCCCAGTAAACGGAGTCCCCATTGTGTAAACAGAAACTTGAGGCACATAAATAACACAATAGTGACCACACAAACAGAATCACATCACTGCAAGATAGCAGAGAAATCAGAGATGTACCTGGGTAATGTCTATACAGATACTCTGATGCAATCAGCTGCAGAACTGTATCACCAAGAAACTCCAGACGTTGGTTGTGTCCCCTGTAAATAGTATAAACAAGTAATTGTCAGTTAAAAGTAATTGCATATCCTTTACGGGACATTGCGAATCAACTCCAGCTTTTAACGCTGTTTGTGATTTTTCTAGGCATTATTACGTTCAATGCTTTCTGAATGGGTGGCGCTATTTTCCTTTTATAAAAATCCACATGAAACAACTTGCAACCAAGCTGTCTGCAGCGTGGTTCAAACTCAGAACGTCAGGGTTAATAAACCGAGTCACTATCACCTAAGCCACAGACACCACCAATTGTCAGTTAACAGCTGTGAAATATAATAATAATAATACATGGAGAACAACTAAGGGAACACCAAAAAGTTGCAGACATTTATCAATAGATGCCTTCGCAGGATACTCCATCTGAGACGGTATGACAGGACTACAAACAGGAAATCTCTGTGGTTAAGCACTTGTCTTGCGAGTTGAAGGTTGTGGGTTTGAATCCAGGCCACGATGTTCTGTTCACAAGTGCATTTTTTCCAGAGATCCCTAGGATTGTTGCAGGAGCTAATGAGTTTGTGCAATACTCTTGGCAGGTGGTATGTCATTTCTGCAGAGAGGAACCAAGCCATAAGGGGTAAAACCTGGTGCCCCTGATTTCAATAAAGTCAATCCTTCGACTTTAAAACTTTTACAAAATAAACTGGGAATGTGGGATAGAGCGGGACAACTGCAGGTGGAACAAGAAATACGGACGAGAAGGCGGCAACACACTGAGGAGATCACCAGACAGCATCATGAGACAGGCTCTCTGTTGAAACCCCCAGGGTAATAGAGGCAAGGGATGACCCAAAAACACCTGGAGGCAGGAATGCAAGAATATAGGGAGAGATCATGCAAAGATGGCCATGGATAGGAGGGCTTGGAAGACCTTGGTTGTAGACCTATGCCTCCCTAGGGGTAAATAATAATAATAACAATAGCCATCCACTGTGAGCAATGAAAAACTTGATTGAAACCCACAAGGGAAACGGAAAAATGGCAAGTACTAAGCAGACCTTCCGGAACTACAGGATGATGGGCTATCCTGTGAAGCCATAAATAAACAACAAAAAGCGGAAAAGTGGAGAACAGCCGTTGAGTGCCTATAGTTTGTGAGGTTGAAGGGAATAATGATCATGAACAATGACGACAACAGCTTCAGACAAGTTATTTAAAGTAGTAGCTTGTTCATTGTGAAACATTGCTTTCATCACAGCCCACATGAAAACTCTTGTCTCTAGCAAGTTCTCCCATATCTGCCAGTATCATGTTCCAAGGTAGCTTGTTCATTGTGATACGTCGCTTTCATCACAGCCCACATGAAAACTCTGTCTCTAGCAAGTTCTCCCATATCTGCCAGTATCATGTTCCAAGGTAGCTTGTTCATTGTGATACGTCGCTTTCATCACAGCCCACATGAAAACTCTTGTCTCTAGCAAGTTCTCCCATATCTGACAGTATCATGTTCCAAGGTAGCTTGTTCATTGTGATACGTCGCTTTCATCACAGCCCACATGAAAACTCTTGTCTCTAGCAAGTTCTCCCATATCTGCCAGTATCATGTTCAAGGTAGCTTGTTCATTGTGAAACATTGCTTTCATCACAGCCCACATGAAAACTCTTGTCTCTAGCAAGTTCTCCCATATCTGACAGTATCATGTTCCAAGGTAGCTTGTTCATTGTGAAACATTGCTTTCATCACAGCCCACATGAAAACTCTGTCTCTAGCAAGTTCTCCCATATCTGACAGTATCATGTTCAAGGTAGCTTGTTCATTGTGATACGTCGCTTTCATCACAGCCCACATGAAAACTCTTGTCTCTAGCAAGTTCTCCCATATCTGACAGTATCATGTTCAAGGTAGCTTGTTCATTGTGAAACATTGCTTTCATCACAGCCCACATGAAAACTCTGTCTCTAGCAAGTTCTCCCATATCTGCCAGTATCATGTTCCAAGGTAGCTTGTTCATTGTGATACGTCGCTTTCATCACAGCCCACATGAAAACTCTTGTCTCTAGCAAGTTCTCCCATATCTGCCAGTATCATGTTCCAAGGTAGCTTGTTCATTGTGATACATCGCTTTCATCACAGCCCACATGAAAACTCTTGTCTCTAGCAAGTTCTCCCATATCTGACAGTATCATGTTCCAAGGTAGCTTGTTCATTGTGATACGTCGCTTTCATCACAGCCCACATGAAAACTCTGTCTCTAGCAAGTTCTCCCATATCTGCCAGTATCATGTTCAAGGTAGCTTGTTCATTGTGATACATCGCTTTCATCACAGCCCACATGAAAACTCTTGTCTCTAGCAAGTTCTCCCATATCTGACAGTATCATGTTCCAAGGTAGCTTGTTCATTGTGATACGTCGCTTTCATCACAGCCCACATGAAAACTCTTGTCTCTAGCAAGTTCTCCCATATCTGACAGTATCATGTTCCAAGGTAGCTTGTTCATTGTGATACGTCGCTTTCATCACAGCCCACATGAAAACTCTGTCTCTAGCAAGTTCTCCCATATCTGCCAGTATCATGTTCAAGGTAGCTTGTTCATTGTGAAACATTGCTTTCATCACAGCCCACATGAAAACTCTTGTCTCTAGCAAGTTCTCCCATATCTGCCAGTATCATGTTCAAGGTAGCTTGTTCATTGTGAAACATTGCTTTCATCACAGCCCACATGAAAACTCTTGTCTCTAGCAAGTTCTCCCATATCTGCCAGTATCATGTTCCAAGGTAGCTTGTTCATTGTGATACGTCGCTTTCATCACAGCCCACATGAAAACTCTTGTCTCTAGCAAGTTCTCCCATATCTGCCAGTATCATGTTCAAGGTAGCTTGTTCATTGTGATACGTCGCTTTCATCACAGCCCACATGAAAACTCTTGTCTCTAGCAAGTTCTCCCATATCTGACAGTATCATGTTCCAAGGTAGCTTGTTCATTGTGATACGTCACTTTCATCACAGCCCACATGAAAACTCTTGTCTCTAGCAAGTTCTCCCATATCTGACAGTATCATGTTCCAAGGTAGCTTGTTCATTGTGATACATTGCTTTCATCACAGCCCACATGAAAACTCTTGTCTCTAGCAAGTTCTCCCATATCTGCCAGTATCATGTTCAAGGTAGCTTGTTCATTGTGAAACATTGCTTTCATCACAGCCCACATGAAAACTCTGTCTCTAGCAAGTTCTCCCATATCTGCCAGTATCATGTTCCAAGGTAGCTTGTTCATTGTGATACGTCGCTTTCATCACAGCCCACATGAAAACTCTTGTCTCTAGCAAGTTCTCCCATATCTGCCAGTATCATGTTCAAGGTAGCTTGTTCATTGTGAAACATTGCTTTCATCACAGCCCACATGAAAACTCTTGTCTCTAGCACGTTCTCCCATATCTGACAGTATCATGTTCCAAGGTAGCTTGTTCATTGTGATACGTCACTTTCATCACAGCCCACATGAAAACTCTTGTCTCTAGCAAGTTCTCCCATATCTGCCAGTATCATGTTCAAGGTAGCTTGTTCATTGTGATACGTCGCTTTCATCACAGCCCACATGAAAACTCTTGTCTCTAGCAAGTTCTCCCATATCTGACAGTATCATGTTCCAAGGTAGCTTGTTCATTGTGATACGTCACTTTCATCACAGCCCACATGAAAACTCTTGTCTCTAGCAAGTTCTCCCATATCTGCCAGTATCATGTTCCAAGGTAGCTTGTTCATTGTGATACGTCGCTTTCATCACAGCCCACATGAAAACTCTGTCTCTAGCAAGTTCTCCCATATCTGCCAGTATCATGTTCAAGGTTTCTTTGATGTTCTGCTGCCACCATAGTCTTGGTTGTTCCTACCTTGTACTCCAGAAACCATGCCTTCCATTACTGTTCTCTCCAAACCACTGTGCCGTTGAGCGTGGCCAAAATATTTAATCGTCTGGGACATGATGTTATTTATGAGCCAACCCTCCTCGATATCGATATGCAGGTCTTGTAGGATGTCTTTGTTTTTCTCTTCTCTGTCCAGGATGTTTTAAGTACTTTTGTTTTGAAAGCTTCTATTGTGTTCTTCAATATTTGTGCTATGGTCCATGATGCACATCCATATGTTGCCCAGGAATATGCATTTTAGTTACATTTATAGATAAGTTATTTAGCTAACTTAATGTGTGCAGAGGTGACTGAAGAGGTGGACCAATGAGTGGGTTTCATACACTTGTATAGTATTCATTTGTTTTGTGGTTTGATCTGTGTGTTGCCAGGGCTTGCAAGGGGAGTAGAGAACAGTAACACTGTGACCTACAAGGTATGTCGTAAGAGGCGATTGAGGTAGGGGCCTCAGGAAGCTACCATAGTAAATAAAATGCATCGCATAAATCTGATGTGCTGGTGTACTTGTAGGTGCATAACTTTTACTATGTACAGTTGCTCTTAGGCTCAGATTACAGATGACAAAGAGTGGTTTAACAAGTGGTCGATATAAAGCGTTCAAAGATAAAGTTTCAATGTTTAGTACCAAGATCTAGTACTGCTAGGTCTGCAATAAATCATGTCTCCATAGTGCTAACATGTCATATAAAGAGCTTCACATTTGGTTGTTTTACTGACACATTTGGAGAGATTTTACATCGAGTATGAAAGACTATCAGTGTTGCTACATACAAAATGATATAATGTTGAAGATGTTATGCAGAGAATGATAGAGTTTCAGAGAAGATACTTACAGATTGATAGTTTTAGAGATATGAAAGTGAAAACCGTGGCATATCCTTTACAGAACTTCACCATTAATCACTGTAAACTAGTTGTCGATTTTCTAGGCACCACTTATATGTTCAATAGTTTGCCATTGCTTTCTGAAAAATGAGGTATATTTTCACCGTTCGTAAAAAAAACAAACTTGCAGAACATATTTGCTTCCGAACTGCCACCTGCGGAGTTTGAACCAGATACGCTTGGGTTGTGATTAAGTTCACTATCGTTTAAGCTACAGACATCAATAGATGATATAGAGGGATATTTTTACAGAGTGATGGTGATACGTTTTAAAGAAAATACAGTAAAAGATAAAGAGACGATTTAGAGGCAATATGTAGTATGATAGTTTCTAAATGATAATTACAATGACAGTATTAGAGATAACACTACATAAGAGTTATGAAAGAGCTTTCCAACATCATACAGGATGATAACTAGTTTTCAACATGATACTTACAGAGTAAGAGGATTAATTCCAATGTTTCTATGAGTGAAAGACTTGGCCAGCAATCGGATATGATTGAACTTGATGCCAGTTCTCTCCTCAAACTTCTCCATTTTCTGGAAGATACAAGTTAGTACAAATTTGTTATTGACATGAGAATGGATCTTCTATGGACAAAAACAACATTATCAATGTTCTTAGAGAAAACATACACTTTGAAGATTTCAACGAAGAAGATGAACGGTATTCTCTATCTCGGTTGCGCAAGTTATGCACGCCGATAGGTGTGGCAAGATGGGAAAATCATGAGAGAAACACCAGTAGATACATTAATCAACACAGAACGGAAGTTGTTAGTCTAAACACACTGAAATACATGCTTGGGAGGAGATCAGAGCAATTATGGACATGTCTGATGTGCGATGAAGGTGATTCTCAAATGAACAATGTTATTGACATAAAGTCCAGAATGCTGACCTATATCACATGCAGTCAAATGTTGCCACACAATGTCATCTGTGTGACTGCTCACAAGAAACTGTTACAAACTATATATTCCAGTTCCCTGCACTCAGTAACTTCAGTTTCAATGTGGAATATCTTCATTGCACTCCAGACATGTCATTAGATGCTCCGATCTCCTTCGCAATATCTCCAACAGTATCCAGCAACTGACTGTACCAGTTTGATGTTGATTGATGAGCCTACTCATATACCTGTTGTGCTGTCCTTTTCTGGCCACTCAAGTCTTCACTCCAAGCTCTTGCAATCTAGCAGTTGAAGTGAATTGATTTAAATGAAAATCCTCTTTGCGGTGACACTCTATGAGGGTGCTCTGACTCAGTGACTTAAGTCACAAGAACATACATCGTTTTTTTCTAATCTTGTTTTTGCTCACAGCATCAGGATAAGAAGAGATTTCTAGAACAGGCTTTTCTGTGTGCTTCGTATATATGTTTTTTTACAGCATCTATAATTTATGTAAACCTTTTACATGGATGGCCTATTGTATCCAATGTATCTGAGTAACATTGAGCATTGCCCTTTGAGATTCTCAGAAAAAGAACAGAGTTAGTAGATAATAGTGGACAAAGAAAACAAACTTAGTGGACAATAAGAACAGACTTACTGGACAAAGAGTACAGAGTTAGTAGATAAAGAGAAAAGCGTGCTGGGGTTCTTGTAAGAAAACTCCTTGTGCTCATCTTAGAATTAATTTGAAGCTACTTTGAATGATGTATACATGTTTGTTATATGTGTATACATGTGTGTATGTATGATATTGTCTCGTCTCTAATATATACAGGCACAACAAGCTCATAGCATGTGCCTGTGCAAACACTATTTACGAACCCTACCTGATTGTTTCTGTGTCTGGTAATAACAAGCGTCTGAGAAAGACACTCCCCGTGAGTCATTTTTTAGAATGGCTCATTGGTTGTGTCGTAAGGAGCTCGTATTGCTAGGCTAGGCGATTGGTGTCGTAAGGCGCTCGTATTGCTAGGCTAGGCGATTGGTGTCGTAAGGACTAGGGTATGTGGTTCGAATCCCGTGTTTGTCTATTTGTTTTTTCGGAAGCTCTTAATACCTGTATTTGTTTATTTGTAGATAAAGAGAACAGACTTACTGGACAAAGAGTACAGAGTTAGTAGATAAAGAGAACAGGCTTACTGGACAAAGAGTACAGAGTTAGTAGATAAAGAGAACAGGCTTACTGGACAAAGAGTACAGAGTTAGTAGATAAAGAGAACAGACTTACTGGACAAAGAGTACAGAGTTAGTAGATAAAGAGAACAGACTTACTGGACAAAGAGTACAGAGTTAGTAGATAAAGAGAACAGGCTTACTGGACAAAGAGTACAGAGTTAGTAGATAAAGAGAACAGACTTACTGGACAAAGAGTACAGAGTTAGTAGATAAAGAGAACAGACTTACTGGACAAAGAGTACAGAGTTAGTAGATAAAGAGAACAGACTTACTGGACAATGAGAACAGACTTACTGGACAAAGAGTACAGAGTTAGTAGATAAAGAGAACAGACTTACTGGACAATAAGAACAGACTTACTGGACAAAGACTACAGAGCTAGTGAACAAAGAGAACATAGAAGACCTACGTTCCTACCTACGTTCCTACAACCTACCTGTAATATAGGACTAGATTTGACCCAGTGTCTATCACCACCTGGCTCTTCTTGCTGCAAAACATGCCTCGGCAGATCGCTCCAGGTGTGAAGCAGGACATCTTCATCATCAAACAATGTCTTTGAGAATATTCTGTCCACCACTTCCAAGCCTGCAGATCAGCAACATGGTGGAACATGTCACCAGCAGCAATACATTGCATGATTATTTCTAGTACACAAACAAGTCAGCAACAAGGAACATGTTACCAGCAGCAATACATTGCATGGGTATTTCCAGTACATGAACAAGTCAGCAACAAGGAACATGTTACCAGCAGCAATACATTGCATGGTTATTTCCAGTACATGAACAAGTCAGCAACAAGGAACATGTTACCAGCAGCAATACATTGCATGGTTATTTCCAGTACATGAACAAGTCAGCAACAAGGAACATGTTACCAGCAGCAATACATTACCTGGTTATTTCCAGTACATGAACAAGTCAGCAACATGGAACATGTTACCAGTAGCAATACATTACCTGGTTATTTCCAGTACATGAACAAGTCAGCAACATGGAACATGTTACCAGCAGCAATACATTACCTGGTTATTTCCAGTACATGAACAAGTACTTTCTTTTACTTTATAAAACATAACTGCAACCTATATATTTTCTAATATCTACATACTGAGAAGATACCTACATACTGAGATGATATCTACATACTGAGATGATATCTACATACTGAGATGATACCTACATACTGAGATGATATCTACATACTGAGAAGATATCTACATACTGAGATGATATCTACATACTGAGAAGGTATCTACATACTGAGAAGATACCTACATACTGAGATGATATCTACATACTGAGATGATATCTACATACTGAGATGATATCTACATACTGAGATGATATCTACATACTAAGATGATATCTACATACTGAGATGATATCTACATACTGAGATGATACCTACATACTGAGAAGATATCTACATACTGAGATGATATCTACATACTGAGAAGATACCTACATACTGAGATGATACCTACACACTGAGATGATATCTACATACTGAGATGATACCTACATACTGAGAAGATATCTACATACTGAGATGATATCTACATACTGAGATGATATCTACATACTGAGATGATATCTACATACTGAGATGATATCTACATACTGAGATGATATCTACATACTGAGAAGATATCTACATACTGAGATGATACCTACATACTGAGATGATATCTACATACTGAGAAGATACCTACATACTGAGAAGATACCTACATACTGAGATGATACCTACATACTGAGATGATACCTACATACTGAGATGATATCTACATACTGAGATGATATCTACATACTGAGAAGATACCTACATACTGAGATGATATCTACATACTGAGAAGATACCTACATACTGAGAAGATATCTACATACTGAGATGATATCTACATACTGAGAAGATACCTACATACTGAGATGATATCTACATACTGAGAAGATATCTACATACTGAGAAGATATCTACATACTGAGATGATATCTACATACTGAGAAGATATCTACATACTGAGAAGATATCTACATACTGAGATGATATCTACATACTGAGATGATATCTACATACTGAGATGATACCTACATACTGAGATGATATCTACATACTGAGAAGATATCTACATACTGAGAAGATATCTACATACTGAGAAGATATCTACATACTGAGAAGATATCTACATACTGAGAAGATATCTACATACTGAGAAGATATCTACATACTGAGATGATATCTACATACTGAGAAGATATCTACATACTGAGAAGATATCTACATACTGAGAAGATATCTACATACTGAGAAGATATCTACATACTGAGAAGATATCTACATACTGAGAAGATATCTACATACTGAGAAGATATCTACATACTGAGATGATATCTACATACTGAGAAGATATCTACATACTGAGAAGATTACATACTGAGAAGATATCTACATACTGAGAAGATATCTACATACTGAGAAGATATCTACATACTGAGAAGATATCTACATACTGAGAAGATATCTACATACTGAGAAGATATCTACATACTGAGAAGATACCTACATACTGAGATGATATCTACATACTGAGATGATACCTATATACTGAGATGATATCTACATACTGAGATGATATCTACATACTGAGAAGATACCTACATACTGAGATGATACCTACATACTGAGATGATATCTACATACTGAGAAGATACCTACATACTGAGATGATACCTACACACTGAGAAGAATGAGAGGAAGACCTAGAAGATGATGGGTGCAAGATGTCATTGATGATCTGAGAATGACTGCTGTTGGTCAACTTGCACAGAACAGAAAGTTTTGTAAGGACAGCTGTCATAGGAGCCAAGTTCAGGAAGGGACAAATGGTGACATACTGAGATTATTGATTAAGTTTATATATTTGAAATTTAAAAAAAATTATGTTAAATTTTATAGTGGAGCAGGAGAACTTCTTAGGCATGTGATTGATCTGAGTGAAATTCCACAGTGGGAGTAGAATTTGTTTCCAGATGATAAAGACTCAGATCTAATCAGGGTCAATTGTATACCAGAAAAGTACTGAGAAACAAACACAAACAGCGTGATGTTGACCACATTGCCCATCGTGTGTCAAAGGTCAATGAAAAATATATGGACCTAACACTGTATTCCACAATATAGGTACAGCATTTTCTTCTATTTCTTTTAAGATTTCTAGGAGTCATTTGGATTTCTAGGAGTCAGAACTAGCTCAGGTCTCTATGAGTCAGATTTCTTGGAAACAGACTAGCATATTGCTAGAAAACAGACTCTCAGAAATAGAACCCGGACCACACATGCTAAAGAAGCGAGTTCACTAACAACTACGCTACTGCAGCTCTCATACTTAAAAGGGGGTCAGTAAATTCAACAAATATATCAAATAATTTACCTCCATCCATGAACAAGGCTCCCATGATTGCTTCGCAGCAGTTAGCCATAGCATGTCTGAGGTCAGACTCGTGGCATAGATCTGGACCATGTACGTACAGCATGAAATCCTGGATAGAGAATACAGTCAGAAATCTTGACCAAATCTTTCTGGCTTGATTAACAACATGAAATAGAGATTATAGAATACAACATCTTTGTTGGATTATTCCTGGGTTCTGTCCCTTTGACCATGCTAGCTGATTAAGGAAATTTCATGTTTTTATGAACTTTAATGAAATGAAAGTATTATTGGCTTGCTAGACCTGTAACAGTGAGTGAAACAAGTATCAATCAATCAACGTGACATGCCTGTTGGAGTAGGTAAACATGTCATTCCACAACTTGTCCTCCAGATATTGTATTTCTGCTACAGTATAAGCCAGCTTTATAATTGATGAAACAACTGTCATAGACCAAATGATTATGCATTCCCAGCAGATGTGAGGAGACGAAAGATCATATGAGGAGAGATCATGTGAGGAGACGAAAGATCAAGTGAGGAGAGATCATGTGAGGAGAGGAGAGATCATGTGAGGAGAGGAGAGATCATGTGAGGAGACGAGAGATCATGTGAGGAGAGATCATGTGAAGAGAGATCATGTGAGGAGAGATCATGTGAAGAGAGATCATGTGAAGAGAGATCATGTGAGGAGACGAGAGATCATGTGAGGAGAGATCATGTGAGGAGAGATCATGTGAAGAGAGATCATGTGAGGAGAGATCATGTGAAGAGAGATCATGTGAGGAGACGAGATCATGTGAGGAGACGAGAGATCATGTGAGGAGAGATCATGTGAGGAGAGATCATGTGAAGAGAGATCATGTGAGGAGAGATCATGTGAGGAGAGATCATGTGAGGAGAGATCATGTGAAGAGAGATCATGTGAGGAGACGAGAGATCATGTGAGGAGAGATCATGTGAGGAGAGATCATGTGAGGAGAGATCATGTGAGGAGAGATCATGTGAGGAGACCAGAGATCATGTGAGGAGAGATCATGTGAGGAGACGAGAGATCATGTGAGGAGACCAGAGATCATGTGAGGAGACGAGAGATCATGTGAGGAGACCAGAGATCATGTGAGGAGACGAGAGATCATGTGAGGAGACCAGAGATCATGTGAGGAGACCAGAGATCATGTGAGGAGACCAGAGATCATGTACTTCTAATGAACTATCCCAAGCAAGTGATGCTGTTGATGTGACAAGTACACACATACATGTATGCTGAATGACTCAATGAATATAATTTAAAAAATCATGTCCTGCTACATAATAGCCGTCCATTGCAAGCGATGATGACAACAGTCTCAGACATATTTTGCTGCACCTCCCTGGTGTGTGCGGAGGTGACTGTAGAGTCCAATCCTCAAACACAATCGCCTACAACACGTGGGACATACATGATAGAGGCTAGACATGTGGGTGTTGTGTGTTTTGTCTTTTCGCACAGCTCAACAAACTACATGAATGGCTCAACACAACAAGCACATTACACAACAATCCATGAAATCTTCATTTCCATGCCGGATCCCGCAAGTGTGAAAGACAATGAGCAAGCAGATAGACCAGCTTGTACATAACTGATCGAGGAAGGGCAGGCAATAAACAAGTCGGACATCATCAATGTCAAAAGACTGGAATTCGAATACATGGCTTTTTATAGACATGAATGCATCCGCATCCCTATCCAGATCAAGTAGTAGCATGTCCCTTGTAGAACGTTGCATTCATCACAGCCCGCCTGAAAAGCTCTTTGTCTCTTGCAAGTTCTCCGGCCTCTTCTAGCGTCATGTTGAAGGTTTCTTTGATATCCTGCTGCCACCTACATCTTGGTCATCCCTGTCTTGTACTTCAGAAACCATGCCTTCCATTACCATTCTCCCCAAACCACTGTGACGTTTAATGTGGCCAAAATATTTCATCTTCCGGACATGATGTTATTTATGAGCCAATGCTCCTTGATAAGCAGGTCTTGTAGGATGTCTTTGTTTCTTCTCTTCTCTGTTCAGGATGTTCTAAGAACTTTTTTATAGCACCTTGTTTCAAAAGCTTCAATTTTGTTTTTGAATGTTTGTGTTACGGTCCAAGATTCGCATCCATATGTTGCCACAAGGAATATGCATGTTCTCAGAAGTTTTACTTTTGTTTCTTTGCTTGTGTCGTGCCAGTTTCTTCATGCTGACTACCCTCTGGAAAGCCATGGCTAGTCTTCTAACTTCTTTTGTAAAATACGTAATCACAAAGTACTGTAGTTTTACAAATTACAAAAATAATGACAAAATACAGCAACGTTTCAACCAACAAGACCTTTATCAAGCAAACGAACAACAGGAGTGACCTAATTTGTCATTGTTTTTGTAATTTGTAAAACTATAGTACTTTGTGATTACGTGCTTTGCCAATCAAATAGTTTTACTGCAGTCTCATCTATTTTGTGAAAACTTCTTTTGTACAATCTCCATTTTTGATCGTATTATTTCCTTTATATATCCTAAGCAAAGGGGATAATAGTCAAACCTGGAGCAGCCAGACATGAACACTTTGCTAATGGTACTAGATATTTGGTTAATCAAGCCAGAAGTGGTCAAACCGGGAGCAGTCAGACATGAAGACTTTGCTAATGGTACTAGATATTTGGTTAATCAAGCCAGAAGTGGTCAAACCGGGAGCAGTCAGACATGAAGACTTTGTTAATGGTACTAAATATTTGGTTAATCAAGCCAGAAGTGGTCAAATCAGGAGCAGCCAGACATGAAGACTTTGCTAATGGTACTAGATATTTGGTTAATCAAGCCAGAAGTGGTCAAACCGGGAGCAGCCAGACATGAAGACTTTGCTAATGGTACTAGATATTTGATTAATCAAGCCAGAAGTGGAAATGATCAGTCACTTTATGCTGATGAAAATGTTGAGGAGATCTGAGCACTTATATATTTGTCTGGAGTGCAATGATGATGATTCTCAGTTCAGTTTATGTTTGGAATATCTTCATCCACTCTGAACATGTCAACAGGTGTTCTGATCTCCTACGCAATATCTTCATCCACTCTGAACATGTTTAAAAGTGCTCCGATCTCCTAGGCAATATCTTCAGTCAACTCCAGACATGTCCATAGGTGCTCCAACGTCCTTCACAATATCTTCATTCACTCCGAACATGTCCATAGTTGCTTTGATCTTCTTCACAATATCCTCTTTTCACTCCGGACATGTCCACAAGTGCTCTGATCTCCTTCGCAATATCTTCATTCACTCTGAACATGTCCAAAAGTGCTCCGATCTCCTAGGCAATATCTTCTTCTCACTCCGCACATGTTCATAGGTGCTCCAATCTCCTTCACAATATCTGTTGAGGAATATGCATACCGATGGTTCTTGCTGATCCCTGATTAAACACACTCATCACTCTGTCCCACAGTCATCCAGTTTTACTTGTGTACAATTAGCAACTACCCGTTGTTCAAGTCGAACTGGATGCCTTAGAGGCAGAGTGAGAGGTGTGTTTAATCAGCGAGCCACAGGAACCATCAGTATGCATACTCTTCGATATCTGTTGGGGAGACTGAGCACCTAAGGGTCTGCCCAGAGTGCAATGACGTCAGTTTAGTAACCAATAACCAAGCAACTCCAAACTACTTAAGGACAGACCGCACCCCTATATTTAACGATTTTTCTTAAAAAATGAAATTTGAGTTTTTTTATATTTTAGGTAATACATCCAATTTCGAACAAGAATCTATCTTTAGTTTGATAAAAAAATGTAGTTTTGTATTTTAATTACATTTTTTAACTAGGCATGTATATGTTTTTTAGCTAATTATATAGGAAATATCATAACTTTGCTTCAACAGATGGTAGCAAAGTGTTTATAGTAATATGGTAGTGCAGATAGATTAACTAATAGCATCATTAAACTTATGGAGCGTGATTATGATGAGCTTGTATGAAAAATTCTGGGAAACTAGAGTCCATTGGTTGGATAAATAGTATTTGAGCCATATTTAAACATCACAAAGATAACCATGAGAACTGCGATAGGCTGAGTAGCTTGTGCCCTAAAGATAAAGTTTTAGTTGATTAAAACACACTGCCTAATTTTATTGTTGGCAACATAATGCAAGTATTTGTCAAGCTATCTTGCGACTTCATTGACAAAATATATTCATGGTGGTTCTCACAATGCTAATTAATCTTTCCATAATCTTATATGGACTTGGTGTCCTAAGATCTCATTTACTTTGAGGAGGAGCTTAAAAATAACTGTCAATGATGCCAATATTGTAGTTAATAATATGAAATTGTGCCGATATAAAACTTTTGTTTTAGTTTAACTTTTGCTTTGGAAAACATTATTTTCAGTATTTTGCTGTCATCTATAAAAACCACATATCTTCCTTACTAATACAGAATTTAGGCACAAAAATATAGAAAGATGTAAAACATTTAGCATTAGCATCTAAAGCATGGGCTGAGGCAAGTTTGTATGCTCCTGGCGGATCTTAAAGTAAATTAATTTGGTCAATAATTGAAAATATGTTAGTTTTTGGCTTTTTCTCAAAATTGTTATTTTCCATAAATGTATGTCACTAAATACACGTTTTTCCAAAAACTACTCAAAGGATTGCTGTATAAATTTGCATACTTCTTTCTTATGCATATTTGATCATTCCCTACCACTTTAATAAGAATTCATTGAACAGTTTTTGTGTCTCGTGCAAAAGAATATCTCCTACCCCATATTTTTTAGTCAAAAATCTGGATTTGCATTAAAAAATTCAGAAAAACTCATTTTATTATACTTTATAAATATTTTGCTACCAGTTCAAGATATGCCGATTTACAATAACATCTGAAAGTTCTATAGTGCTAATCTAAATAGAACATAAATAATCCTGTATTTTGCAAGGTCACTTTTTGGGCATTTTTCCCTTAAAATCCCCTCTATATTAAATTTTTTCATAGAATATACATGCTTGGATTTTTGAAATTTTTTCCCGAGTTTTTACATCAAGTTGATCATTTAGAATCATAAACGCAACCTCAATGATCAATATTTCTGTTTAGGGGTGCCGTCTGTCCTTAAATCGCTGGATCGATTCAACATCTATTTCAGTGTCTCCATCCAACAAGCAGTTGCGAAGAACCTGAAGAACATCCCCCTTATCCATCTTCATCTCTGCAACAATCATTGCTGTTGATGCAAGCCTATCCGCTCTCTCATTGCCATGACAGCATCTATAAATGGCCTAGTAGCATATATAAATGGCATATATAAATGACCTGATAGCATCTATAAATGACATCTACTAATGTCCTGATGATTTATAAATGACCACATGGTATCTACAAATGACATATATAAATGGCATGATGGCAACTATAAATTACATATATAAATGACATCTATAAATGGCATGAAGGTGTCTCCAAATGACATCTATAAATGGTCTGGGACAAATGTTACCTGCAGCTTCATCTTCTTGGCCAGCACTGCCAAGTGTTGATTCTGAACCAAGGCCATCCTGTATGTTGTCAGTCCTCCTTCCTCCAGCCATGGGAACATGTAGAAGAGATGGACACTGGTCAGGAACTCAATGACAGCATCCCCTAGGAACTCCAGCCTCTCATTGTGAGGTATCTCTGGTAGGATTAATAATAATTATCAATAGCATCATCGTCAAGTAGCTTGTCCCTTCTGGAACTTGGCTCCCATGACAGCAGCCATGAAAAACTCTCTATTCTGTGCAAGATGCCCGGCGTCAGCAGCAGTCATTCTCAGCTCGTCAGTGACATCCTGCACACATCATCATCTATGTATTCCTCTCATTTTACTTCCAGGCACTGTTACTGTTCCTTCTAGAATTATCTTCTCCAGGCACTCGTGTCAGTTAATGTGTCCGAACTATCAAGTTGTTGCAGAACAGAAGCATTTGTTCTTTTCTCTGTCCATGATATTCTAAGTACTCTTCTGTAGCATTTGCATTTAAAGGCATTGATGAACTCTGTCGCTTTGTCAATGTCTCCCAACCATATGTTGCCAAGCAAAACACGCTGGCTCTTAAACACTTGATTTTTGTTATGTCAGTTTCCTTCAATCAATTTCAAAGAAAGAATACAACAAAATTATGCAAAACTAACAATCAAGACAAAAGGAGTGGATGAGGAATGGAGTAATTTGAAAGACACCTTTAAAATGATTGCTCAAGAAATATGTGACACCAAAAAGAAAGGAAACCCGAGGTGTAAAATTTCAGCATTGGTGGAACCAAGAAATAAAAGAAATAGTGAATAGCAAAAGAAGGCCTATTCATGCTAGCTAAAAAGCAGAACTGATGTAAATTATGCAATCTACAGACAAATCAGAGGGAAAACACAAAAAGCAATAAAAGAGCAAAGAAAAAGCATGTGAAACATTCGGAAACATGCTGGTAGAAGAAGAAAGAACAGCACCAAGAGAATATTACAGGAAAGTAAGAGGAATAAGACAGCACAATGTAGAATACAACCCAACAGAAATTTTAAATGACGAAAAAGGACAACCTATCTTAGGGCCAAAATTAATATTAATAGCCGTCCATCGCAAGCGATGATGACAACAATCTCAGACGTGTACTGTTGCACCTCTCTGGTGTGTGCGGAGGTGACTGTAGAGTCCAATCCTAGAACAGAATCCCCGACCACAGGTGGGGCATACATGATCAAGGTTAGACATGTGCGTGTTCTGTGCTCTGTCTTTTCGCGCTGCTCGTTTTCTCTGTGACTCAACAATACGATGATTCTCAGCTATTCGGGTTCCTTTTTTGTTGTTACAGCGCCACATTTGGCGATCTTGTGCAAGGGATTCCCAGCACGTATTGTCTATATCGAAGCATTTCAGAGACACTTTAAGAGTGTCTTTAAAGCGTTTTTCTGTCCACCTGCTAAACGTCTGCCCCTTCAAGCTCGCCATACATCAACTGTTTTGGGATGCGTTTATCAGGCATTCGAGCAACGTGACCGACCCATCTCAGTTGGGCCTTCTGCAACAGGGTGTTGACGCTTGGGATCTTTGCTCTTGTGAGGACTTCGCTGTCTGGAATTTTGTCCTGCCAGTTTATTTTTAGTATTCTGCGTAGACAGCTTGTGTGGAAATGGTTTAATTTTCTTGCGTGTCTGCTATACACTGTCCATGTCTCGCTTGCGTACAGCAGCGTTGTTAGCACTATGGCCTGGTAAACTTTCAGCTTTGTGACTATGCTTATCCCCTTCCGTTCCCACACAGTGACACGTAACCTTCCGAACGCAGCACTGGCTTTGGATATCCTATTGTGGACTTCAGAATCTATGTTTGCCGATCTGGATAGGAGGCTGCCAAGATAAGCAAAGTTGTCCGTTGACTGGAGACGCTGGTGTTTAATGTTGATGATTGGATCGTAATACTGTTTTCTAGGGGCGGGCTGGAACATGACCTCTGTTTTTGGTGTTAATGGTGAGGCCAAACCTATCACAGGCCATTGAGAACTTGTCCATGTAAGTCTGCATTTCTTCCTCAGAGTTGGTAGCGAGGGCACAGTCGTCAGCAAACAACAGGTTGGAGATAGTTGATTCTTTTACCTTGGTGGAGGATTTGAACCTCTGAAGATTGAATAGGTTACCGTCTGTCCTGTATCTAATCTTTACCCCATGTCTGTCGCCTTCCCAAAAGACATCCGTGAGCATGGCAGCAAACATCATGCTGAAGAGTGTTGGGGCCAGTACACAGCCCTGTTTGACGCCGTTGGTGACATGGAAGGCTTCCGACAGCTCCCTTCGTCAAGTACACGTGCCATCATGCCCTCGTGAAACTGTTGGCGATCTTGATGAATTTCCTTGGGCATCCAAATTTTTCCATGATATTCCATAGACCCTCCCTGTTAACAGTTGAAAGCCTTTGTCAGATCGACAAAGACCATATAGAGGTTACGGTGCTGCTCTTGGCATTTAAATATTAGAAAGATGGAGAAACTACTTTGAAGAGCTACTTAATTGTAATAAAACCTATGGGAGAATAAACTGCTATAATACAGAGGATGAAATAGAGGAATTAGAATCAGAAATACTACTAGCAGAAGTAGAAAATGTAATAAAGTTGGCACCAAAACACAAAGCAGCAGGCACAGATGATTTACCTGCAGAAGCCATCAAAGCAGCTAGAGAAGCAGGTGCAAAATGGGTTAGACGAATCTTCCAAATCGCATGGGAGAACCAAGAAACACCAGAAGATTGGCAAACAGCAATAATCACACCAATTTTGAAAAACAAAGGCAGCAAGAAGGAATCTAATAACTATAGGGGAATCTCACTACTAAGTCACATAGGAAAAATGTATGCTAAGATCATTGAAAAAGACTAAGACCAACAATTGAAGAACAACTCTCAGAAGCACAGATGGGTTTCAGACGAAATAGAAGCTGTACCGATGCAATATTCATATTAAGACAACTGACGGAAAGCGCAATAGAACATAACAAGACCTGTAGTGTGGCATTCATAAATCAGGAAAAGGCCTTCGACAGAGTCGATATAAACAAACTATGGGATTGTTTAAGAAAATATGGAATCAGCAAACATCTCATCAAGGTCTGCAAGAGTTTATACATTTCAAATAAAAGTTACATAAGAACAAAAGCCGGAAAATCAAAAACATTCACAGTAAACTCAGGAGTTAGACAGGGATGTGTGCTCTCCCCACTGCTGTTTATAACATACATAAACAACATAAGTAGAGAAGCAGGAATAGAGAAAGGAAATAATATTTCAGAACTTTTATTTGCAGATGACCAAGTACTGATTGCAGAAAATGAAGAATCTCTCCAGAACCATTTAGTTAACATCAAGGGTGAGGAGTACAACATGAAAATAAATATAATAAAAACAGAGACAATGGCAATAAGTAGACAACCAGAAAGCCTTACAATAAAACTCCAGAACGTAGACATAAAACAAACAATTGAGGCTAAATACTTAGGAGCAATTTTCAGAGCAGATGGAAGTATCGATAGCGAAATCAGCAATCGTTGCACAAAAGCTAACCAAGTACTGGGACAGTTAACACCACTGTTGTCACATAAAGAGATACCGCTAACAACTAAAGCAAATCTCATAAGAACGATTTTCTGGCCAACACTATGTTACCAGTGTCAAACATGGCCAATAACAGCAGCTAATGAGCGGAAAATCATAACAACAGAGATGAGGTGTCTTAGAAGAGCTGCAGGTGTGACAATAAGAGACAAAATTAGAAATGAAGAAATCAGGAGACTGGATGTAAAACCAGTTATGCAATTCATAAAAGAACAACAGATTAAATGGTTTGGACACCTGACCAGAATGCCCTGGTATCGCCTACCACAGAGAGCCACACAGAAAAAGTATAATGAGTACAAGGCAAGAGGAAGACCACGCAAAAGATGGAGCGACGGCATCAAGAACAGCCTTACAAACATAAATATCAGCTTACAAAGTGCCTTAAAAAAGCACACACAAGATCACTACGTTTCACCCCCAACACTTCTATAAAGAGGTAAATGGTGGAAGAGAAGAAGAAGTTCCCTTCCATAAGTTAGTTCTTTTACTGTTTGCAAAGCTAGCAATGATCAACCTTCTTTTAATTTCTTTTATAGCATTCCCTTCACTTGTCAGCAATGCCCCAAGGTACTGAAAGCTGTCGACTCTATTTTGTGACACTTGACACATACCTTAGCCATCATTACTGTTTTATTAGTTGTGAAGACATCAGGAAAAAAGTGGGAACAACATCAGTAATGAACTTCTTCAAGGAACAACAAATTAAATGGTTTGACCACATAAGCAGATTACCAACAGACAGTGCACCACAGAGGGCAGTGTTACTCCGATACAGTGGATACAAAGCAAAAGACAGGCCATGCAAAAGGTGGACCTCAGAGATATCAGAAGCGATGAAAGACACTGCTTATGAAGCGCACACAAAAACCAGTTCTAGAAATCTCTACCAGACCTGAAGCTGTGAGGCAAATCAGGACTGATATCAGCCTGAATCAGCAAGAAAAGACAGAACGAGAAGGCACATAGAAAGGGTCGCTTCAGATGTCTTCTTTTTCAACCTGACACTGAAATGTGAAACAGGATTATAGAATAGATAGCTCTTCATTTTCGTTGTATTATGATACAGGTTTTTATCAGATTATACCAGTAGTCAAATAACACTGGTACTCAATAGCAAACATGAAGTGATCTTGTGTTGTGTGCTTGTTCTTCTTCTTCTTCTCAGTAGTCAAATAACACTGGTACTCAATAGCAAACATGAAGTGATCTTGTGCTGTGTGCTTGTTCTTCTCAGTAGTTAAATAACACTGGTACTCAATAGCAAACATGAAGTGATCTTGTGTTGTGTGCTTGTTCTTCTTCTTCTTCTCAGTAGTCAAATATCACTGGTACTCAATAGCAAACATGAAGTGATCTTGTGCTGTGTGTTTGTTCTTCCTCCTCTTCTCTCGTACGCCCGCTGTTAATTCAGGCGAAAGTCATGACGCCTGGTATTGTGCTTCTGACTGATTTTTGCATGGACCGATATTACCCTTTTACAGGTGTCCCTCAACCATATGGACAGTCTTGCCGACTTCAGAGGTACTTGAAGCTTAGATCCTCCAAGTGTGATCGTTGCAGGAAACCTGTTGTTCATGTAACGCTTGCCTTGAGTCCTCGCACCATTGGTACTTTTACAGATAGAGTTAATTAGTGAAGCGCAACTTCTCTATCGGATTTCCTGCCTTTGGTAAGGCGGTTCCATACGCATCGTATGATAAACACTCTTTAATGATCTTTTAGTGGCGTATATTTGGGCTTGGATCTATGCCAAAGAGCATTAGCTACTTTGCGCTGACTGGGTGCGATCGCTCCGGTTTAGGAGCATTCTCGACTCTTCTAGAGCTAGTCACTTGAACTGTCACCTTTCTTGCATTCATTGCTCTTTTACGATCAATTTTCGCAAAATATTTGGGCTTTATAATCTTCAAAAGAGTATGTCTACAATATGCGCTCTTTCTGACTATACGAGGTCGTTCCGGATTAGGAACATTCTGAGTCATTGGAGATGCATGTGCTTGTCATGCAAATGATCATATTTTGCGTGTGCTTTTTCTAAAGCACTTTGTAAGCTGTTATTCATTTTCTTAAGGCTGTTCTCGATGCCGTTGCTCCATCTTTTGCATTGTCTTCCTCTTGCTCTGTACTCATTATTCTTTTCCAGTGTGGCTCTCTGTGGTAGACGATACCAGGGCATTCTTGTCAGGTGTCTAAACCATTTAATTTTTTTTTTTTTTAATGAATTTCATGAATGGTTTCACACCCTTCTTCTTCTTTGCACGCTCTATATCGACCACTTGTTAAACCACTTTTTGCAATTTGTATATGATCGGAGACTAAGAGCAATTGTACGTTGTACCAGTTATGCCCCTACAAGTAGGCAAACACATTCGATTTCTGTGAAGCTTTTTATTTACTAGGTAGCTTTCCTAGGCCCTTAGGGGAGGGGGTGTGTTTGTGCAAAATAGTCATAGCCCACTCCCTGTATCAGCCGTCCAGTTTAGGCATATATGGAGAGGAAAATTGATCCTAGATTTTGCCTCGGACACAACATGGAAAGCAACAGTCAAGAGAGACTTAAGGATGAGCTGAAAGGCAGGAGAGACAGGCGAAGGAGAAGTTGTCACAGTAAAACACTTGGAACAATTGAACGTCTGTAAAGACAACAAAAAAAAGGCCATATATAAACACACATACCTGAGGCTGTTTCTTCCTGCTTTCCAAACCGAGACATGATATCCACTAAAATACAAATTCCTGCTGCGTGTGTTCTGATAATGAATGCGACGGTCTCCATACTCTACTTGCCTCATGCCACAGTTTGTTAAAGAGTTGCGAGTGTGGTCTGGGTTTGTACCGTAGTTGAGTCGATATGATGTGTGAGTCAACGACAGCTGTAACAATAAAGAGATAGTTTTTTTTATATAGATTTGGTAGATTCATTAAACAGCTAAAAACAGTAGAATGGAACTGATAAGAAAACAAAGATTAGAGTACTAAGAGCATGTATATTCCTAGTGGCAACTTATGGTTGTGAAGCATGGACATTTAACAAGGCAGTGGAAAAACATATGTGCTTTTGAATATAAGTCTTACAGAAGTGTCCTCTGTATATCATGGACAGAGAAGAGAACAAATAGATCTATCCAGAAAGAACTCAAAATCTAAGAAAATTAGTAAACTAAAGAAGTTTGTCACCCCAACAGTCCTCCGGAATTTCTCTCTTTCATAGGTCAGATTTCCTGCCTCTGCAGCTGTCATGTTCAAACCATCAGTTACATCCTGCATCCATCTTCTCCGTGGTCTTCCTCTTCTTCTCTTTGCCAGTATGCCTCCTTCCATGAAGGTCTTCTCCAGCCCTTCATGTTTTTCTATATGTCCAAAATATCTCAAAGAAGAATAGTAAACCAAAAAAGAACCAGTGTCGTTAGTCACCACACACTGAGAGACATACTGAGGAAGAGATCGGAGCACTTATGAACATATTGGTTAGATGTGCAGAGATGATGATCTGACGACTTAAGGGGATTCGGGGTATGGGGATCATGAAGCTATTTTTGTTGTTTTCACATTAATGTAAAATTTGTATAACCATTTTAAAGATTATGACTTAGAATAGTAGAAAAAATAAGTAAAAAAATATGTCAAAGCGTTGCCATGGAAACAATACAAAATGGCCACCAAAAACAAAATTTCAAATCCTAAGGCTCTGAATGTAATGAATGTAAATGAATTCTGTTTTCACTCTAAGGTGCGCAATTGTTATATCTAAAATATTACACATGATGTTTAGGATATATTAAATATTTAATAATTTATAAATTATTTGGTAAAAATTCCATCAAAATTCGGTCAAAAATAGCAGATTTTGAGGGTGTGTTTTCCCAAAATTCATAAAAATGTAATATTTAATATATCCTAAAAATCATGTGTAATTTATTAGATATTACAATTGCTCACCTTAGAGTGAAAACATAATTCATTTATATTCATTAACTTCAGAGCCTTAGATTAAAATTTTGTGTTTGTGGCCATCTTTATTGTTTCCATGGCAACACATTGACATTTTTTTTTACTAATTTTTTTCTACTATTCTAAGTCATAATCTTTAAAAAACTTTATACAAATTCTACATTAATACCAAAACAACGAAAAAAGTTTCAAGACCAGAATCCCCCCTTAACTAAGAATCTGTGTCGCTAGTTGTCACCCGATGAGAGACATACTGAGGAAGAGATCGGAGCACTTATGAACATATTGGTTTGATGTGCAGTGATGATGATCCGAAGACTAAACTATCACAACATCCACAATTCAAACCTGCAGCAGGTTCCTCTCCTGAAACTTGTATTCCAGACTCTCCTCCAAGACATCCAGACATATATGAAACCGCAGATGACTCATTAGCACAGGCACCATTAGGGCATGTTGACACAAGTCTGCTCGTAAACCCGTACAAAGGAAGCCTTTGCTGCTGAGTTCAACAGTGACCTGTTTGTCATTGACAGTAAAAAATATGTTATAACAAACGCTAAAACTTTAAACATTATTTGTATTCATGATTTTTGCCTGGGCAGCAGCCTTCCAGCCTATTTTTTAATAATTTTTCAACTGTCAAGGGTTCTTTTAGCAGATGTGGTACTATAAAAAGGGTTTTAAAAACAAAAATAAACAGTTGCTTCTGCCTGTAATATTGCTTTTTTGGGTTAGTGTTGGCATATGAAATTTAATGACCACATAACTAGTGCAGTCGTAGCAAAACTGTTCAGGTTATGATTTTTCTTTATGCCCGGATTAAAAAAACTTCTTGGTCTTACCAACAATTGAACCTGGGTCTTCCGAATGGGAGGCAGTGCTCTAATCCATTCAGCCAGACTTTCCTGGGTGTATATTCCCAGTGGCAATGTATGGGTGTGAAGAATTGACATTTAAGAAGGCAGTGGAATGTGCTTATGATTATAAGGATTACAGAAGATTCATCCGTATATCATGGACAGAGAAGAGAACAAATAGATCTATCCAGAAAGAACTCAAAATCAAAGGAAATTGTCTGCTACAAAAAATATATGAGAAAATTAAATATTTTGGACATATAAAGAGACACAAAGGATTGGTGAAGACCATTATGGAAGGAGACATCTCGGAAAAGAGAGAGGAAGACCATGGAGAAGATGGATTTAAGATGTATCTGAGCAAGACGGCTGCAGAGGTGGGACATCTTGCCTATGAGAGAGAGAAATTGAAAAGGACTGTTAGGGTGGTAAAGTTCTGCTCAGGACAGGCTACCGGAAAAAGTGATAATGACTGATGTCAAACAGTTAACAAAAAAATTCATTAGTTATTGGTTACTGAACTGACAACATAGCACTGTGAGCAGAACCAGATGAAAATATTTTGTATGGATGTTATTTTTTAATCTTTCTAATGAATTTTAGTTGGGCAGCGGGTTTCAGCTTGCTCTTTCCGATTCTCTCTCTCTCTCTTGCAATCGTCTTTTCGGTCATTTTTATCATTCTTATTGTGATATATAAACAGCCGTTGCCAAGAACTGGTTTACGTCACATCGTTCAGTATCATTTGGAGCTCTAGTGCTTGTCCTTTGGTGAAGCGTCTGATTTCAACCAGCATTTACTGGGTTCGCTCTCCATTAGCCTTTGACTGTTCCCAGTCAACCTGCAAGGCAGCTGTTGCTACTTTCTTTTAGGGTAGCGACCCTTAGACGACCTGCCCTTCCGGGTTGTTGAGCTTCATCTGCCCAGAAAACCTATCTTTTTATGGACTACTTGGTTTTCCTGCCGTCCAGCTTTGTGTACGGTTTACTCCTCTAGGCTTTGATTGTCCCCAATTAAAATACAAGGCAGTAGTAGCTCCCTGCGAGCAGAAACACGCACTGGGTTAAACATCTGTTGGGTTTCCAGTTTTTTGCACACCTAGGCGGTCCGCTCACCCTCACGCCTCATCAGCACAGTGCACGTCTGCCCAGTGAAGGGCCCACTCGTGTATCATCCGCTTGCGAGCTCACTTGAGTTCTCACGATGCTCACATTTACCATGCCTCTAGGCTGTCCGGACACATGGCTCAGCTTGGGTCCCCACCTCAGGGCTCTAGAGTTTCGCCCTATGTGGGCCCACATGCAACATCTCAGGCCCAAGTTTTGCTCCACGCTGGCCCACATCTCTTCTCTGGAAGCACCTCTGATACCTTGATGGCCATCCGTTCAGCTTTTCTTCCATCGGCCAGGAGAGGAGTATTAAGACACTCTGGGATTCCGGTCGTCTGTGTTGCGAGTGGATCCAATCCAACGTGACTACGCCTGCATCTCTACCACCACCAGAGTAGCTCTCCCTTGATCCCTACCCTCTTAGCCAGACCAGAACAAATGTCTGTTACTAGGGTCACCACATGGAGATGGGGTAGGATCTTGATTAGTGCCAGCTCACTAATCCGGGCGCGGCGTTGTCCCTATGCGCCTTTGACCCCTTTCCGATTCTGAACTACCAATGGTTCTTATTCCTGCTCAATTTGAACATGGGACCTACGCTTCATCGACTGCCTCCGATAAGACTAGGAACTCGATCTGACCTACATAGAGATCAGGGATCTCTAGAAAAATATCCTGATAGCTACACGAGGAAGCGAACCAAGTACCTATGAGACGAGAGTCAAGCACCTAACCTGAAAGTCACAGAGACCCCTGACTATGAGTCCAAATCAAAAGATTGACTTCACTGCACCAGATTTTCCTCATATGGCTCCGTCCCTGAATGCAGAGATAGCATGTCATCTGTCAAGAGCATTGCACAAAGCACAAACTCTGTAGCTCCAATCCGGATTTAAACCCACAACCTTCAGTATGACAGACAACTGACAACCATTTCGCCATTGGGAGCCCTATGAGTGCAGGAGAAGTATCAAGTAAACCTACCTCTCTTTTCATTGTCTTCTTCATCCTAATCTCTCTCAACTTCTCTTCTTGTTCCTTCAGTTTCAGTTTGTCTGCTGCTAGAATTTTAGGCTTGCTGTTCAACAGATGGCGGAACTTAACATACTGCTTCCAGGCTTTTCTGTAGACTGGATCCCCAGCATAACTCAGCTGTGCTGGACGATAGCCCTAGATATTAGAAGAACAAACAAAATGTACGGTAGTTTTATAAAGTACAAAAACAAGATGTGAAACTTCTTGAACGCTCCATATTGACCACTTGTTAACCACTCTGTGTGATCTGAGCCTAAGAGCGATTGTACGTTGTGCAGTTATGCGCCTACAAGTAGGCCATCACATCCGATTTCTGTGATGCTTTTTATTTACTAGGGCAGCTTTCCTAGGTCCTACATCAGTCTCCTCTTACAACATGCCTTGTAGGTTGCAGTGGTACTATTCTTTGCTTCTCTTGCGGGCCCTGGCACCACAAGGACGGATATGACATAAATAAGGGAGTTGAGGATAATGTTGGAAGTTGTAGACAATGTAGACTGTGAAGAGTTATTCAATTGTTATCACAGCACCCTGGGAAAACCCATAGGTGCTCATTCTTCTCATAACAGATAAGAAGGGCATGCATAATTATGGTTCCTGTGACTCCTTAGTTAAACACATTTCTCTCTCTGCCCCTCAAGCGCCCAGCTCTACTTGTATAACGAGTAATTCCAAAACTCCCTAAATTACTAGATTGATTCAACATTCATTTTAGTGTCCTCATCCAACAGTAGGTCGCCAAGAGACCAAAGAACATACCCTTTATCCATCCAAAACTACCAAACATTCGATGCTTTTGATGCAAGCATGTCTGCTCTCTCGTTGCCGCAAACACCCGCATGACCAGGACAGTAGATCCCTATTAGTCTCTGAAGGCTGGATACTTTATAAACATTATACTTTATACCACAGCCTGTTTATTCTGGATCTTCCGAAGCATTCACTGAGAGTCAGAAGCAACACTGGTCCTAGTAAACAAGCGTTTCAGAGATCAAATGTGAAGAGTTATATAATGTATAAGGCTCTTTTTGTGTGTAAAGATACTTTGGTAGGGTATAGGGGCTATATTTATTATTTCTATCCACAAAAAAACACATGCAACATTCATCATTAAGTAGCATGTCCCTTGCGGACCGTCGCTTTCATTACAGCCTGCCTAAAAAAAAGTATCTGTCTCTAGCATGTTCTCCTGTCTCCTCTAGCATCATGTTCAAGGTTTCGTTGATGTCCTGCTGCCACCTTCATCTTGTTAGTTCCCGTACCTCATACTCCAGGAATCATGCCTTCTATTATCGGTCTCTCCAAACCACTGTGACGATTAACGTGGCCAAAATGGTTCATTTTCAGGGACATGATGTTATTTATGAGAATGCTCCTCGATATGCAGGTCTTGTAGGATCTTCTCGATATGTAGGTCTTGTAGGATCTTCTCGATATGCAGGTCTTGTAGGATCTTCTCGATATGCAGGTCTTGTAGGATCTTCTCGATATGCAGGTCTTGTAGGCTGTCTTCTCTTGTTTTCTTCTCTGTCCAGGATGTTCTAAGAACTTTTCTGTAACACCTTGTTTCAAAATTATATTTTACTCTTTAATGTTTGTCGTTATGGTCCACGATTCACATCTGTATGTTACCACATGGAATATGTATGTTCTCAGAAGTCTTACTTTTGTTTCTTTGCTTGTGACATGCCATAGTTTCTTCCTGCTGACCCCCTCTGGGATGCATGGCTAGCCTTCTTCTAAATTCTTTCGTGCAATCTCCATTGTTGGAAATTGTAACATGCAACAAGCAACATGTAACATGCAAAATTATAAAACATTAAACAAATATTTGGTGAGTGATGAGATGCAACATTAAAAACATAAAAGATACCTGGTGAATGATAAGAGGATATTTAGGTTGACTGTCTGTTCCTTCATCTTTCTCATCCTTTTCCTTTTCAACCTCCCCATCTGTCTTTGTTTTTTTCACAGTTTTATTTTTCTCATCACTGCTATCATCATAATTGTCAGCCTTAATCACGGGTGTGGTCACTTTTCTGTCCAACTGGTCGACACGGATTGAGCTAGGCCTCTGAAAGACAGTATAACATTAGAACATTGACAGTTGAAATTTGACAGTCAGGATGACTGACTCTTATACATCCATTTACAGTTTTCAAATACTGCAGCTGTAGGAGCAGTAGGTGCTAGTACTGTAACTATAAGTACATGTAAATGTAAGTACAGTAGTATAAGTGCAGAGACTGTGATCAATCAATCAAATGCCATGCCTGCTGGCGTATGCAATCATTCTCTACAACTCTCTCTCTGCTTGGTACATGTAATTAGTTCTTACGTCGATCTTTTGTCAAACCATGATGTCAGGCCATTCAACATCTTCTCCCTCTGTCTTTCACCCTCTTCTTCCCTAAATTTTACCTGTAGTCACCAAATATTCTAAACCTTCTCTTCACATTCATGCCCGAAGAACCTTGATAAATGTCTGATTCTTACGATATGATTTCTTTGTGTGCAGGCCTGATTTAAAACCTCCACATTTGTTTTCTTTGCTGTCTATGGAATTTTCAGCATTCTTCTGTAAAACCACATCTCTGTGGCTTTCATTTATCTTATTGATTGTTTGTTTATTGTCCATGATTCGTTGCCATACATAAATATTGGTTCAATATAGCACTGGAGTACTCTTTTCCGCAGTGTCATTGGTAGTGAATTCACGCATAGTGTGTTTTTCATTTTAATAAAAGCTGCTTTCGCTTTAGCTATTCTACTTCTAATCTTTGTTTTACATTTTCTATCTGCAGTAGCTGTAGGAGCAGTATATTGTGTGGCAAAACCATGAGAGAAACCCCCAGTAGATACTTCAACCAACCAAGAATGGGAGTTGTTGGTCTCAATTGGAGTCTCAATGGTGAAGTGGTTAAGACATTAACCTGCATTTCTGAAGGTTGTGGGTTCGAATCCAGGCCCGAGTCACATGCAATTTTATCATGAGATCCCTAGGATTATTGCTGGAGCTATGGAGTTCATGCTCTGTGCAACACTCTCAACAAATGGCTTGCCATTTCTGCCGACGAGGTAGGAGCCATATGGGGTATGATTGACCATATGTGCTGCGACCTCTTTCTTACACAGGAAGATCTTAGCAACAGTGCACAAACTCTGTAGCACTGGCGAGGGCCCCAGTGTAATGTAGAAGATAGTGACAATACTTTTGTTAAGATTTTATTTTAATACTGTTTCTAATGAATTTTGTCAGGGCAGCAGCTTTCCAGCCTGCTCTTCTCAACCACTCAAAGTAAAAGAACTGCCAAGGGTTCTACGGAACACAGGACCTACGTTTTATCATCCATCTCCGATAGGACTAGGAACTCGATCTCACTTACACCGAGACCAATTTCAATCACTCTTTGTGATATGTTTGATCTTTGCCAAGAACGTGTATATGTTGCACATTGGTTTGATAGGCCCCAAACACATAGACTTCCACACGTTTAGGACACATGCATCCGATTTCAGTCAAACCTCCTAGTCGTCTCTTACGACATGTGTGGCAGGTAACAGTGGTTCTATTCTTTACACTCCAAATTTGGGCCCCGGTAACCACTCGGGCGACAACAACTTCTAATATGTTGGATGTATGGTGTGATTCCAACACCATTACTAATGTTTGGCTTTTTTTAAACAGTTCATTTCATATATTGTGATCTTTCTCTCTTGGGATTTAGTTACGGAGCATGTTTGACATTGATAACAGAGAGCTGGTATAAATATGCAATTTATCAGTTATCGCTTGACTGTCAGGTCTATGTTTGGGTGTTTGAGCAGTGGGGACAGTTGGTATGTCACTGAATTGGGTTTTCTGCACCTAGTCTTGATTTATCTGTCAATTTTACCACCTTCAGTAAAAATGATACCCAGAAAACTGAATTCTGGGAACCTGTGTGATGTTTGCATTGTTCACATGTGTGTTCTTCTTCTTCACCCTTCACCCCTACGGAAGCATAGGTCCGCAACCAAGGCCTCCCAAGTCCGCCTATCCAAGGCCATCCTTTCCAGGTATCTCCACTCTCTTCTCATTTTCTTGTATTCCGTCTCCAATTCCCATCTCCAGGTGCTCCCGGGTCTTCCTCCACCTCCATTGTCCTGGATGCCCCATCGGAGAGCTTATCCTGTGATGCCGCGGGGTTTCCTCAGGGGTGTCCCACCCACCGCTCCCCATCTCTTGTTCCACCAGTCGTTGTCCCGCCCTATCCCAGAGCTCCCTGTCCGTAGTCCTGTCACACTATCGCAGATGGAGCATCCTGCGCAGGCATCCATTGATGAACGCCCTGCAAACCCTGGCATTCCCCTAGTTGTCCTCCATGTCTCCGCTCCACACAGAAGGACAGCCTTGACATCTGAGTTAAACATCATTATCCTAGTTTTATTCCCGATCACTCCTGAACTCCACATGTTCCCCAGAATGGCAAAGGCTGATCCCGCCCCCTGTATTTCATTCCTAACATCCGCATCCGAGCCACCCTGAATGTTGACAACACTTCCCAGAAATGCTTCTTCTTCGAACGCTCCATATCTACCACTTGTCAACCACTCTGTGTGATTTGTATGTGATCTGAGCCTAAGAGCAATTGTACGTTGTGCCAGTTATGCGTCTACAAGTAGGCCAGTACATCCGATTTCTGCGCTGCTTTTATTTACTAGGGTAGCATCCCTAGGGCCTACATCAATCGCCTCTTATGACATGCATTGAAGGTCGCAGTGGTACTATTCTTTGCTTCCTTGTAGGTCCGGCACCAGACGGGTGCCCAGATTAGCAAATATGTCCACTCCCATGATAGGTGTTAATTCAAGATATGTTACAAGACAGGATAGATTAAGAAATGTGAACATTAGAAATGACGTTGGAATCACTCCATGAATCCAACATTTTAACCCTTTTCACTCCACAGTTTTATTAACATCCAGGTGCATTTATTTTGTAATGTTTACCGAATTAGCCGCTATAATCGCTTTGCGTCACTTTAAAAAAATATTGTGAGCCAGTATATCAGCTCAGAAGGATGAAAGGGTTAGAAGACAAATAAAAAAGTTTGGTCACCTAATGAGAATGAAAGCATATCTACTACCATCTCATGCCTAGAACAACTGGCAACCCAGACAAGACCAAGCACCTGATGGGTAGATAATATCACAGATATCCTGCAACATCAAAGACTAACAACTACAGATGCAACACACCTGACACTGAAACTGGCCATGACGTATTACGGCACATGTGCAACACACCTGACACTGAAACTCTGACACTGAATGTGGATAAGACAAGACCTTAAAGTACAAAAACTTAAAGAACGGCAATTCTAAGCACAGAAATTACAAGCAGAGTATCACATAAAGAATGTAGTAAACTCATTTACCAAACCAGGGTTGCAGACTATCATCCCTCTCAAGTTGTCCACTCTTGCATGCCACTCACTCTCCCCACATGTCATGATTTCCTCCAGCCTGGACTCATCCACTAGAGGTTTCACTGATTTAAGTAGGAAGCTGAGCACAGTGTTCATGGAGAGAACCTCCTTGCACCCAGAGTCTGGAAGTGTCCGACAGAACCTTGGCAAGTAGTGAAAGCGTTGACATCCCCCTGATGGTCCTGTCCAATCCACATCCACTAGCTCAAGAATTTCAGTAAAAATGAATCTGTTTTGATATCCAAAAGAAAATGTATTGGATAACAAAAAATACTTGTAAAAGTTGTCATGTCTCACTGAATGGTTTCTGTTGACTGTAAAGAACAATATTTAATAACTGTCTTTACTGTATGTAATATCACTTTTTAGGGCAGTGTAAGGACATAAGCCTTGAAATTTAATGGCCACACGATTAGTGCAGTCACTGTGAAACTGTTCAGGTTATGATTTGTTATTTATGCCTCCGACATAAAAAACTCCTGGCCTCCCCGGGGATTGAACCCAGGTCTCCTGAATGTAAGCACGCCCTCTAATCCAATCGGCCAGACGTTTCACAGATTCTTTTACATAACTAGTTGATGAATTAGATGTTACTGCATTTTTTGCACATCCATAGGTCTTCAGCCTCATGAGGACAGATAGGATCGGATATTGGTTGACTGGAGTCGCTCCGAGAACAGAAAAGATGGGATATATGGGACAGATAATTATATCATCTCTCTATGATATGACAGAGATACAATTCTCTATGAATTTTCAGAATTCTTCTGTAAAACCACATCTCTGTGGCTTCCAGTGATCTTATTGACTGTTTGCTCATTGTCCATGACTCGATGTTGCTAGGGATTTTCAGCATTCTTCTGTAAAATCCTCTTCTCTATGGCTTGCAGCGATCTTATTAATTTGTTCATTGTCCTTGATTGTCCATGGGATTTTCAGCATTCTTCTCTCCATTCTTTCTTCTTCTTCTTCTTTTGTATCACACTGCTACTGGATTGTTACCCAGTGTCGTGGTTTTATGTTTTTGTCTTGTGCTGTTCTGGTGGCCTGGGTGATTGTTATTTGTGCTCTTTCACAGGATTCTGTTATACCATCTCATCTTCTTTTTCGTGGTCTTCCTCAAGCCTTCTTCCCTGATGTTCTTTTATAGAAGACTTTGTATACTGTTGAGTCTGGATGCATTCTTATCAAGTGGCCAAACCACTTCAATCTTTGTTTCTCAATGTAATTCAAGCAATGTTCTGTGACAACTTTCTTTCTTATGCTGATGTTGGTGACTCTTTCTTTTCTGGTGTTGTTGGTAACTTTTCACAGGCAGTGCATTTCACATGTAGTTATTTTTGTGACTGCGCTTTGCTCATTGTCCATGTTTGGCTCTGGTAACACAAAGTACGTATGAAAATGCTATTGATCATCTGTTGTTAACTGTCAGTGAAAGTTATGGGTGCCTTCTCTCCATTTTCTTATCTAATATTGATTGATAGTCATTCCTTGTGGTGATATATCTTTTTTCCAAGGGCAATCTCACATGTACTAGTCCAGGCTTCTTTAACCTTATGCCAGTGGTCATCGATGTTTCCTTCATCTCCTTCTTCTAGGGCTTCAAATTTGTTGGAAACCGTGACACAAAATATCTCCTTTCCCTTCTGCTCCTTAAGATGTGTGGTCATCCTGAATCTCATCAGTTTTATTTCCACCTTAGCTGTTATGAGGTGGTGATCGGAAGCCACATCTGCTCCTCTATAGGCTTTTACATTCTAACTCTGTGGCTTTCAGCAATCTTATTGATTCTTTATTCATTCCTCAAACTCTGGAGTCTCTGTGGCTAAGTCCCCTGCCTTGCGATCTGAAGGTCGTGGCTTCTAATCCGGACAGAGCCGTTCTGTTCACAAGTGCATTTATCCAAATACCCATAGGATTGTTGCAGGAGCTACAGAGTTCACACTTAGTGCAATACTATCTGCAGATGGTGTGCCATTTCTGCGGAGAAGGGACCAAGCTATATGGGGTAAAACTGGGTGCAATGAAATCTATCCTTCTAAAACTAATATGTCAAAACTCATAAATATACTGACCTATTAAACAAATTGAGGCTTCGAACTGTGAAGTTCTCTGGTGCACTTTCAGGAATAAAGTCAACAGTGTATTCAATGTTGAATCGAAGCAGTTTACATGGTGGAATGTTTTCCAGTTTCACGTGACTGAACATGGAAAAACCTTCAAAAATGTATTCATGATCATCATGGTTGATCACAGTTGGAACCTGCAAAAGTCAAATATTGATGAATCTCAATGCGAAAAAGTTCTCTAAAGTACTGGAGGCTACATTTAATATCTATTGTCTATCCCCAGGTGGATGATGGAATTGGTTGTCCACTCTTGCTGTTAAACATAGGGGTGGCAGCTTTAATTTGCGTTCCGGGGCCAGATGAGTCGCCCTTGTTGTGTTATGAAAATGAAAACCGTGGCATATCCTTTACAGGACGTCACCATCAACCATAGTAAATGAGTTGTCGATTTTCAAGGCATCACTTATACATTCAGTAGTTTGTCATTTCTTTCTGAATGGTAGGGTCTATTTTTATCGTTCGCTACCACAGGAACAAAATTGCTTCCAAACTGCCCGCAGCAGAGTTTGAACCAGGTACACTTGGGTTGTGATCGAGCTCACTACAACTTAAGCTAAAGGCGCCACAAAGCGATATTGTGTTATATCCGTGTTTATTTAGTGTCATCTGGATATGGTCTATCCATCTTTTTCTTGGTCTTCCCTTTGCTCTAGTATCTTATCTATTTTTAATTGTATGCTATTATTGGTGGCTGGTTGTATTCCATTCTCATTAAACGTCAGAACCACTGCATTTGTTGTCTTTCAATGTACTCTGTGCATGAAGTTATGCCCAATCTGCTTCTGTTGTCCTCATTTTATAGTCTATCTTTCCTGGTGACCCCCACTGACTTCCTCATCCATTTCATTTCACATGTGGTGAGCTTTTGTGTGTGTTGTTGTGAGAGACCAAGTTTGGCGCTGGTAACAAACTGTTGGTAGAAAAATACTTTTTATCATCTGTCTTTTTACTTCCATCTTGGTCTTTGGGTGTTGTAGTAATGGTGCCATCTGGTAGGTCACTGCATTTGCTTTTTGGCATCTTGTCTCTATTTCTCTATCGAATTTTCCTTCCTCTGTGAAAATGCTGCCTAAATATTTGAATTCAGAAACTTGCTCTCCTCTAGTGTTGTCTATTTGTTTGTTTGTTTTGCTTGGTGTGCTGATTTTCATGTTGTGCTAACAATGAATTCATATGATGCTGTAGCTGATCTTCATCTTCCTTGTAATATCATTGTCAAATATGTGAGTTTCAAAGGGACAAGTTCTCTAACATGAAAAATTGTGGCATATCCTTTGCATGATGTCGCCATCAACTACAGTAAATGAGTCGTCAATTTTCTAGGCACCATTAATTTCCGTCATGGCAGATTAAATATTTTGGCCACGTTAAATGGTTTGGAGAGAACGGTAATGGAAGGTATGGTTCCTGTAGTACGAGACAGGATACGACAAAGACGAATATGAAAGCAGGACATCAAAGAAACCTTGAACATGACGTTGGAGGAGGCGGGAGAACTTACTAGAGACACCGAGTTTTTCAGACGAGCTGTGATGAAAGTGACGTTCTGCAAGGGACATGCTACTTGATTATTATTATTATAATATAATCGTAACTCTGAAAAATGGTGAGTCACCAAGTTAAATACAAATAATATTCAGACCTTTGCCAACAGATGTCTTTGGCGGATTCTCAGACTGAGATGGTATGACAGAGCTGCAAACACAGACGTGGATAAGAACAGAACCCCATGATGACCCAGGTTAAGAGGAGAAAATGGCGATGGGTCAGGCATACTCTATGGAAGACACAGTTGAGTGTCACTAGACAAGCACTTGAGTGGAATCTGCAAAGCAAATGAAAAAGAGTACATCCTAAACAGACCTGGAGAAGAAGTCTCCTTGAGGAACTGAAGAGTGCTCAACTATCCTGGGAGACCATAAAGGAAATAGCCAGAGACTAGGAAAAGTGGCAAACAACTGTTGAGACCCTATGCTTCATGAGAAGCAGAGAGGAATACGTAAGCAAGTAAGTACTATAATCATGGGAAATGAACATTTGATCAAATAAAAATCCTGACCTTGGTGAGAAAATTGGTGTAGGGAGACATTGTAATGCGGTAATGGTGCAGCCCACTCAGATTGCTGCTTTCATCGCTGCAGTAGTCTATAGGTTTCTCCCCAGGATAGATTTCATGCCGTATGCCTGACAGTCTCGACTTGATGCTGCATCGGCATAAAAGTCCATCATTTGCCTAATATAAATAAGGATTGGATTATCAAATGAACAAGACACACATTAATCAAACTTATAGAGGTAAACATTGTTCAACACAATCTTTCTCCCAACATTATGTTATCAGTGCCAAACCTGGATGTTGACATCGGACGATAGAAGAAAACTAGTCATGACAGAGATGAAGTGTGTACGAAGAATGCTGGGAGTATCAAGAAGAGACGGGTTTAGAAATGAAGATATCAGGAGAAAAGTTGGTACAGCATCAGTGCTGAACTTCATTAAGAAACAACACATGAAAAGGTTCGGCTACCTAAGCAGATTACCAACAGACTCATGCCACAATGAGCAATGTTACTCTGAAACTGTACACAAAGCAAAAGATGGAGCTCAGAGATAACAGAGGCAACATAAAACACTGTTTATGAAGAGCAGACAAAGCCCATTCTAGAAATCTCTTTTTATCCAGATGCTGTGAGGCAAAACAGAATTTGAAAACACGAAAGCCTGTTCTAGAAATCTCTTCTTGTCCTGACGCTAGAAATCTCTTCTTGTCCTGACGCTAGAAATCTCTTCTTGTCATGACGCTGTGATACACAACAGAATTAGAGAAAAGAAGAAAGAACGATACAGTTAAGTTAGCATGTACAACTGTATCATGCATTTGAGAGTTGGTACACCCCAGCGGTCGGTTCACTTGGTTACTGAACCTACAGTCCGCATCACTTCAGGAAGACCCATAGGTTCTCAGTCTCAACAGCACAACAGCTTCCAGTATAAGGATGTTGGTCATTACTGACACTCATTATTGGATCTCTGGAACTCCTTTACTGGAACGTTGTTGTTTGTAACTCTTAGTCAATGCTTCGGAAGATCCAGAATGACAGGTTGCAGTATAAGTGGATGTTGTCTATAGAGGTTTCCAGTCTCCAGAGACTCAAGTGGATCTATTGTCCTGGGCATGTGGGTGTTTGCGGCAACGAGAAAGCGGACAGGCCTGCATCAGTAACATCGATTGTTGGGGAGTTTAAGCTGGACAAGAGAGATATTCTTCGACCTCTTGTTGGATGAAGACACTAAAATAGATGTTGATTCAATCCAGCAATTTAAGTTTGGAATTTCCCATTATACATGTACAGCTAGATGCTTGATGGGGGCAGAGAGAGGAGTGTGTTTAACTAACGAGCCACAGTAACCATCAGTATGCTTACCATTCAAAATCTGTTGTGGGAGACTGAGCACAAATGGGTCTTTCTGGAGTGCTGTGACGTCAGTTCAATAACCAATAATCAATTTCCCCTACAGATGCTGAAGGGTATGTACACTGATGATTCCTGTAGCTCACTGGTTAAACACACTCCTCACTGTGCCCCTCATTCCTCTACATGTTCTACATTTACAATGTGTAATTTCAAACTCCTTAAATCGATTGAATGATTCAACATTAATTTTAGTGTCCTCATCCAATAGGAGGTCGCAAAGAGATCAATCTTTCTTTTCCGATCCAGAAGCACTTGAGCTTTCCAGCTCTTCAGCTCGGTACCATGGACATCGTAACTCTTTGGTTTGGTGCCATGAACATCATAAATCTGGAGAACCTGTGGCTTTTCTGCCAGCCCGTGGAATTGAATCGAACTCACAGGGGGCTTGTCACCTGTCGTCCAATGCGCTACAAACACTTTGGGCAGGCGGGCAAAAAGATCAATAAAAAATTCCCCATATTCATCCTTAAGTCTATGAAGATCAATGCTGTTGGTGCAAGCATGTCCACTCTCTCTCATTGCCATGAACACCTGCACGCTTAGATAGTTGTATGTTTCTATAGATTGGAAACCTCACATACTACAACCTGTCACTCTGGACCTGCCAAAATATTAACTGAGAGTCAGAAACAACAATGGCCCCAGCAAACAGAGTTCCATAGAGCCACTGAAGGGCAACATTAACGACCTCAACCTTCATTCCCATACTGGAAGTAGTTGTCCTGTATGCTCCACTTCACTCTGCATGCACCTAAAGCCGAAGGATTGACTTCCTTGCAACGGTTTTACCCCACATGGCTTAGTACCTCTTTGCAGAAATGGTACATCATCTGCCAAGAGTATGGCATAAAGCATGAACTCTGTAGCTCCTGCAACAATCCTAGGGGTATCTGAACAATGTAAGAGTATCACATAAAGCATGAACTCTGTAGCTCCTGCAACAATCCTAGTCTAGTGGTATCTGAACAATGTAAGAGTATCACATAAAGCATGAACTCTGTAGCTCCTGCAACAACCCTAGCCTAGGGGTATCTGAACAACACAATTCTGGTTTGAACCAACAACCTTCAGAACACAAGGACTTACACAAAATGTAGCCAACAGAGACCCCCCCTCCCCAATAGCCAATATGCCGATGCTCAATGAAAATTAAGAGACTAACACCATATTCCCCAATAGCCAATATGCCGATGCTCAATGAAAATTAAGAGACTAACACCATATTCCCCAATATACAATATGCCGATGCTCAATGAAAATTAAGAGACTAACACCATATTCCCCAATAGCCAATATGCCGATGCTCAATGAAAATTAAGAGACTAACACCATATTCCCCAATATACAATATGCCGATGCTCAATGAAAATTAAGAGACTAACACCATATTCCCCAATATACAATATGCCGATGCTCAATGAAAATTAAGAGACTAACACCATATTCCCCAATATACAATATGCCGATGCTCAATGAAAATTAAGAGACTAACACCATATTCCCCAATATACAATATGCCGATGCTCAATGAAAATTAAGAGACTAACACCATATTCCCCAATATACAATATGCCGATGCTCAATGAAAATTAAGAGACTAACACCATATTCCCCAATATACAATATGCCGATGCTCAATGAAAATTAAGAGACTAACACCATATTCCCCAATATACAATATGGTCTCAATGGCGGAGTGGTTAAGCCATTTGCATTAAAGGATGTGCGTTCGAGTCCGAACAGAGACGCGTAATTTTTTCATGAGATCCCAAGGATTATTGCCAGAGCTACAAAGTTCATGCTTTGTGCAACGCTCTCGATAGATGGCATACCATCTCTGCCGGCAGGGTCGGAGCCATATGGGGAAACCCGGTGCAATGAAGTCAATCCTTCGCTTTTGGATCCTCATGGTATCAAAAGAGGTTCTTTAATTTTCATTTTACACAGAAACAACTTTCTCAACTTTACTGACCTGGCCTTTCAAATTAAACCATAGCTCAGGATGAAGGCTGAATGGATGTTTCTTACGTTTGTCCCACTCTTCCATGATCTGACTGCATGAACCATCATCATCATCATCATCATCATCGTTCTCACCCTCAGAAGAGCTGTCACAAGATGAAGATGACTTGTTCCCAGAGCAATGATGGTGATGATGGTGAACCGGTTGAGGTTGAGCTGGTTCCTCAACTATTACCTGACTTTCTCTCACTCTCTCCGCCCTTTTCACAATCTCCTCTTCAAATCGATTCTCCAGTTCTACCATTCTAGCAGTGGCCTCCATATCACCCATTTCTGGATTTCGACTAAAGTACAAATCTGCAGGACAACTACGGGTAAAGTAAGATATATTCTCTGCTTCTGACTGCAACTCATCTTCTTTAATATCCAAATTCTCATCCATATCCATTTTTCTACATTTGGGTGACAAGTTGCTTTGCTCTTTATTTTTCTGTTCACTGTTCAGTAAATCTTGTCTGTATTGACTCAGTTGGCCACTGTAACTTTGTTCAGATGATGCAGGACTGTGGCTTCTTTTGGACGCTCTATCCCACCTACTGCTTGATGAATCTCTGCTGGACAGTGGTGATGACCGTCTAGTGTTTGACATTTGACTTCTTGGACAAACATCGTGAGTAGTGGATGATACAGAATTTCTAGACTTGGATTGACTTCTTTCCCGTGACGTTCTGTATGGTCTAGTTCTGTCTCTAATATCCCGGTTTGAGGAACTGCGCTCAGAAACATTAGATCGATGTCGTCTACTCTCATGTTCTCTTCCTCTATCATAACTTCTAGAGTGACTTCTGCTTTGTCTGTCGCTAGAACGTCGCTCATCAGTTCTGAATCGAGTATCTGAGCTACTTATTTCCCCTGCACTCTCTTTATATCTGTCTGTGTGACTTCTTTTTGGTGAGCCTCTGCTCCGTGTCTCATTTGTGTCTCTATTGGTAGATCTATCACGATGACTTCTATAATCACTTCTGTTTCTATCAGATCTGTCATTCCTATACTGAGATCTTGGTAAATCTGACGACGGTCTATCTTCTCTCTCTATCTCTTTTGATTGCACTCTGGGATAACTATCACTGCTTCTGTAGTCACTCAGCTCTGAGACAGACCAGGAACTATTTTGTTGTGATGCATTCTGCTGTGATATTTGAGAGGATGAAACTGGAAGGTGATTTCTTTCTGAGTCATTGCCTGACAGTGTGTGGTGAGTCGAGCTACGTCCAGGATTGTCTAACAGTGGTGGTCGAGAGCTGTTCATGCCTGTATTACCAGTTACAGATCTATGTATAGAAATATGAGGTGGGTTGTATGTACTTTCAGGAAATTTTCCACATTGAGGTATCTGACTAACAGATCTATCGCTGTTTGAAGCTGGACTGACAATCTGTCCCCTGTGATCAAATCCTGGGGGTTGGTTAAAAACTCTGCTGTTGGTATCTAGATGAGCACTGTTAGTTACACCTACATTAGAGTTGCTCACCCTACTTCCCTGTGTATGTAATGGTGGTCTTTGTGGTGTACCACTAAACTGATGTGGAGTGGATGTATTTAACAGTGGAGGATATGGAGAATTTACATGTGGTGGTGGTGGAGTATTGAATCTTGCAGAAGGTAAACTCGGTGGTGGAAAACTGAAGTTGTTCAAAGGGGGAGGCACTGTATTGTGATTGCTACCACCACAATTAATATTTGATGAGGAAAGATTGGCATGTTGCGTACAGATTGTTTGATCTACAGGTATAACAGTATTATGTCTATATGAAGGATTTATGTTGGCATGTTGTGTACTCATTGCTTGTTCTCCAAGTATAAAAGGATTATGTCTGTATGGGGGAACATTGGCAATAGGGGTACTGTTTACAGATGATGGCAATCCTTGTGGTTGATGATGAGACTGCTGCTGAAGAGGTGGTCTCTGCAGTGGTAGATTTGGAAGATGAGGAGGAGGTTGCTGATGCAATAGTGTTTTCTGTTGCAAATCCCGGATGGCTGCCATAATGCCAGCTTGTTTCTCCTCCTCCTGTCGAAGCTGCCTCTGTTTCTGCAACTGGAAGAAAAAACATAAATAATTATTAAGTAACCGAAAAATGTGGTTGAATTTATCAATGCATTCAGGGCAACCCAATAAACGCTCAGTCCCTTTCAACTACTTGAAGATGACAACAGCAGATCATTTACACAGAAGCTACTATGGCAAACATTTTCCACCACAGAGAAGATGGACTGTTAGACCCGTAATAATGGTTGAATTTTAAAATGGAAATAGAATTTGTTTCCTACAGTAACAACTCTCATGTCGACCCTGCTTCAATTAGGTACCCGGAAAGGGAAGTAATGACGGGTCAGTGTGATGGTGATCACATCACCTATCATTTCTAAAATGGGACTAATGTCGAAGGATTGACTACATTGCACTGGGTTTTACCACATATGGATCCTGTACAAATATATATATGCACCAACAACAGAGGCAGAAGAAGAAATAGATGAGTTTTATAATATTCTCCAGGTAACAGTAGATAAAGTAAGCAAAATTGGCATCTTAGTAATAATGGGAGATTTTCAATGTTAAAGTTGGCAAAGATAGAACAAGAGAAGAAAAGGAGATAGTAGGAAAACACAGCATAGGAAGTAGAAATAAGGCAGGGGATAAACTGAGAACTTTTTGAGTCGAAAATGGTTTGGTAGTAGCAAACACAATGTTTCAGCAATATCATAGGAGATTATTTACCTGAACTAAAGACTAAAGATCAAATAAGACTATATGATTATACAACAGAGATGGACAGATGAAAACAAGGGTAGGGCTCTGTTTGCGCACTATTTAGAGCAGAGTGACCAGAAAGACATTGTAGGGCGAAACACTGCAAGACAATCCATTGCAGCTAAATGTAAGAACCAGGAATTAGATGTAGATGATTTGGTGACGGTGGAGGAAATCAAGGATGCTGTACGGAGAGCAAAAACAGTGCACCTGGTCCAGATGGCATACGACATGGTGACATTGGTGGGTTGTCTGATGGTGAGTGGGAAGAACTGGCTGGCATCTACAACAAAAGCATTACGACTGCAATAATCAACGAAGAATGGTTGCACAGCTACCTGGTACCTCTGCCAAAGCCTGGCAAAGACCACACAAAAATTCAGGGCTATTGGTAATCACCATGCAGAATACAATAGGCAAGTTGCTGGAGAAAATAATTGCCAGGAAAATATCCTGCCAACTAGAGAGGTTACGTCTCCTTCCACCCACCCTTGGAGGGTACCGTCCATAAAGAGAGACATGGCGTAACGCAGCGGTGTTCGCCTACAATGTCTATGAGGGTTTTCACTCGGGCATTGAGACATGTGCTGCTGCAATTGACCTTGAAGATGCCTATAATAGAGAGCCGTTGCATTTTTTAATGCCGCAGCTGACTGAACTCAATATCGGCCCATTCCTCCTCAATTGGATCTTTGCGGCCCTCTTCCAGCGAAAGATAGTGTTTAAATGTGGCAGTTGGGCGTCATCATCAACAACAATCCACCCTGGCTTACCACAGTGGTCACCATTATCTCTGGTGTTGTTCAATGCCTATACTGTGAGCATCACAAAAGAGCAGATCACGGGTAGAGGAAGGACAATGTCATATGCAGATGATGTGTTGGTGTATCGTCAGGGCAAGGATAGAGAACAGCTTGTGGAGGAACTTCAGTCAGAACTCGACCGCATAGGTAGATGGTGCGTTGAAGCAGGAGCATTGGTCAACCCCACAAAAGCAGCGGTGACATGGTTCTCTTTAAACAACCACATCGTCAACACTCCAACACCATCTGTGGTTTTGTGTTCAGAGGTGGTGGAGCGATCTCAGTCTATGAAATACCTGGGGTTGTGTTTTGATCGTAGTCTAGCTTTACGGAACACATAGCTCATGTGATAATGAAGGCGAAGAAAGGTTTGCTGGCGATGAGGGTAATGGCTGCGGCGGATTGTGAACAGCGCCATCTTTGTCTTTTATACCAGGGTCTGGTCCTTTCTGTGCTTGAGTATGCGCTGGCGATCCTGACTCTCAGTCATAGTCAGATAGAACGACTGGAAAGAATACAGAACGAGGCGATGCGCATTATACTTGGTTGCACTAAAGACACGTCGTGCAGGGCGATGCGCTATCTCCTTGACTATCCTACTATGGAGTATAGAATACTGATGAGCCGTGCCGAGCATACCTTGAGTCAATGCTGACACACAACATCCTCTGCACTTGGAAATAAAGAGACAAAAGGAAATAGGTTAAAAGAGGAAAATCTTGGATGGGTCAGGCCGAGGACTGTATTGAACAGGTGTGTACACTTGAAGACATTGATCCCGGTGAAGAATGGATACCAGTGCCAAGAGGAATCGCTACATCCTTTTCTGTATGCATCGAACTTGATAAAGAATGCAGGCAACATAACCCACTTGTTGTGGAGGCAGAGGTTCAGGCATTAATTTCTGAGAACGCATCTGAGCATGATGTAATCATTTATATGGATGGTTCGGTGATTCGACATGTGCGGAGCTCGTGGGCTTTCACTGCTCAGGTCGGAGGTGATGTTGTGAAGGAAGACAGTGGTGGTTTTGCCGTGACTACAAGCAGTCTCACTATGGAAATCATGGCGGTTACCAAAGTGATGATTTGGCTAGAATCACAGACTTTTATCCATGCATGTTTTCTCAGTGACTCAATGAGTATGCTCAGGAAGATTGAAACAAGATGGGCTAGGAGACATTGGATAGAATCGCTGGGGAGGTCTAAACTGACAAAGATCAGTTTTATTTTGTGCCAGGGCATGCAGGTGTAAGGGGGAATGAACGTGAGGATAGGCTTGCAGGTATGGCTGCTGTCCAAAGCGGACGAGCAATGGACCAGGCTGATATTATAAATTCCTTAAGGGAGAGAGGGCGTGTACATGATTCACGTAATAGCGGTGAATCCACAACACTAACCAGACTGCAAGAACTCAAAGTTAAGTGCGGTGTAGCTCGACAAGAACGCTATGCTGGCAGACAAAGAAGAATTGTAAACCAACAAAGAACCGGTGTCGTTAGTGCCACACGCTGATGGACATACTGAGGGAGAGATCGGAGCACTTATGGACTAATTTGTTCGACGTGCAGTGATGGTGATCCGACGACTAAACTAAACTAAACAACAGAGATGGAGAACAAATATAACAATAGCAAATACCAAACCTGGTGAAGACTGGAAGGGATCACAAACTATTAATGGCGATGCTAAAATTTAAACTCAGGAAATTAGAGATAAAACTAACACCAGTACATTTTGATGCTAACAAAATACCAGAAGAATATGGAGTAGAAGTAAAGAACAGATTTGAAATACTGATGACAGTCCAAGAAGAGATGACATCAGATGAGTTGACCACACATGCTAGAGATATCCTATTGTCGACAGCCAAAGATATGGTGCCACAAAGAAAAGACAGAAAGAATGAGTGGATTGCAAATGATACACCAGAGTTAATACAAAAGAGAAGAGAGAAAAAGGCACAGGGAATAGCAAAGAAAGAAAATAGGAAAGCCTACAAAAATATAACCAGACAAATAAGAAAGAAGAGAAGAGATAAAAAGCAATACCTACAAAATTGTTGTGCAAGGTTAGAAGAACACCAGAAAAAATGGAGAGAGCAGGAAATGGTCAAATAAATAAAAACAATGACCATAACGTTTAAGTCAAAACTAATTGCAATAAAAGATAGTGTGTGAAGAACCCTAACAGAACAAAAAGAAATTCTCAACAGATGGAAAGACTAATGCAGTGAATGTATATGAACAGAGGGAAAGAGGACAATAGAGCAAACACTGAAATAATCATGGAGAAAGAGTCAGAACCATCACTAGAGAAAGTTGAATGGGCAATAAAAAGCTTGAAAGAATTAAAATCACCAGGATATTATAATATTTCAGCAGAGTTTATCAAATGAGGAGAATATATCATGCAATATGTAAAAAGGTATGGGAAACAGGAATATGGCCAAAGGAATGGAAAAGAACAATATTTATCCCAATATCTAAAAAGGGAGACACCAAATTATGTATCAACTATAGAACAGTGGCATTGATTAGCTATGCAGGTAAAATCTTATGAAGGGTACACTGCGACCTACAAGACAGGTTGTAAGAGGCGACTGAGGTAGGAGCCTAGGGAAGCTACCTAGTAAATAAAAAACGTTGCAGAAATCGGATGTGCTGGCCTACTTGTAGGTGCATAACTGGCACAATGTACAATTGCTCTTAGGCTCGGATCACATACAAATAACAAAGAGTGGTTAACAAGTGGTGGATATGGAGCGTTCGAAGAAGAAGAGTACCTAGGCCAAACTTTATGTCAATCGTACCTGTTCTCTCTGAATCACTTGTTGTCGAGCAATAAACTGCTGTTGCTGAAGCATCATCATTTGCTGTTGCTGCTGTAGAACCAAGGGATTGGTCTGACCCGCCCACCATCTAAGTGAAGAAGCAAAATAAATAAAAAATAACCTAACCAACTCTAATTAATTGATAGTACCATCATCATTGCACTTTGGTGAGTAACCATGTGTGCTCCAATCTCTTTCTTACACAGGAAGATCTCAGCGACAGTGCACAAACACTGTGACAGCGACAAGGGTCCCCAATGTAATTTAGAAGATGGTGAAAATATTTTGTAGGAATTTTATTTTATTTTGCAACATTTTTCCTAATGAATTTTGACAGGACAGCGGCTTTTCAGTCAGCTCTACTCGATTCTGAACTGTCAAGAGTTCTTTTACTCGCTCAACTTGACCACAGGACATATGTTTTATCATCCGTCCCCAATAGGACTAGGAACTCGATCTCACCTACACTGAGATCAGGGATCTCTGGAAAGATATCTGCTGGCTCCACGAGGGAGTAAACCGAGCACCATTGGAACAAGAGGCGAACACCTAATCTCTAAGCCACAGACCAACTTTAATATGATATACTATAGAAACAACTTCTGACAATGAATATGCAATGTTTTCCCAATGCAGACAAGTTACATAAGAATATAGTAGATTCGTAATAAAACATAATTTTTTATCATGTCAACAAGTCTAAAGCTAACCAGGTACTGGGAAGGAACTCTAACACCACAGTTGTCACATAAAGAGATACAGCTAAAAACTTATGCAAATCTTATAAGAACAATTTTTTTACCAACACTATGTTACCAGTGCCAAACATGGCCAATAACAGCAGCTAGTGAGCAGAAAATCATAACGACAGAGATGAGATGCCCTATAAGAGCTGCAGGAGTGACAACATTAGAAATTAAAACAATCAGAAGAAGACTGGATGTGAAACCAGTCATGCAATTCATAAAAGAACAACAGATTAAATGGTTTGAACACTTGACTGGAATGCCCTGGTATCGATTTCCAAAGAGAGCCATACTGAAAAGTATAATGAGTACAGAACAGAAGGAAGACCATGCAAAACATGTAGCTGTGGCATCAACAGAATAGCCTTCAGAAAATTAATAGTAATATACATAGTGCCTTCACCTGTGTGTTGCAGGGGGGCCATAAAGGAAGCAAAGAATTGTAACACTGTGCCCTACAAGGCATGTCATAAGAGGCGAATAAGGTAGGGGTCTGCCCATGTGCTTTCGGGGCCGAAAGGGTATAACCTCTTTGACTTGTTTTCTTTATGTTCCATATTCAGTAAGGTCATTTTGCTATTTGCCTATGTGTTGCATCCATGTTTTTTCTTCTTTACAGCTATTTTACTTGTCATTCCACCATGTTTTCATTTTTTGTTCTCATGACTCTGTATTTTACTGTTCTGTATGATACTTTGGCTGCTTCTAATAGGGTTCTCTTAAATACTGTAAATTCTTCTTCTGAGTTGCTTTCTTTACATTGTTTTAATTTCCTAATATTTTTGGTGTTCTGCATAGATGTTGAATAAATATTTCTAGCATTATAGAATATTTTCTTTCTTTCTTTCTTTCTGAATCCTGTATGCCTCACAGTGTCAGGTCAGGAAGAGATTTCTAAAACGGGCCCTAGTATGCGCTCGTAGATAGTCTCTTTCGTCGCCTCTGTTATCTCTGAGGTCCATCTTTTGCGTGGCGGCCTTTTGCTTTGTACCCATTGTATCGGAGCAGCATTGCTCTTTGGGGTGCACTGTCTGATGGTAATCTGCTTACGTGACCGAACCATTTAATTTGTTGTTTCTTGATGAAGTCTAGTACTGATGTTGTACCCACTTTTTCCTGATGTCTTCATTTCTCAACCGGTCTCTTCTTGTTACACCCAGCATTCTGCGTAGACACTTCATCTCTGTTGTGACTAGTTTTCTTCTATCGTTTGTTGTCAGCGTCCAGGTTTGGCACTGGTAACATAATGTGGGGAGAAAGATTGTGTTGAACATTGCTCTTTTTGTGTTCATGGTGACGTGTTTGCATCTTAAAATTGGCGCCATTTGCCCTATCATTTGATTTGCTTTGTTGCATCTGTGTTGAATTTCATTAGTTATTCTTCCATTTGCTGAAAAAATGCTCCCCAGGTATGTGAAATCTTTTGCTTGATTTAGTAGATGATTATCGATGGAGATGTTGGTAGTGTTTTCCTCTCTGGCGAATGTCATTACTTCTGTTTTGTCGATGTTAATTCTCATGTTGTATTCGTTACATGCTAACTGGAGTCTGTTGATGTGTTGTTGTAGCTGTTCTTCTGTTGTTGATATGATTGCCTGATCGTCTGCAAAAGAAATTCATTTAATGATATATTATGATTTCAAAATGCTCTTAGTTAAGTTGGAAGAGATAGATTAATTAAATCAATTATTGTTAATTGCAACATTGAAGCCAAAAGTTCATAAATAAATGTCTGCACATGATACTCCTTCTGTGGTGGTAGGACAAGATCACAAGCAGGGAGCTGTGGGGTAGGCGGGACAATGGCAGGTGGATAAGGGACAGAAGGTGGTGATTGATATGACACACACTAAGAACTAAGAAGACCTCCTGATAGCATCACAAGACAGGCCCTCCGATGGAACCCTCAGGGTAATAGAGAGGTAGTAACTTGAGTAAGGGTGGAAGATCCAAAAACAAATGGAGGCGGGAGTTGGAAGCAGAATACAAGAAAATTAGGTGATCTGGACGACATGATGTTTGGAAAACCTTGGTTGCGGACCTATTCCTCCCTAGGACCAACACAACAGGGGTGACGGATGAAGAAGGACAATTGTCAATTATTGTAATTTTATTATTAAACTGTTTGTAGAATCATGAAATGAAAATTGCAAACATGAAGTAAGACCATATATTATTTTATATATTCAATTCAAACATGCATTGCCATGGCCCATTAGACATTAGTCTTGGTTGTGATTGATATGCAGCCGTGAATCATCATCATCATGTCGACAACAGTCATCAGAGTGAGTTGAGTGAGTCAAAATAGCACTCATGACCTGTGATAAAATTACAGGCAAGTTTTTACATTAGTAATCGAGTGAAGGGGACGTATCGATAATTGATTACACTTTCCTAAACAAGAAGTAGAAGTTTATTTACAAAAATATACAACTACAACATAATTGATTAACTCAACAACTGATTAACTAGAAAGATATGAAACTCTAACTTACCCTGGTGCTGTCCAAAAGGACGGTTATTTATTCCTGTTCCTCTCATATCAAATAAGCAATCTGCTATTTAAAAAACCACACAAACTAAGAATATACTGGAAACAGAAGAATAATAACGATATTATGTCTTGTATTCAGTGCACTGTATTTTCATCATACAATTGTCATTAGTCATCCATTTTGATCTAATCAAAATTCGTATACTGACTTCGGCATAGCAGACATTCGCGTTTTTTAACTTAAAATATTGTTAATTACATTTGTTTATTTTTTATTGTATATTTTAAAATCAATATAGGCTAATAATGCGGGTTACTGTGGCTAAGAGACATTCACTGCACAAGAACACTGATGACGTTAATGACACGACAATCAAGCGTTACGTGGCATGTCGTGGAATTCCCAGGCTGAGAGAACAATTAGTGGCCACAGTTGCGACCCTACCAAAAGGAGAAGAATGATCTCAATAGATAGAAGGATGGTCAACTACCTCAACGTTATGATTACTCTTAGAAGAGAATGTAGAGATTGGGGGAAAAATAAGGCTGAACTCGCAGTTAAGCAGCTGTTAGAAGATACTACAAAGGATGATGATGTTGTATTTACTAATGGGTCTTGTCATTACGGAACACATAGACCATGTGGTAATGAAGGCGAGAAAGGGTATGACTGCGATGAGGGTAACGGGTGGCTGTGGCAAAATTTTTGAGCAGCGCCATCTTTGTTTCTTGTACCAGGGTCTGGTCCTTTCTGTGATTGAATATGCTCTGGCGTTCCTGACTCTGAGTCATAGTCAGATAGAGACTGGATTTAAAAAGGGGTGTTGGAAAGAATACAGAACGAGACTATGCGCATCATATTTGGGTGCACTAAAGACACGCCGTGCATGGCGACGCGATACCTACTTGATTATCATACTATGTAAGATAGAACACGAATGTTTACAGAAAAGGGTATAAAAGCCGAATTAACTTCATTGCACCGGGTTTTATCCCATCTGGCTCGTCCTCTCCGCAGAAATGGCACGCCACCTGCCGAGAGTATTGCACAAAGCACGAACTCCGTAGCTCCAGCAACAATCCTAGGGGTCTCTGGAAAAACTGCACTCTTGAACAGAACGGCGCGGTCCGGATTCGAACCCACAACCTTCGACTCACAAGGCAAAGGGCTTAACCACTCAGTCACAGAGACTCCCTATGACACGAATGTGCCGTGCACAGGCATACCTTGGAGTCAATGATAACATCCAACATCCTCTGCTCAGGAAAATAAAGTGACAACAAGGAAATAGGTTAAAAATAGGAAAATCTTGGATGGGTCAAGGCGATGACTGTTTTCAACAAGTGTGTTTACTTGAAGACATTAAACCCGATAAAGAATGGATACAAGAGGAATCAATACATCATTTGCGGTATGTATCAGACTTGATAAAGAATGCAGAAAAGACATCCTAATAGTCGTGGAGGCAGAAGATCAGGCATTAATTTCTGAGAATGATGTAATCATTTATACAAATGGTCTGGTGATTCGACACGTGCGGAGCTCGTTGGTTTTCACTGCTCAAGTCGGAGGGGGTGTTGTGAAAGACAGTGGTGGTTCTGTCATGACTACAAACACTATCGCTATGGAAATCATGGCAGTAACTAAAGCGATGGTCTAGCTGGAATCAACAACTTTTTCATCCGGACTTGGGACCGGCATTGATTGATCTCGACCACATAGGAGGAGCCTTCATAGAGTCAATAGACCTTCTTCTCTTCCACCATTTACTACTTTATAGAAGTGTTTGGGGAGGGGGAGCGTGTGTGTGGAGATCTTGTGTGTGCTTGTTTTAAGGCACTTAGTAAACTGATACTCATTTTTGTAAGGCTGTTCTTGATGCCGTCGCTCCATCTTTTGCTTGGTCTTTCTCTTGCTTTGTACTCATTATACTTTTTCTGTGTGGCTCTCTGTGGTAGACGATACCAGGGCATTCTTGTCAGGTGTTCAAACCATTTAATCTGTTGTTTTTTTATGAATTGCATTACTGGTTTCACATCCAGTCTTCTTCTGATTTCGTTTTTTCTAATTTTGTCTCTTATTGTCACACCTGCAGCTCTTCTAAGACATCTCATCTCTGTCGTTATGATTTTCCGCTCATTAGCTGCTGTTATTGGCCATGTTTGACACTGGTAACATTGTGTTGGCCAGAAAATCGTTCTGATGAGATTTGCTTTAGTTTTTAGCGGTATCTCTTTAAGTGACAACAGTGGTGTTAACTGTCCCAGTACATGGTTAGCTTTTATAGCCAATAGACAACTAAACCAAATTTAACCATTCCGAGCAGTTCTCATTGGAAAGTATGACGACGCTCTAAACCTTACATGTTTACAACGTGACCGGGTAGCACACCCTGCCTCACCCACTTCGACCCAAGCCGTGCGGTCATTGACTTCATCAGTTCTCGTCCCCCTTTCCCACACCGCCCTAAAAACGAGTATTACATGCAGTAATAAAACCGAGGTCTCGTGTTCAAGTTAATCACATACAAGAATCCTTGGCAGTTCAAATTCGAGAATAGCATGTTGGAAAGCCGCTGCCCAGTCAAAATTCATTAGAAAAAATAAAAATACAATTCTTACAAAATATTTTCATGATCTTCTAAATTACATTGGGGACCATTGCCGGTGCTGCGGCGTTCGTGCACTGATACTGATATCTTCATGTGTAAGAAAGAGATCAGAGCTTAGATTATTACTCACCAAATTGCAATGAAAATGGTCCTATCAATCAATCACGATATTGTGTCTTTAATGAATCGGAATACACCTGTTGCAAGAGTATATAATCTGAATATGACCTCCGGGTTAAAGACGCATGGGGACAACCCAGCGCCAGGGTTAGTAAAGGGGCACTAATCAAGACCCTTCCCCCACTTCCACGTAGTGACCCTGGTAACAGACTTTGGTTTCGGTCTGGCCAGGGAGTGAGGGTGGGGTGGGGAGGATTGGGGGAGAGGATTGGGGGCAGGGATCGGGAGAACTACAGGTAGTGGTAGTAGTGGTAGTAGTACAAACACGGAAAAACAATGCAGGTCCGAAAATCACTGAACAATGCACGTATCTCATGACCGATGTCCGATAAAATTTGCCCAAGTTCCCAAAAAGTAAAAAACAGCAGTTTACGAGTCGTCCGCGAACGAATGCTAACTCCTCCGGAGTAAATGACCGCAGCAAAATTAAAGGGATGAGAGGTGCATCCATAGTGCAGAAGTAGGCCCACACGAGGCGAAGCTTGAAGCCCTGTGCCCAAGTCAAGCTGAGTGTCAGGGCAGTCTCGTGGCACGGAAAATGTGAACACAACGGTCGCACCACAATTATCAGCCTCCCGGTGAAGGTAAAGGCAAACAGACTAACATGTAGGGATGAGAGGTGGATCCATAGTAGGGACGTGGGTCCCATATTGGGAGAAAACTTGGAGCCCTGTGCCCGAGTTGAACTGCATGTCCGGGCAGTCTCGAGGCAGAAAAAGTCTATTCAAGTGACTTTGATAACGCTGTCTTGTATCGTGTCGACATATGGGAAGATTGCGGTGAATTCTATGTCAAGAGCTTAGCACAGATACATTTACTGGGTAAGGTTGGCCGAGCGTAAATATTTAAGTTGCGTTTTAGTGCCTAACGAAACTGCCCTCCATGGGACAATCGTGCAAGGTACTCTTGAAATAACAATTACCGTGGCCGGAAGTGCTGAGGCGGGTGATTCCTAACGGGACTGCCCTCCTTGGGACAACCGGGCAAGGTACTGTTGCGTTTACAACTAACATCCCCGGAAGAACTGAGGTGGGTGATGTTTGGCGAGCGCAAAATATGTTGCATTGCTAGCGCCGATTGAAACGACCCTCTATATTATTTGTACTTGACCCCAGTCCGGTTTTTCCCAGGACCAGGAAAAATGCAGGGTAGAAACTGCAAATTGCTACGTGCCGACAAGCGCCTCGAGAAGGCTGAGAATGTTCCTACTCCGGAATAAACTTAAATTTGTCAGTAAAATAAAGCCGACAATGCAGAGATCTGACAGGATGTCGAGATCCGAACTTTGGCGAAGGCCGACACTTTACACGGTGTGTTATACAAGCATTACGCCGTCCCAGAACAAGCTTATGTGTCCCGTGAAATGTTCCTGATCCGGAACGACCTCACAGTCATAAAGGGCAGAACAGTAGTAAGTCACTGTTTGGCGTAGATCACAAAGCCCAAATATACGGCAAGAGCTGATCGAAAAGGCGTAGATCCGGGCCGAAATATTTGGTAGAATGGATTGTATCCTAGGGCAAGCTACACTAGTAAATCAACAGCTGGCTGAAATCGGGTAGACGGGTCTAGTCATCATGGGCGCATAATTCTCAACGTACATGAAGCGTTCTTGTCAAACGATCAATTATATATCACAAGAAGAAGAATAAAATTGGCCGTGAAGAATGAACGAGAGAGAGAGAATATGACCTCTATTCTCTAATCCTGTTTTGCCTTTCAGCTTCACGTCGAAAAAGGAGAAACTTGGAGCGAGCTTCTCTATCCAGATTGTCTTTCTTTCTCTTCTTCAATTCTGATTTGCCTCACAGCTTCAGGGTAAGAAGAGCACGGGTTTTTGTGTGTACTTCATAAATAGTGTCTTTATTCGTCTCTGTTATCTCTGACGTCCACCTTTTGCGTGGTCGATTGATTATTGTGGTGGTCCAAGTTTGATGCACTGCATTACATTTCCAGATTGGAGACTTCAAACAATGAGATATACTATGTGTGTGACAATGATATTGCTGCTATTGGTGTGTAGTGTTACATGATGTCATCCTAATCCCCGTCTTCCTTGTCCTCCATGGAGTGGTCGATCTGTCAGTGATAATGATGATGATGTGCAGAATATAGAGTCCCTGTCTGGTCAAGATATTGATACATCGATGACGATGTTTACAAAGTTTGTGAGTATACATCATTACCTTGTTTCGTGCCGCGGGCACATAAAAAAACAAATAAAAATATAACTTAATTTGACTTCTTCCTTTCCGCTCCTCGTGGGGCTTTGGGCCCCAACAGTTGGTCGCTACTTTTCCCGGTCTCTCCCTGTTTCTTTATGGTCTCTCAGAACAGTAGAGCACCCATCAGTTCTACAAGAAGACTTCGTTTACTAGGTCTGTTTAGGTTGGTCTTTTCCGTTTTCCTTGTGGGTTCTACTCATGTGCTTATCTAGTGACACTCGACTGTGTCTTCCGTAGAGTATGCCCAACCTAACGCCCTTTTCTCCTCTTAACTTGGGTTATCATATGTTCCTGTCCTGTTCCTATCCACAGCTCTGTGTTTGCAGTTCTATCATACCGTATCAGTCTGATAATACGCCGAAGACATCCGTTGACAAAGGTTTGAATCTTTTCTGTCTTTATCTTGGTGACTCGCTACGTTTAGAACACAGATTTCACAATTGAGCTGAATATCTTGAGCTTCCTTTATCTTGGTGACTCGCTACGTTTATAACACATATTTCACATTTGAGCTGAATATCCTGAGCTTCGTTTATCTTTGTGACTCGCTACGTTTAGGACACATATTTCACATTTGAGTTGAATATCCTGAGCTTCGTTTATCTTTGTGACTCGCTACGTTTAGGACACATATTTCACATTTGAGTTGAATATCCTGAGCTTCGTTTATCTTTGTGACTCGCTACGTTTAGGACACAGCTTTAACATTTGAGCTGAATATCCTGAGCTTCCTTTCTTTGTGACTCGCTACGTTTAGGACACAGATTTCACATTTGAGCTGAATATCCTGAGCTTCGTTTATCTTGGTGACTCGCTACGTTTAGGACACAGATTTCACATTTGAGCTGAATATCCTGAGCTTCGTTTTCGTGAAGGTAACATTATATTTTCACACTGCGTGCAGGATTGCAAAGGCTTGTTAGGCTTTCGTAATCCTGGCATTACTGTCAATCGTATTACTATCTTCTTCTTCTTCACCTTTACTCCTAGGGAGGCATAGACCTACAACCAAGGTCATCCAAGACATCCTATCCAAGACCATTTTTTCCAGAACTCTTCACTCTCTCCCCACTTTCCTGCATTCCGTCTGCAACTCATGCCTCAAGGTGTTCCTGGGTGCTCCCTTACCTCTATTATCCTGAGAGTTCCATGAGTCCTTCCTGGCAGGATCCTTCTTCTTCCTCGGGTGGCGAGCTATGACGTTCATTACTATCTACTTACCGACTTTTATCTTGACGTGTAATGTGAAACAAAGCTGACATTTACATGGGTAAGACGAGACCATATTTTATGATTTCGTTGTATGGTACCTTGCGACCACGTGGGCTCAACGTATTAAATTCCTATGCTTCTTAGTACTTTCTCTTCCCATGCCTTGTAATCTATATGGGCATATGTTGCATGTATTCAAGTTATATATTTACTAGATTTTTCATTGTTTCTTTTCCTTTCTATTTCTAGTTTTTATGTGTGTTTTTGTGTTACATTTATTTCGTTATTCGTTTTTATTCCCATATTTTTAATAGAAACGTTTGTATGTAGTCGTCCATATGTTTTTTAAAATGTGTCACTCCTATTGTTCGTTTACTTGATAAAGGCCTTGTTGGTCGAAACGTTGCTGTATTTTGTCATTGTTTTTGTAATTTGTAAAACTACAGTACTTTGTGATTAACCATGTGTGCTTCGATGTCTTTTTTTACACAGGAAGATCTCAACGGAAGTGAACGAACTCTGTAGGTGAGGGTCGATGATGTAACTTTGAAGATAGTACAAATATTGTGAAGGAATTTTATTTTAAATATTTCTAATGAATTTTGCAAGGACAGTGACTTTCCAGCCTGCTTTTCTCGACTTTTAACTGCAAAGGGTTCTTTTTACGTGCTCAAATAGAACACAGGACCTACGTTTTATCGTTAGTCTGCGATAGGACTAGGAATTTGACCTCACTTGCATTAAAATCAGGATCTCTGGAAAATTATCAATGATGGCTGCACGAGGGAGTGAACCGAACATCTTTGGAACTACAGGCAAGCACGTAGCCTCTATGCCACAGAGATCTCTAAAGAACGACAGGCAAGCACGTAGCCTCTATGCCACAGAGATCTCTAAAGAACGACAGGCAAGCACGTAGCCTCTATGCCACAGAGATCTCTAAAGAACGACAGGCAAGCACGTAGCCTCTATGCCAAAGAGATCTCTAAAGAACGACAGGCAAGCACGTAGCCTCTGTGCCACAGAGATCTCTAAAGAACGACAGGCAAGCACGTAGCCTCTGTGCCACAAAGATCTCTAAAGAACGACAGGCAAGCACGTAGCCTCTATGCCACAGAGATCTCTAAAGAACGACAGGCAAGCACGTAGCCTCTATGCCACAGAGATCTCTAAAGAACTACAGGCAAGCACGTAACCTCTATGCCACAGAGATCTCTAAAGAACTACAGGCAAGCACGTAACCTCTATGCCACAGAGATCTCTAAAGAACTACAGGCAAGCACGTAGCCTCTATGCCACAGAGATCTCTAAAGAACTACAGGCAAGCACGTAGCCTCTATGCCACAGAGATCTCTAAAGAACTACAGGCAAGCACGTAGCCTCTATGCCACAGAGATCTCTAAAGAACTACAGGCAAGCACGTAACCTCTATGCCACAGAGATCTCTAAAGAACTACAGGCAAGCACGTAGCCTCTATGCCACAGAGATCTCTAAAGAACGACAGGCAAGCACGTAACCTCTATGCCACAGAGATCTCTAAAGAACGACAGGCAAGCACGTAGCCTCTATGCCACAGAGATCTCTAAAGAACTACAGGCAAGCACGTAGCCTCTATGCCACAGAGATCTCTAAAGAACGACAGGCAAGCACGTAGCCTCTATGCCACAGAGATCTCTAAAGAACGACAGGCAAGCACGTAGCCTTTATGCCACAGAGATCTCTAAAGAACGACAGGCAAGCACGTAGCCTCTATGCCACAGAGATCTCTAAAGAACGACAGGCAAGCACGTAGCCTCTATGCCACAGAGATCTCTAAAGAACGACAGGCAAGCACGTAGCCTCTATGCCACAGAGATCTCTAAAGAACTACAGGCAAGCACGTAACCTCTATGCCACAGAGATCTCTAAAGAACGACAGGCAAGCACGTAGCCTCTATGCCACAGAGATCTCTAAAGAACGACAGGCAAGCACGTAGCCTCTATGCCACAGAGATCTCTAAAGAACGACAGGCAAGCACGTAACCTCTGTGCCACAGAGATCTCTAAAGAACGACAGGCAAGCACGTAGCCTCTATGCCACAGAGATCTCTAAAGAACGACAGGCAAGCACGTAGCCTCTATGCCACAGAGATCTCTAAAGAACGACAGGCAAGCACGTAGCCTCTATGCCACAGAGATCTCTAAAGAACGACAGGCAAGCACGTAGCCTCTGTGCCACAGAGATCTCTAAAGAACTACAGGCAAGCACGTAGCCTCTATGCCACAGAGATCTCTAAAGAACTACAGGCAAGCACGTAACCTCTGTGCCACAGAGATCTCTAAAGAACTACAGGCAAGCACGTAGCCTCTATGCCACAGAGATCTCTAAAGAACTACAGGCAAGCACGTAACCTCTGTGCCACAGAGATCTCTAAAGAACTACAGGCAAGCACGTAGCCTCTGTGCCACAGAGATCTCTAAATTCTTGGTTTTTCACAGATTAAATTGCCCCCAATTGACATCTGTTATAGTCAGTTCAACAACTCATGCTCACAATCCAATGCGAATTGTAGCAAAACTATCAATTCTACAGTAGCGAAACCCAATCTTAGAGTTATACTGATGCAAATGTCTGATGGAAAAAAATGCTATAAGAAACCTGGAATTTGTAATATAACGGTTTCCTTTGATGTTGGCGGCATATTTGGCTAGTCTGAAACGAAATTAACATTTTTACAGTAAACACACCATATGACATTTGATGACAAGTCTCATGCAAAGGCATATCATCCCAGCTTATACATGGGGGGCAATGTTGATACTTGCAATAGTCATGAAATAAACAAGAAATGTAGACATAGTTGTTTTATTGTTTTTAAATAACTTACATTACAGTTAAAGTTAGCTGCCATTTCATAATGCCATCCCCCTTTCACGTTCAGACTTGGGACTGGCAATGTCGGAGCTACTTGGCGACTTTTTTTCTTCAATTCGCTACTTCTTCGGTAAATGTAGGTGTGTTAACATATGTGATAGGGAGGTATCACTAAAATAAAATACATAGCTCTTTTCTCCGGTTCTTGTATAATGTGGTAGAGATGACACATATGTGCCTCTTTGCGGAAATGCGCGTATTGTGTTAATGACACTTTTTTGTAACTTCAAATTCATTAGAAATGTTATGTCAATGTCTGTTTTGATAAGTCAACAATATGACCCAATAACTTCACACTAATTTCGATATATGCCTTTAACTAAAGGTCCGTGTCCCACTAATGAAGTCATTTGTTTACCACGGTCAACCCCGTATTGATTTGGTGCATGGGATATGCACGAATTGTTCACAAAAAACCATGGATTTAGTCCTGAATTTTGCTATTTTTGTCTGCAATGTATTAAATGGATGCAAACATTAGTTTTCTTCAACCAAGCCAATGGAGGCGCTAAATATATAGCACAAAGAAGGCAACTTTTAGATTGTATGATTGTTTGAATGGCAAAAAATAGTGCAGTTTGTGCACAGGCCCCTAGGAAGTGTTACCTATGCTACGGAATGCAGGCTTTGAACAATGCTCTTGACAAGTTTTGTGCAATTTATGCGGAGATAGAACGAGCAATATGAGGTAAAACACGGCGTAATGAAGTCAATTCGTCGGATGTAGACTCTTTCGTATAATTCAGTATTATAAATATCAATGAGAAATATGATTCTAAATTTCAGAAACAAGATCACAAGTAAGAGGCGGGTCAGCGTGATAAATTTGAAGAAACTAAAGGAAGACATTATAGAACAGAACAATAACAGTGAAGTTTCCAGTGATAAATTAGAAGAAACTAAAGAAAGACGTCATATGACAGACAAGTATAGGAAAGTTTCAATTGATAAATTAGAAGAAACTAAAGAAAGACATTATAGGACGGAACAATGACAGTGAAGTTTCAAGTGATAAATTAGAAGAAACTAAAGAAAGACATTATAGAACAGAACAAAGGATAGTGAAGTTTCAAGATATCTAGTTGACAAGCAAACAATGTCATCATTGATTAAAGTTGTCTAAAAACAGAATGTTGTATTTTTTGCTCCATTTATTTCCCATATTTCTTATTCTGCACTATTTGTCTCTTGTAAATTTGTACTTCTTCTTCCCACACTTCATATCGACCATTTGTTAACCAGTCTTTGTGATTTGTATGGGATCTGAGCCTAAGAGCGATTGTACATTATGTAGGTTATACGCTTACAAGTAAGCCAGCACATCCGATTTCTGCAAGGCTTTATAGTTATTGGGGTAGCTTCCCTAGGCCCATACATCAGTCGCCTCTTACGACATGCCATGTAGGTCGCAGTGCTGCAAAGCCACACAAAGACTTGCTGTGATAAAGAAACTAGCTATCACGACCTAGGGCACAAACTTACAAATATTAATGCAGTTCTATACTGTAGAACTCAGGCCCGTCATGGAATATGATTCCAGTTCTTGGACAACAGCAGCCAGAACAAACATTCAGAAACTAGACAAAGTGCAAAACATAGGCTTATGAATATCTCTTGGAGCAATGAAAAGCAGCCCTATAATAGAAATGGGAAAAAAACTGCATACATTGAACCTCCATAGAAACTCGATGGAAACTACAAAACTCTAACCCAGTTTAAAAAACTAAAATGAATAAAAGAACACCATCTATACACCAAATTCTAAGAGCTCATTCAAACACCAAAAACTGGGCCTGCAAGGAAAAGTCCCAACCAGCTGGCAATAGAATTCGACATGCAACACTCAAACATCTTAGAAACTGATCCAGGAATCTGGGAATCCATACCACCAGAGCCATGGACATGCTTCCAAAACATGGCACAAATACACCTGGTAGTCCCAGGAATAACCTCCAACAAATACAAACAGAAACAGACCAAAGAGCCAGGGCACTCATAATGCTACAAGAGCAATATCCCACCAGCATATGGACACTAAACTCTGCCAATGCCGGTTCCAAGCCCGGATGAAAAAGGAGGAGGACTTGTTCGTGAGGCCAGCTACCTCATCACAAGAAATTGAAATAGCTACAGAAACTTGTAAGAAAGGACGCCATACCGGTAAACCGACCAGCCAGGTTATGTGCGGTGCACCTAGTGCATCAATGACGGTTTCTGATGAAAGCCGCTTTGCGGAAGTCAGCAACCCGACTCGTACATTACTTGGCTCAAAAACACACACTAAAATTGGATTTGGAATATGAGAACGATGGCCACGGCTACAAAATTAGCCCAACTTGCAGAAGAAATGAAGAGATACGAGCTGGACATACTGGGGTTAAGTGAGGTGAGATGGCCTGGAACAGATAGAAGAGTAGTTAGTGGATTAACATTCATATATTCAAGAAGAGAAGATGGTAAGCATTTTGAAGGAGTGGGTATAATGATGACACCTAGAGTAGCAGAGATCATGTTAGAATGGGAACCCATATCGAGTCGGATAATTAGAGCCCGCTTCAGTACCAGGCATGTCAATATGACAATACTGCAGTGTTATGCACCAACAAACGAGGCTGACGATGATAAGAAAGACACATTTCATGAGCAACTACAAGATCAAATTAACAAGACCCAAAAACATGACCTGTTAGTAGTAATGGGGACTTTAATGCCAAGGTTGGAAGTGATAATGTAGGAGTAGAGAGAGCTATATGAAAACAAGTAATAAACACAATGAATGAGAATGGAGAAAGACTGGCGGAGTTATGTATGCTGTCAAACTTAGTAATTGGAGGTACCATCTTTGCACATAAGGAAATTCATAAACTTACTTGGCACTCACCAGATGGAGTGACCAGGAATCAGATTGACCATATGTGCATAAATACACAATTTAGAACATCATTGCTGGATGTCCGTGCATACAGAGGGGCAGATGTAGGAAGTGATCATAATTTATGCATAGGTAAATTGAAACTGAAATTTAAAATTCACCATACTAAAAAATAACAATTGCGAATAGACAGTCAAAGGCTACAAAATAATGAGGAAAAAGAGGAATATCAGCTCGAACTTAAGAATAGGTTCGAGTTACTCAATGGTGAAAATGAACAGAACATTGAAGACAAATGGACTAAGATAAAGGACACACTATTGGGGGCAGCAAATAGTAGCGCAGGATTAAAGACGAAAGACAGAAAACCCTGGATAAGCGATGACACCTGGAAATGTATTCAAGAAAGAAGAAAGATGAAATTAGCGATATTTAATACTAAGGATACAACAGATGAAATCCAAGCTAAAGAGGAATATAGACTAAAAGACAAGGGAGTGAAAAGAGAGGCAAGAAGAGATACAAGAGCATATGTCAATCGACTGGTCGAAGAAGGGAAAAAGGCAGCTAAGACTGGAAACAGTAAAATGCTATACAACACACTAAAATAACTTACTGGAACTTTTGTTTCAAAGGGTGGCCCAATCAAGAGTAAAGTTCTAACATCAGATACCGAGCAGAAGAAAAGATGGGGAGAACATTTTGAAGAAATATTAAATAGACCTGATCCACCAGTACTACTCAAGTTTGACGAAGAGGCAAGAAACAGCTCCTACCAATTAACGAAGAAATGATAAGTCTAGCTGAGGTCAAGGAGGCAATCGATTCCTTGATAAACAATAAGGCAGCGGGTGATGACAACATTACTGCAGAAATGCTTAAAGTGGCTGATGATACAACTATTAGTCAGGTGCAAGAACTATTTAATAAAGTATGGGAAGAAGAAACTGTCCCAGATCAATGGAAGAAGGGAATAATTGTTAAGATCCCCAAGAAAGGTGATCTCAAAGATTGCAACAACTGGAGAGGGATCACCCTATTATCAGTAATGACCAAGACTTTCTGCAAAATCATTCTTAATAGAATCAAAGGAGCAGTGGACACAACCCTGAGAGAAGAACAAGCTGGTTTTAGACCTGGGAGAAGCTGCTTAGACCAAATAATTACCCTACGACTAATTTTGGAGGAACATATTGAGAAGCAACAACCACTCATACTAATTTCATGAATTTTAAAAAGCCTTTGATAGTCTACACAGAATCTCTCTGTGGAATATTCTGAGATGCTATGGAATACCAGACAAAATAATAAACATTATTAAGAGCCTCTATGATTGTTCACAGTGTGCAGTTCGCACTGATGGTGGACACAGCGACTGGTTTATGGTTGAAACTGGAGTAAAGCAAGGCTGTATTCTATTTCCGCTATTGTTTGGGGTGGCTATTGACTGGGTGATGCGAAAATGTTGCACGGGCGAAACTGGCATCGATTGGGTAGAAAATAGTCAACTAGAAGATTTGGATTTTGCAGATGATATTGCCTTGTTAAGTAGAAACAACCAAGATATGCAAAGAAAAACAGACAACTTGTCATCTCTAGCATCAAAAGTTCGACTGCAGATAAGCTATGAAAAACAAATATAATGAAGACACCTATGGCAAGTAATGCAGATATCACACTGGAATCTAAAATGATAAAAATAACAGAGCAGTTCACCTATTTAGGTAGCAATTTTGATTGCACAGGAAATGTTAAAAAAGAAATTATGATACGAATTGGCAAAGCAACATCAGCTTTTAAAAGTCTAAATAAAATATGGAACTGCAAGTTATATAGTATTAAAACTAAATTACGAATTTTCAATTCAAATGTTGTTTCAATCCTAACATATGCTAGTGAGAGTTGGAAAATGACTAAAGATATAGAAAGCAAGTTGAATGCATTTGAAAATAGATGTCTACGAAAAATAATGAATATAAAATGGAATTAATTCAAGAGAAGCGATGAAATCAGAGACATGTCTGGTCAACTACTAGTGACAACTGTTATAAGAAAGAGAAGATGGAGATATGTTGGGCACACCTTGAAAACAGGCATTGAAGTGGGATGCAAAGGGTTCAAGAAAGAGAGGTCGACCTAAGGAGACCCTGAAACGAACTTTGCTGAGAGAGGCAGGAAATATCGGTCTCAGTTCCATGGAGGAGATTGAACGAGTTGCCCAGGATAGAGCGGTATGGAGAAATTACTTGCAGACCCTATGTAACGTATAACGGTACGAGAGGAATTATTATTATTATTATTTATATGGACACTAGTGTTCACAGATGGCTCAGCTATAGATGCTATCAGGAAGGAAGACAACGGAATGTACCTTACTCACCCCCAAGGAAACACACTCTATAGCAGTAGGAGAAACATGCCCCAGCTTTAGAGCAGATGCAACAGCCCTCCTTGCAGCCGTACAGATTTTCAACAACCAGCTGGTGTCAGCGAAATTACTGTAATTATTAACCACTCAAGATCCGTTCTCTAGGCCATCTCAACACAAAGCTTTACAGAAGCAAAGATTCTCATAAAACAATACAGAAAAATGATGTGGAGAAAAACAAACGGAGGATACAACCCAGCGCACGACAGTATAAATAAATTAAACAAAAAAGCACAGACCACAGTCTTCAGATTTAGAACAGGACACTGCGGTCACAGAGCACACTTTCATAAAATGGGTCTCATGGACGTGGCTGCCTGCAGCTGTGTAGCACGAAAGCAGTCCGCATAGCACATCTTGCAAGACTGCCACAGTTTGGGTTTTGTGAGAATCGGAATCTGGCCAACAGAAACAACCATTGAAAACAAACTATGGGGGACCGGTAAAAACCTCAAGCGCACCGTCCTGTTTTGTGTTGGGGCCACGTGATCTGGGACTTGTCATAGAACAGACTGTTTGTTGAATATTGCGTTCTGGTAAGTGTGGGGTCCTAAAAAGGACTTGTGGTGTTCTACTGGCTGTAAACGTCAAAATGACTTGTGGTGTTCTACTAGCTGTAACAGTAAAAATGACTTGTGGTGTCCTACTGACTGTAACACTAAAAATGGCTTGTGGTGATCTACTGGCTGTAACACTGAAAAGGACTTGTGATGTTCTACTACCTGTAACACTAAAAAGGACTTGTGATGTTCTACTACCTGTAACAGTAAAAAAGACTTGTGATGTTTTACTACCTGTAACACTAAAAAGGACTTGTGATGTTCTACTGACTGTAACAGTAAAAAGGACTTGTGATGTTCTACTACCTGTAACAGTAAAAAAGACTTGTGATGTTCTACTACCTGTAACAGTAAAAAAGACTTGTGATGTTCTACTGGCTCTAACACTGAAAAGGACTTGTGGTGATCTACTGGCTGTAACAGTAAAAAGGACTTGTGATGTTCTGCTACCTGTAACAGTAAAAAAGACTTGTGATGTTCTACTGGCTGTAACACTGAAAAGGACTTGTGGTGATCTACTGGCTGTAACAGTAAAAAGGACTTGTGATGTTCTGCTACCTGTAACAGTAAAAAAGACTTGTGATGTTCTACTGGCTGTAACACTGAAAATTACTTGTGGTGTTCTACTGGCTGTAACACTAAAAAGGACTTGTGGTGTTCTACTGGCTGTAACAGTAAAAAAGACTTGTGATGTTCTACTACCTGTAACAGTAAAAAAGACTTGTGATGTTCTACTGGCTGTAACACTGAAAAGGACTTGTGATGTTCTACTGGCTGTAACAGTAAAAAGGACTTGTTATGTTCTACTACCTGTAACAGTAAAAAGGACTTGTGATGTTCTGCTACCTGTAACAGTAAAAAAGACTTGTGATGTTCTACTGGCTGTAACACTGAAAATGACTTGTGGTGTTCTACTGGCTGTAACACTAAAAAGGACTTGTGGTGTTCTACTGGCTGTAACACTAAAAAGGACTTGTGGTGTTCTAGTTTGGGTGTGGGTGGTTCTCTACCTTCATCTTGTCTGATATTGGTGTTCGTACCAGGAGCAAAGATCTTGTCAGCATAGCTTTGCGTAAGTCCGCTTACATATGAATACAATAATATGTCTTTAGTATTGCAAATACAACAACCAATCGTTCGTCAAACTGTCAATAAAATCATGTGACAGTAACAGCTTGTAAACAACGTCACGTGAGAATTTGGTTATTGATTACTGGTTACTAAACTGACGTCATTGCACTCTGGGCAGACATATAGGTGCTCAGTCTCTTCCAACATATATCGAAGAGTGTGCATACTGATAGTTCCCGTGGCTCGCTGATTAAGCACACTCCTCACTTTGCCCCTCAGAAAACCAGTTCTACTTGTACAACGGGTAACTCCAAACTGCTTAAATCGCTGGATCGATGCAACATTTATTTTAGTGTCTTCACCCAACAGGCAGTTGCGAAAAGACTGGAGAACATCCCACTTATTCAATTTAGAAACGCCCACTTATTGATTTCAATTTAACATTCTTATTTTAAATAGTGATTTAGAATTGTCTCTAGCAATATGCCGCAGATTTTCAGACAATTGAAATAGAACAAGTTTTCTTCAGGTGATTATACATAAACGATGCTATATAATTAAGATTATACATAAACGATGCTATATAATTAAGATTATACATAAACGATGCTATATAATTAAGATTATACATAAACGATGCTATATAATTAAGATTATACATAAACGGTGCTATATAATTAAGATTATACATAAACGATGCTATATAATTAAGATTATACATAAACGATGCTATATAATTAAGATTATACATAAACAATGCTATATAATTAAGATTATACATAAACGATGCTATATAATTAAGATTATACATAAACGGTGCTATATAATTAAGATTATACATAAACGATGCTATATAATTAAGATTATACATAAACGATGTTATATAATTAAGATTATACATAAACGATGTTATATAATTAAGATTATACATAAACGATGCTATATAATTAAGATTATACATAAACGATGTTATATAATTAAGATTATACATAAACAATGCTATATAATTAGTATTCTAATATTGTAGATATAAAATAGTGTTTGTTATTCTAAATTAGGGTTGATGTATGTTGCAATCGAGAAACCGGGACAGTTCTTACCACGCGTCCGTTTTTATGGGACATGTATTGCGATTGGACCCGATTTTCCGGAACAGCCATTATTTTGTATAAAATAATTCACAGTATAACAATAGACCTACTAAGTAAGATCTGTGATTCGTGTTATGTTTAAGAGTCTGAACTATAAGGCAAAGAAACAAAGATGTTACAAACATTCACACTACTGTTACTTGCATTTATACTAAAGAGAAATGATATTAATAAAATAAATGACACATTATACTTGAGATTAATTATTTGTTATCTTGTAATACTTTTTGGATGTTTACCATAACATCCCTTACTCACGCCTGCACCGGTGACCTCTGATATGTGTCGTACTTCAAAGCCATGGAGAGAAGATCTTGTCTCTCAGTGACGTAATCATATACTCGGCGCAGTTCATTCGATAATTATATACACAATTATTGCTTCAACTGTTGACACATGTAAGCGATTTCGTTCCTTTGCCCACTGCACATTCATGAGAGAAAATATTCTGTCTACATTTGCATTGTATCCTGTACATCTGTTATGAAAGCAAAACTATTGCTTCTACGCGGACTGTTCAAATTAAACAGTTCAGTTCCCTACTAATCACAGCGATAATCAAAACAAAACAACTGTGACAGTGTTATGTGTAGACATGGACATTTCCTTTTTCTCTCTCTCTCTCTCTCTCTCTCTCTCTCTCTCGATCCCGGCCTAGACTGATGAACCAACTTTTATTATGAATTTTACCGTGTTTTTAAGGGACTCCATTCCTCTATACAGCTTCTCGAGAAGCTCTTTGTTTTGAGGTCAGGTTTCTTTTCTTATGCCTGCTATTAGTTGACAATCTTGCAGAACGTGTTCTGTCGTCATGTCCGCCTTTTTGCAAGAACACAGGCTAGTTGTGCCAATTTTAAATTTGTGAAACATGTGGGCGCGGAGCTTGTTGTGGCCAGTACGCAGGCGAAGTATGGCAACTTGTTCGCTACGAGACAGACCATAGTATCCGTCGCTGTTGTTATGCTGAGGATGGTCTTTTGTCCATTTGTCTCTGTAGTGCCAGCGGATGGTTGTTCTGGCTTCCTCATAACTGATCTCGGGATCAGTCTGAGGTAGTCGCCTGCCTTCTTTAGCTAGTTTGTGGGCGCATTCGTTTCCACTTATGTTACAGTGTGATGGGATCCACTAAATGACGTTGCGTTTCAGTGTGTGCACTAATGCGTCGAGGGTCGCTTTCAGGTCATTTAGTTCTGTTTTGCCTACACTTTTGAGTGCCGTGATGACCGATAGAGCATCGGTGAATATCACGACCTTGTTGCGAGAGGTGCCTCTTCTCTCTAGGATCATTTCTGCCGCTGTTCTTATTGCCTCTGCCCGGTAGTTATTTGAGTATTTGCCTGTGGCAATCGCATTTGACCGTCGCTTTCTTTTTAGAGTTTAAGCACTATTCCACCTCCACCATCGCTGGCTTGCTAGGACCGGATGGTCTGCGGTCAGTGCTTTCGCGTTTTTTGCGAAGGTGATCCTCTGTATCCTGAGCCTTCCAAATCCGTTCATTCTTTCGTACATAGGGTGGGAATTGAGCCGTTTAAGTTTTTCCGCCAACACCAAGACTTTTCTGTCCCTTCGATCTGCCATTGGTTGGATGCCTGTGATTGTTTCCATCGCCTTGATAGGCGTGGACTTCATGGCCCCTGTGATAATGCGCATTGCACGGTTCTGACTATTGCTCACTTTTGCAAATTGCTTGTTGAATGCACTGCTTCACGCTGCAATGCCGTGCTCCAGGACCGGTCGCACTTATCCTGTGTAGAGGACTCTGGTGTTTGCTCCCCATGTGGAGCCTGCGAGTTTGCGCATTATTGTGAGTCTGTGTCTCGCTTTTGCCGTAACATTTTCGATTTGGGGCACCAAGTCAGTTTTCGGTCGAGTGTGACTCCAAGGTACGTTGGGGTCTTGTTTTCTGGACGATCTTTTCCATTGACTTTAAGCTTAATTTTGTGATCCTGGTTGTTCTGGGAGAACACAGTGTAAGTGGTTTTAGACGCATTTATGTTCATATTCCACTTTTTTACCACACTTCCAGGTTATTTAACGTAACTTGCAGTCGATTTGTTGCTATGGGCATTGACTCTTCCCAAGCCATATTTCCTGCCTATATCACGGCAGAGTGTACTCGCTTTGGTAGGCATGTAGCTATGTCATTGACAACGATTAGAACAAGAGTTGGTGAGAGCACTCTTCCTTGGGGGTCTCCTTGCTCTAATGTGGCTTTCTTGCTAGTGTACCCCTGAACCTGAACCCTTGCTGTTCTGTTCTCTAAGTATCTATCAAGCCATTTGTACATTCTTCCCTTTATACTGAGTGTGAGGAGTTTTAGTTTTAGGCATTCTTTCCAAACCGTGTCAAACGCTTTCTCCATATCTACTAAAACTGGCAGTGTCTGTTTCTTTTCTTGGAAACCATACTTGATTTCCTGGGCGATATAGATTACTTGATCTTCTGTAGATCGGTACTTCCGAAAACCTAACTGTTGTACCATGAGAAGCCTTTTGCTTTCCAAGTGCAAAGATAGTCATTTGTTCACCATGCGTTCCATGAGTTTGCCCGTGCAGCTTAGGAGGCTTATTGGTCTGTAACTCGCCGGGTAGAGTTTATTTTTGTCTGGTTTAAGGATGGGTACCATGATCGCATCCTTCCATTCTCGTGGTACTATTCCTATTCTCCACGACATGCCCTTTTCAAAACAGTTCTCCTATCTAAAATCGAAGAAAAAATTTCAATTTATTTGCAATTTTCATTTGGCACTTTGGCAGTGATAAAAACCGGGACAAATGGGCGTCCCAAAAGCATTTTCCGGAACATCACACTTTTTCTTTAAAAACAGAGACTGTCCTGAAAAGCTGGACGTCTGGCAACTCTACTCTAAATGAAAGTTATCATCAAACGATCATATCTGACATGGCAATTGTATAATATTTGTAGTGAAATTGTAATATACATTCGGCAAACTATTAAAGAGAGCGTGGGACAACACAAAATCAATATTGCAGATGAAGATTCAAATGCATCGAGTCTGTGTAATTAGATCTTTACTATATGGCTCAGAAACATGGACAGCCTACTCAAGACACGAGAGGAGACTTAACATCTTTTACCTTCGATGTCTTCGCAAGATTATGAACACCTGGTGGTACGACAAGATAACCAACTCTGAAGTACTGCAACTTGCACATTTCCTTTAAATCATGGGTACGCTCAGCAGTAGTAGACTAAGATGTTTAAGGCATGTGAGAAGAATGAACAATCGTCGCATACCAAAACAAATGCTGTTTTGTGAAGTTTCATAAGGGAAAACGCACAAAGACAAACCACTGCTCATATATAAGGATATCTGCAAGGCCTCAAAAAATAACTTTTCTATCGGTCCCAGCAAATGTGGAAAAACTAGCTGATGACAAGAGTTGTGTGAAAAGCGACATTGTGCAATTTAGCAGTATTTTTAAAAGAGACCTAGCGATGAACTGAAAGACAAGAGAGAAAAGCCAAGACTCAGATGTTTTCACAATAAAATACTTGGCGAAACATATAAAAACAAAGTACTGTAGTTTTCCAATATACAAAAACAATACACATCAACGTTTCGTTCAAAAGCGTTTATCAAGCCAGGGATACAACAGAAGTGAAGAAATTCACTTCTCACGCGGTTCACAATATATAGAATTAGACAGTTAAATACTTGCCAATTTATCTTTTGTCAAGAGGACAAAGGTCATATAGATATAGTAATTTATTACTATTTTTCATATCTAGTTCATAACTCGTTGCACTTCTACCATGATGTATTTCACAGATTAATCTTGTCAATATAAGAATATTATTGAAAGTTTAATCTCATTATATCTAGTTCATAACTCGTTGCACTTCTACCATGATGTATTTCACAGATTAATCTTGTCAGTGCAAGAATATTATTGAAAGTTTAATCTCATTATATCTAGAATGTTATTCAACAGTATATTTAGTCTCACTTGGTGATCAATGTTTACCATCACATCTAGGCTAAGATCAAATTTTCGTACACAACGTTTGATTGCGACCAGAGGTTGGTACACAACGTTTGATTGCGACCAGAGGTTGGTACACAACGTTTGATTGCGACCAGAGGTTGGTACACAACGTTTGATTACGACCAGAGGTTGGTACACAACGTTTGATTGCGACCAGAGGTTGATACACAACGTTTGATTGCGACCAGAGGTTGGTACACAACGTTTGATTGCGACCAGAGGTTGATACACAACGTTTGATTGCAACCAGAGGTTGGTACACAACGTTTGATTGCGACCAGAGATTGGTACACAACGTTTGATTGCGACCAGAGGTTGGTACATAACGTTTGATTGCGACCAGAAGTTGGTACACAACGTTTGATTGCGACCAGAGGTTGGAAGCTTTAATAAAGCCAAAATGTCGTACACAACGTTTGATTGCGACCAGAGGTTGGTACATAACGTTCAATAGCGACCAGAAGTTGGTACACAACGTTTGATTGCGATCAGAGGTTGGAAGCTTTCATAAAGCCGATAGTCATGTAGTGGGAGCCCTTTTATTGTTGTTGTTCTCCTATGGGGTTATATTGTTATGGGGCGCTCCTTTTCCTCTGTTTAGGTTTATTATATATATTTTCTTGTCTTAATTGATGTTCCTTTTGGATGGCTTGTAGATATGGTTCAACAGACGGTTACATGACGATACAATATAAGTAACAAACGTAATCTTGTTCAGTTCTTATGTATTTATTGATGTTTAACTATGTTTTTGGACATAGATGCAAACACGTCCATTCACCATCAATGTTTATATCGGTCTCCCTATGTTGTCACTACGTCGTTAAGCAGTCCTACACAAAGCTACGTCACTGTCTCGTACTACTGTTGCTATCTGCTAATAGTGAGCGCAGATTTGGTGTGCAAACACTAGGTCTCTATTTATACATTTCTAGAAGCTTATTTATCTAACTACTCGTCTGGTCTGTTAGCTACTGCCTGGGGTTGAGGGACTGGCTGCATGCCTTCTACATCCCCCAGGCGACTTCGCTGTCGTCACGACGGCGAAATCCCCCTTTGCGAAAGTTAGAGTCTATCAAAGATATTAGAGTTGTAAGAGCTGAATGGGAACAAGTCACCACACGTCGCGAAACGTGGCTCAACAACAACTATTCTACAATAGCTAACCATGGTCGAAAAGAAAGGGAAATCCTGACGGGATCTCAGGAGGACACACGTTGAATAAGCTAAATGGGAACCTGTCACCACACGTCATTAAACGTGACTCATCAACTGGTCATGAGGTGACCATGGTCAACATCAAAAGAAAATCCTCTGTACTCAATGCTGAAACATAGAATCAGTTAATATTACTTCAGCAAAATTGTATGGGGGAAAAGAGAAGTATACGCCACACGTCACCAAATGTGACTCAACAGTATAACATTCACGCCAGGTAGTGCCAAGTACTGGTTGATGCGAGGTGGTTGCACTTTGACATCCTGTCCTCGCATGTTGTGGGATAGGCAAGGGGCATCTCACATCCCACATCAGTGTCATGTCTCTATGTCACTCTTGCTTGTCAGAGTCCTGTTTTGCAATCTGAAAACTCAAAAAAAACTAGTTACAAACTGGATATGACATGGAAAAAAACATATATATATATATATAATGTTTAAATCATCAACATTATATGACCTCCATAAGGAATTATTAACCAACCCCCAATCCCAGGGGACTGAATGAACTCCCAATATGCAAATTCATTTCCGATATCGCATAACTGCAAGTTATTGAAGTTCATAAAATTCTCCACCTTCGTATTAACATAATTCCTTCATCATAGTGTAGGATCACGTACACGAGACGCAAGTCCACACAAAACTCGCAAATTAAACAATTCGCAACTCCAAATTTCTGAAACATTTGGATTAACATATAGCAACCTCGATGAGGTATTAAAATCCACCCAACAATCCCAAAGGAATGAATTAACATCCCAAATATGTCAAATATTTAATTCAATGTAATGTAACCTCAATGAGGTATTAAAATCCACCCAAAAAATCCCAAAGGAATGAATTAACATTCCAAATTATGTCAAATACCCAATTCAACATATTCCAACCTCAACGAGGTATTAAAATCCACCCAACAATCTCTGTTAGAATCAAACAATATCTAATATTTGATTCTAATTTATATAATGAAACCGTTAATGAAACATATCCATCCATCCAAATACCACCAAGGAACCGAACGAGTTCACCAAAGATTATAAAGCTCAACCATCGTAGAACCTCCATAAGTGAGGTAGTACAATACGTCCTCCAAGGACCCAACCAAAAAACCCAAATATTTTCTTTATCTGGTTTAACATTATTCTCGAACCAACCATTATGATCCAATCTTCGTTCACAAATGAATGTAACACAAACCCAGATATTGTCTCTATTTGATTCAACCTCATCCTCGACATCGGGCCTATTGCAAACCATCTCTCAATCCACCAGGACCCAAACAAAAACCCAGGCATGTTGTGTACAAAACTCGGGTTCCATGTGGTTTTGTACAAATCGCATAAATCATGGTTGTCCTCGTCATGATCTAATACCTTTCCCACGGGACCATCCCTGGGAGCAATGTCAATGGTATCACCTGTACCATCCCCACTACGTCTACCCCGAAGTAACCTATCAAGAATGACGTAGGTCTCAATCATCAAACAGAGAATGCCAGGGTCAAACCCCAGCCCGTAGAGTGAAGGAATCAAACCTTGCAAACAAAGGGCCCCAGCGCTAATAAATAGCATAAAGAACCCAATCACTACAGTATTCCATCGCACACACTTGGTCATGGAATGTACGCAATACTTTCTATGGAACAACACATTGTACATCCGACCAAAATAATTTCGGTCAATATGCACATTCTTTTGCACATCAGAACCAATGTGCACTGGATCTGATTTTGGCCAGATATGAAAATCAATTTTAGCGTTGCAGTTCATATTTTGTTTATATTCTGAACTCAAGAGATTTAGCATCTGTCCCATACATTCTCAAACTTATTTGTAGTCAGGTACATTTATTGTCACCACCAATGTCTACTGGGAGACTATCACTTTTAGTATGCTCGTAGGCACACTCGCTGGATCCTGAAATTATTATATCTTCTTTGTCGCGCTCATTTTCAGTGACCTCAATGACTTGTGTTGTCGTTGAAGTGTCACTGGGACAAGACTCTGGTAGTCGATTCGATTTTGGTACAGTCGAATCTCGAACCTGCTCCTGTTTTAAATTACATTCAGGGGCTCCTCTAAAGATGGACTTAGGCCACCTTTCCTTTCTCCTCACTCTTTCAGACTGACTGCTACGGTCAGCAACTTGTCGTTTAAACATACGCCCCTTACTATTTGATCCATCAAATGCGCGTTTAAATGGTTTCGAATTAACACGAATTGTTGTATTATTTCCTCCACGTTTCACCTTTGCTTTAACATTGTTCGATTTCTTAAAATTTGTTTTAGTAATCTGTGAAAACACACGAGTTGCCTTCGTGCACATTGACATAACGCCTTGTGTCCCATGAGGTCGGAGTATATGATGTCTATCATTTTTCAATTTTGATTACTGAAAATTGAAAGAACCTAAATGACTTATCTGTTGTTCTTTGTCATGGAGAGACTTTTCAGAAAGTGGCGATTTACTATTTTGATCCACCATCTGTTCCTCACCTGAACCACCAAGGACTGATACCGGCATGTCACAACTTTTCACCTCTTAATCCCTATCCTCAGTTATACCTTGGTCATTTTGTCTGTAATCCTGCTCATCTCTCGTCAAACAAACGAATAACTGCTGGTTTTGCCTGTCCTGAAAATTATCTTCTGCTACACCGGGAGAATATTGGGGAGTATCGGGCTCAGCACCAGACCCATCGACAATGGATTCCATTTTATTTCTATCTTGAGAATCATCCTCTGCTACACAGAGAGAATATAGGAGAGCATTGGGCTCAGCACCAGACCCAGCGACAACGGATATTATATTATTTCTATCTTAAGAATCGTCCTCTGGTACACAGGGAAAATCTAGTAAGAAATTTTCTCCGCATTGGAACTATCGATGACTGACACTAACATATGACCTTCCTGAGAATGGACATCCGCTATACAGGGAAAATCTAGTAAGAAATTGGGTATGGTACCTAACCTATAAACATCTGAAATTAATATATCGATATTTTGCTTCGCCTGGCACTCGTCATCTGAAACTTGTAAGAAATTCTGTTGCTCATTCGACACACCGTCGACTAAATCATAACAATTATATCTTTGTTCTACCTGGCAACTGTCTATCGATACAGAGGGGCTAATTGAGAGAAATGCTGCTCCTCTCTCGCCTCATACCCAACGACATCATATGTGTCAATGGACTGGCTTTCATGGGCCATACCCCCAGGTTCCCAGGGTTGTGCGCGCCCTCCTGTGTAATGGCTGTGGAGAGAAGAATAACTATAGTTTTCATCCAAAGTTTCTCTTTTATTGCGCCCAGCGTAACCCCGTGGACGATTCCGAAAACAACCGCTCCGCTCCGAATAAGGTGTAGTGGGGAAGGTTCTGGTAGGGAGTCGGCAGTCTGTCTCATAGTGGCGTTCTGCCATCCTGGATTCCAGGTCGTCTACGCGCTGTTGAATTCTAGAAAGTGTACTGGGGAATGATGCGGGATGGATTCCTCTCCCAGCGCAATGCGGCATCACGAACCTGCAGGAAGGTTGTGGATGGAAACTGCACTATCTTCTCTAATAACACCACCGCACACAGGCGGTTACGCAAAGAATCAACAAAGCGGTCACGCAACAATTGGATTTCCATCATCGCCAATCCTTCATCTTTCTGCGCTGTCGTGATTTTAGCATACATATTAGCTAAGCGATGAGAATAATCGCGGCAGGACTTCCCAGCCGCTTGGGACGCCCTATAGAATTCAGAAAAGAGCTCAGTGAATGACCTGTTGTCGCCATACAACTTAAGCAATGTCAGCAATAATTGCTCAGGGTCGTGTTCAGTAAGCATTTGAATCCGAAGTTCACATTTAATGGGGTCTGACACATTGTCCAGAATAGAATATATCTTGTCCTCACCCGTAAGGCCATAAAACCTCCAAAAAGAACGGACACTTCTGGCAAACTCCTCCACTGAGGGTCCACTACGTTCACCAAACGTACGCAAGGTCCTACCAGGGATCTCCTGTGGCGCAGTCCCCACATAACATCCTCACAGATTTTACCTCCTCTTGTGTCCCTATGAGACATCATAAATATCACACAGTTGTGATAAGAAAATATAATTGACAAATATATCGAACAAGAGTACAATTGTTCAAAAGCAATACCCTAAAAAAAAACAATCAATTAGCAGGTCATCATAAACACATACAAAAAAAGGAATGGCTGTATACAGAAAAAATTGATTAACATGTCAAGCAAGCATAGTGTAGTAAATAGATGTAAAAAGAAATACTCACACTCAGAAAATCATTAACACGTATACAGCACATCATCCCGAGAGCGTCCCCAATAGTCCAATAGTCGTGTAGAATCCCAAAGTAAAACTCGTTCCACGTAATTATTGCGTACCAGGTCAGGGTAAAACAGGCAAGCATTGGGGTCCTAGGTTGATTGAAGAATTGTTCTAGTTGAAACGTAGGATCCTGACCGGGGAAAGCACACGCCGGTCTCCCAATTGCAATGAATGGCAAAAAAAGGACTGGCTCTAGGTTTCCAGGTTGATTGAAGAAATGTTCAATTTGAAATATAGCGAAGGGTAAACAAAGGACAGACGTTATGTCCCAAGGTTGATTGAAGAAATGTTCAGTATAAAATAGAAGTTCCTGACTGGGGGAATTACACGCCGGTCGCCTAGGTGCAATGAAGGGCAAACAATGACAAGCTTTATGTACCCAGGTTGACGATTGAAGAACTGTTCTATTTGAACTAAAACACAGGGCGAGCAAAGGACAGGTTAAGTCCCTAGGTTGATTGAAGAAATGTGCAATTCGAAGTAGAAGTTCCTGACCGAGGAAATCACACACCGGTCGCCCAAATAGGATGAAGGGCAAAAAGGACAGGCATTATGTCCCTAGGTTGATTGAAGAAAGTGCAACTCGAAGTAGAAGTTCCTGACCGGGAAAGCCACACCGGTCGCCCAAATAAGATGAAGGGCAAAAAGGACAGGCATTATGTCCCTAGGTTGATTGAAGAAAGTGCAACTCGAAGTAGAAGTTCCTGACCGGGAAAGCACACCGGTCGCCCAAATAAGATGAAGGGCAAAAAGGACAGGCACTATGTCCCTAGGATGAAAGAAGAATTGACATGCAGTAAAAAAAATTGACATGCAGTGACTTTGTAGTAGGAGCCCTTTTATTGTTGTTGTTCTCCTATGGGGTTATATTGTTATGGGGCGCTCCTTTTCCTCTGTTTAGGTTTATTATATATATTTTCTTGTCTTAATTGATGTTCCTTTTGGATGGCTTGTAGATATGGTTCAACAGACGGTTACATGACGATACAATATAAGTAACAAACGTGATCTTGTTCAGTTCTTATGTATTTATTGATGTTTAACTATGTTTTTGGACATAGATGCAAACACGTCCATTCACCATCAATGTTTATATCGGTCTCCCTATGTTGTCACTACGTCGTTAAGCAGTCCTACACAAAGCTACGTCACTGTCTCGTACTAGTGTTGCTATCTGCTAATAGTGAGCGCAGATTTGGTGTGCAAACACTAGGTCTCTATTTATACATTTCTAGAAGCTTATTTATCTAACTACTCGTCTGGTCTGTTAGCTACTGCCTGGGGTTGAGGGACTGGATGCATGCCTTCTTCAGGCATACTCTTATTTATTGAAACAAATTCCGAGCAGCTCTCACCGAAAGGATGAGACACCCGGGAGCTCACTCGTTCTATCTTAGTGGGTCCACTCTTTGCGGCAGCGCCTTATGTTTTTTTTAAAACACATCTTTCACAGTTATTTCTGGTCACTTCTAATGAATGCTTTTTATTAATATATTCCTGCATGCCTATATACGTTACATAGGACATTGAAATAATTTTTACAGACTAGTATTTCTTTCGCAACTCGTTCACACTATTTAATGGATTTCTATTTGATATTTTGCCTTACTCTTAGACCGCATGACAAACTCTGACTCTATCATGTTCTCCTGCCTCCTCTAGTCATGTTCGACGCTTCTTTGATTTCCAACTGCCACCTTCCTCTTGGTTATCCGCTGCCTCGTACTCCAGAAACCATGTCATCTACTACTGTTCTCTCCAAGCCACTGTGTTGTTTAATGTGGTCAAAATATTTCATCTTCAGGAACATGTTATTTATGATCCTTCTTCTTTGGGTTCGTTCTTTACGACCAATTTTAATCACTCTTTGTGATATGTTTGATCTTTGCCAAGAACGTGTATACGTTGCACATTGGTTTGTAGGCCCCTAAACGCATAGACTTCTACACGTTTAGGACATGTGCATCCGATTTCAGCCAAACCTCCTTAGTCGCCTCTTACGACATGCTTGGCAGGTAACAGTGGTTCTATTCTTTACACCCCAAATTTGGGCCCCGGTAACCACTCGGGCGTTATTTATGATCCATTGCTCCTCGATATGCAGGTCTTGTGGTGTGTTTTTGTTTTTTTTCTCTTCTCTGTCAAAGGATGTTCTAAGAACTTTTCTGTAACACCTTGTTTCGAAAGTTTCTATTTTGTTTATTAATGATCCACGATTCACATCCATATGTTGCCACAGGGACTATGCATGTTCTCTTTTGTTTCTTTGCTTGTGTCGTGACAGTTAGTTCCTACTGAATATTGCCTGAAAAGCCATGGTTAGTCTTCTTCTAACTTCTTTCCTACAATTTAGATTGTTGTTAAGTATAGAGCCAAGATATTCCAAATATTTCACGTTCTCAATGTCTTCATTATTGATGATAATTTTGCCTTGAAATTTTGCTTTGTTGATAGACATAATTTTAGATTTATTGATCTTCAGAAAAACGTTATGATCTTTGCTTTATTTTTGACAGACTTAATTAGCAGTTTCAACCCCTTGACACTATTTGAGAGGAGAGCTGTATCATCTGTGTACCTTAATTCTGGAATCATATTTCCACCAATTGTAAATTAGTTAAAATATTTGCGATTTTTCCTCACTTCTATCATTTCTCATTATGTGTTCTGCATAGATGTTGAATATATATAGGAAAAGTATGTATTCTTGCCTTATTGGACTTGAATTGATATCACTTCTATAACATACAAGAATCATAGAAACATCTTACAAAGACTTGAGAATTCTATTAGAAGTGTTATTATGTCTATTGTATTATCTAATAGTACATTATTCTTCTTCCTCTTCGAACCCTGCAAGTAGACCAGCATATCCGATTTCTACCAAGCTTTTTATTTACTAGAGTGTATTCCTTAGGTCCCTACAATAATCATCGCTTACGACATGCTTTGTGAGTCGCGGTGCTACTATTATTTGCTCTCTTTAGGGCCCCAGCAAGACACGGCGGTCTACTTATTGATCATAAAGATATGTGATCCATCAGGATATGTTTCAGAGATCCCTGATTTCAGTGTAGGTGAGATCGAGTTCCAAGTCCTATCGGAGACGGACGATAAAACGTAGGTCTCGCGTTCAATTTGAGGGCGTAAACCCTTGGCAGCTTAAAATCGAGAAGATAAGGCTCGAAGATCGCTTTTTCTTCTTCTTCTTTTGTCGTCACACTGCTATCAGGTTGTTGCTCAGTGTCGTGGTTTTTGTTTTTGTCTTGCGCTGTTCTGGTGGCTTGGATGATTGTTATGTTTGCTCTTTGAAAGGTTTCTGCTATGTCATCTAACCATCTTTTTCGTGGTCTTCCTCTCACCTTATTTTCTGATGTTATGTTGTAGAAGACTTTGTATACTGTGGAGTTTGGATGCATTCTTATTATGTGGCCAAACCACTTCATTCTTTGTTTATCTATGTAATTCGAGCATGGTTCTGTGCCAACTTTCTGTCTTATACTGATGATGGTGACTCTGTCTTTTCTGGTATTGTTGGTAACTTTTCACAGGCAGCGCATTTCACATGTAGTTTTGTGACTGCGCTTTGCTCATTGTCCATGTTTGGCTCTGGTAACACAAAGTAGGTATGAAAATGCTGTTGATCATCTATTGCTTAGCTGTCAGTGAAATAATTGGGTGCCTTAACAATTGTGCTAGCTGGTAGGCTACATACTCTAGGCTTTGCACTCTAGCCTCTATCTCTCTATCTAGTCTTCCGTCTTCTGTGAATATGCTTCCTAGGTATTTGCATTCTTTTACTTAGTTTATTGTAGTGCCATTGACATGGATGTCTAGATTATTATGTTTTCTTCCCATATTAATTGTTTCTGTTTTAGTGTTGTTGATTTTCATGTTATGGTTTATACAATTTTGGTTCAGAATGTCAATATGGTGTAGATCTTATTCATTTTGATGTATCAGGCCATGATCATCTGCAAAAAGCAGTTTATTTATTTCATCATTATCTAAATTTGACTCTTGAGTTATTTTATCCATATATGCAATAAAGAGTAGTGGTGAGAGGATACAATCTTGTCTGACACCTGATGTAATGGAGAACCAGTCGGCCATTCCTTCTGTTGTTCTTACTGTACTCTGGCTATCTTGATATAAATCCGTAATGTTACCTAATAGTTGTCCCTGGATGCCATATTCTTAAGGATCTTCCATAGTTTGCACCTGTTTTCTCTATGAAATGCCTTTTCTTGGTCTATAAATATAAGTTGTTTACTTTGATTGTATTCAATTGTTTGTTCGCAGATCCGTCTTAGTGTAAATATTGCGTCTGTGCAGCTCTTACCCGTCCTAAACCCAAACTGGCTATTGCTTAACTGGGGCTCTAATATATTCTTGCTCTTCGCTCCAATATTTTTGCAAACACTTTTCCTGTAGCCCTCAAAAGAGAGATATCTCTGCATGTTTCACACTCTCTTTTGTCTCCTTTGTTCTTCTATATATGGATTATAATTGCTCTCTGTCAGTCATCTGGATCTTCTTGTGTCTCTCACGCTATGTTAAAAAATTTTGGTCAGCCAGGTTATTGCTGTTGTTTTACATGCAAGTAACATTTCTGTTGTTATACCATCTATCCCTGCTGCCTTTTTTCTTTTGCTTTGTTTTAGTGCCATTTCAACTTCAGATTCTAAAATGTTCAATTGTTGGTATTTTCCATGTTACATTTGAAATATTTTTGTACCTTGTGTTTCGCAGTTTAACAGTTCGGTAAACTATTCTTCCCATCTGTTATTAATATCTTTGCTTGAATTGTTCTACTCTTAGTCTCATTGCCTTGATGCTTGTGTAAAACTTTCTTGGTGCCTTAGTGCATAGTTCCGCTAAATATTCTCCATAATTTGCCCAAGATTCTGATTTAGATGACTTTACTTTATTTTTACTATTCATTCTTGCTGTTCTGTATTTGGTGTAGTCTTCATCTAATTTTGACTTTTGCCACCTGTGAAAACATTTTTTCTTTTCTTGTATCGACCTTTTAACTTCTTCATTCCACCATGCTGTGTGCTTTCTGTGCTTATTTAACTTTTGAAGTCCACAATTTTCTTTCACTATATCCATGATATTTGTTTTGAAGATTTGTCATTCTTTATTTATGTTGGTTACTCCCTCTAGGGGTGTTTAAGGCGATTGTAACTGCTCCTTTAATGTGAAATTGAAGAAAGTGTGCTCAATGTGGGTACCCAGACAAATGAAAGAGGAACACAAAATGAACCGATTTGGCCTGTCTTTGCGTCATCTCTGTCGATACAAAGATGAAGTAGAAGACATGCTGAACAGGATTGCTACTGGGGATGAATCATGGGTGCATCACTACCAGCCCGAATCAAAGCGAGCTTCAATACAGTGGAAACATCTTTCTTCGCCTTGTGTCAAAAAATTCAAGCTTACGCCATTAGCAGTGAAAGTCATGCTGACGGTGTTCTGGGATTGTCAAGGAGTGCTTTTAACCAATTTCAAGAAGAAAGGTGACAATGTGAATTCTGAATCATACTGTGAAGTTCTATCGATGCTTCATGATGCAATTCGAAAAAAACGCACAGGACTGCAGACTACAGGAGTCATGACAATGCCAGACCACATACGGCTCGATTAACTCAGGAGAAAATTAACCAACTACGGTGGAAAGTTCTGGAACATCAACCTTACAGTCCCGACTTAGTCCCTAACGATTTCCACCTTTTTGGTCCACTGAAAACCCACCTTGGCGGAGACATTTCGCGAATGACGCCGAAGTTGAATGTGAAGTGAAAACGTGGTTTAGAAAACAGCCCGCAATTCTATGCAGCCGGTTTGGGAGGATTGATAAAACGATGGGATAAGTGCATCAATGTTGGTGGAAATTATGTTGAGAAATAAAGGAACAATGTATGTATAAAAATAAACTGGTTTCAAGTTGTTATCATGTTTAGTTATTTTTCTACAGCCATTTGTGGCTTACTTATTGACTTCCCCTCGTATGTTGTCAGTGTTGTTGATTTTACTAGTGTTTTCGTTTAATTGGTAGAAAAATGTGGTTCTTTCTTCTTCATTGTATGAGTCATTGCATAGTGCATAAATCTGTATGTACGTTACTTTTATAATATCTTGAGCTGTTCTGATACGGATGATTCTTTCTCATGTGTACTCTTATTTCTAATATATATTTTACTGCAGCAGAAGCAATAACGAACCCGACACCATACTTGTTAGTTTCGCCTGGTTGTGTTCCTCGCTATGTAAATATGAAATCTGTATGTATTTTCTTGATCCCCTGTCCTTTTCTTCTAGTGTCGACTACTCCCATGATTGTGATTTTATGTTAGATCATATATTCTATTATCTCTGTTGTTTTATCTCCTAATCCACAAGTAATCCACGTCGCTATCCTAAACTCTGATGATTTACGTATTGCTGTGTTCTGTGTTGTTGCTACTTCCGCCCGCTTCGTTACTTTGCGTTTATTTTGGACGCCGGTATTATCGCGTTTTTTACTCAGTATTGCCCACAATTCTTGAGAAATGGGGGATTGTACAAACAAATCCTCTACCGGTTTGCTGGACCTGTCATAGATTCATCCTTGTATGAACACTTGATGTTCAAGAAACACACTAATAATACATTCTAAAGCACTCCTGGTGCGAATGAATCTTGTTCAATCCGCCATTACTATTCGAATTGCTGCCCGGGCAAAATTCATTAGAAAAGGTGAAAAATAAAATTTCTACAAAATATCTTTACCACTTCCAAATTACATGGGGGACCCTCGCCGGTGCTACGGAGTTCGTGGGCTGCAGCTGAGATCCTTCGTAAGAAAGAGATCGGATCAAACATGGTTACTCATCGAAGTGATATGATGGTTTGTCCAATCAGTCAATCAATCAATTCTTCGAACGCTCCATATTGACCACTTATTAAACGACCCTTTGTGATTTGTATGTGATCTGAGCTTAAAAGCACTTGTACGTTATGCTAGGTATGCGACTGCAAGTGAACCAGCACATCCGATTTCGGCGACGCCTTTTTATTTACTATGGTAGCTTCCTTAGAAGACTCTTACGACAAGCCTTGTAGGTCGCAGTGTTACTAATCTTTGCTTCTCTTTCTTCCCCTGGCAACACACGGACACTCTAATAGTACAAAGGCAGCTTGCAAACTTATCAATACTTTGCTTTTTGCTGTTCACCGATGTTGTCACTTTAAATATATTTCATGCTTTTGTTTGCTTCCAAAATGCATATTGATAATATTAATGTAATATGAAAATTGGTTGCGATAAATTGAATTTAATTTCTTCTTCTTTGCGATCGCTATTTTGATGATTATACCGTTAGACGAGTTCTTATGGTGAAGTCGACTGTTATCTGGAGCTCATCTCTGGTACCATGTAGTTTTGATGATTATACCGTTAGACGAGTTCTTATGGTGAAGTCGACTGTTGTCTAGAGCTCATCTCTGGTGTCATGTAGTTTTGATGATTATACCGTTAGACGAGTTCTTATGATGAAGTCGACTGTTGTCTGGAGCTCATCTCTGGTGTCATGTAGTTTTGATGATTATACCGTTAGACGAGTTCTTATGATGAAGTCGACTGTTGTCTGGAGCTCATCTCCGGTGCCATGTAGTTTTGATGATTATACCGTTAGACGCGTTCTTATGATGAAGTCGACTGTTATCTGGAGCTCATCTCTGGTGCCATGTAGTTTTGATGATTATACCGTTAGACGAGTTCTTATGATGAAGTCGACTGTTATCTGGAGCTCATCTCTGGTGTCATGTAGTTTTGATGATTATACCGTTAGACGAGTTCTTATGATGAAGTCGACTGTTGTCTGGAGCTCATCTCTGGTGCCATGTAGTTTTGATGATTATACCGTTAGACGCGTTCTTATGATGAAGTCGACTGTTATCTGGAGCTCATCTCTGGTGCCATGTAGTTTTGATGATTATACCGTTAGACGAGTTCTTATGATGAAGTCGACTGTTATCTGGAGCTCATCTCTGGTGTCATGTAGTTTTGATGATTATACCGTTAGACGAGTTCTTATGATGAAGTCGACTGTTGTCTGGAGCTCATCTCTGGTGCCATGTAGTTGTGATGATTATACCGTTAGACGCGTTCTTATGATGTAGTCGACTGTTGTCTGGAGCTCATCTCTGGTGCCATGTAGTTTTGATGATTATACCGTTAGACGCGTTCTTATGATGAAGTCGACTATTGTCTGGAGCTCATCTCTGGTGCCATGTAGTTTTGATGATTATACCGTTAGACGCGTTCTTATGATGAAGTCGACTGTTGTCTGGAGCTCATCTCTGGTGCCATGTAGTTTTGATTGTAGTGTTGTGTTGAAGGGCCAGCATTCCTTTCTTGGGAGGACATACAGGGGACAGTCTTGCAGAGCGTGTTCTGTGGTTTGTTCAGCTGTGCCACAGGGGCACAGTGGGGATGGGGACAATCGTAGCCTGTGTAGGTGTTTGTTCAGTCTGTTATGACCTATCCTGAGTCGGAAGATGATAGTCTGTCCTTGTCTGTTAAGTGTGTGGCAGTCATCGTTGAGTGGTTTAGGTTCTTTTCTAATGTCCACAATAGCTCTTTTTTTCAAAGTATATGATTTCATTATCTATTTGTTCACATTCTGCTCCCTTTTTAGCAAGTTTGTCTACCTTCTCGTTACCTGGCACTACGCAGTGTGATGGTACCCACTGAAGTGTAACTCGTTTGTTGGTAGAGATCCTGCTGAGCTCTTATCTCAGGGCTGGGTGGTTACTCTGTAGGGCTTGCAAAACAGATAGTGCATCTGTGAAAAATACCACTTGTTGGCAATCAGAGTTGGAATTATTGATCATGATTGCGACCTGTAGTGGTGCTTGAGCCTCTGCGGTGTAGTTTGAACAAAATTTACCAGTTGGCATGTACTTTGTTTCGGTGTGTTTGTTGGGAAATGTAATATAGATACCAGATCCTCCGTTCTTAATTGCATCTGTTGCAGATCCATCGGTGTAGGCGTGGATCCATGATTGCTTAAGGTAGTTTTCTTGGATCATGCACATAGTGGCTGTTCTCTTCTGCAGGTCATTGTGTATCTCTCCAGATGTGATTCCATTAATCGTTGTGATGATTTTTGCTGTATCGCTAACTTGTTCCCAGGGGACAGTGTAGAGATTAGGTATCAGCGGTGTTGTGTGCCTTGGTAGGTCATCTTGGTACTGTCTTTTTAGTCGCTTTCCCCAATGGACGAAGCTGCTGCGTTTTAGTCGTCCAAGTGCCAGATCATTTAATCTTGCTTTCATTGGATGCAGGGTCATACTGGTGTATTTCTCCATCTGGATCATATTTCTGGTTTCCCTTCTGTAAGCCAGGGCTTGTACTCCAGTAGTTTTTTGCAAATTTAATTTGAATTTGGTCTTGTTTTGACATAGTTTTATTACCTACTACAGATTTTTCACATTCGAAATTCTTATCATGAGATCGACTATTTTGTTGACATTGTTGGTGTTGTTGTTAATGGTGAGTGCTGCTATTGGATGCTGGCCTGGTCATCGAAAATGCGAAGGATGGCCATGGAAGGGGCGAGATGTTAGTGATAGTGATGATATGGAGAATGAAGAGCTCCTGTTTGATCGAGATGAAGATGAACACTATGTTAAGTCGGTAAGTATTTATTCACATTCCCATTATTATTTTCTTGTCTGACATGGGGTATAGATAACCAATCACTTTTTAACAAGTTTTAGTCGTCGGAAAATCACTACTGCACAGTGAACCAATTAGATCATAAGTGCTTCGATCTTCTCAGTATGTCTCTCAGCGTGTGGCAACTAACGACACCGGTTCTCTGTTGGTTTACTATTCTTCTTTGGCTACCAGCATAGTGCTCTTGTCAAGCTACATCACATTTGATGTGGAATTCTTCCAGTCTGGTTAGTGTTTTGTAGATTTACCACTATTGGTTGAATTATGTACACATCTCTCCCTTAGGGAATTTATAATATCAGTCGTGTCCATTGCTTCACCGCATTTTACAGCAGACATACCTGCAAGCCTATCGTCTCGTTCATTTCCCTTAACCCTTGCATGACCTTGGACAAAAATAAAACTGAATTTTGTCAGCTTAATCCTCATCCGCGACTTCATCCATTGTCTCCATAGCCCAGTCTGTTTCAATCTCCCTGAGCATACCCATTGACCAAACAATGAGTCTCATAAGTAGATGTTCATATTGACATCATTATTTCATTTCCTTCTATGTGGTATAGATAACGACACGTATAAATTCATAAGTAGATGTTCATATTTTCAGCATACTCATGCGCAATATCATGTGGGGTGGGGGAGGGTTGCCTACATCCAGACGTCAGATACAAAATAACTGCCATAGGCAAAAACATGAATAATCACAGATGAAATTCACAGATCAAGGGGTCGCACAGAATACTCAAGTCAATAGCTCAAGAATCCGGGACTTGATAATACAAACATGAGAAAAAAAATGCACCACTTGCAATTACTAGATAAAAATAAACACAAACTCTAAGCTCTTTACGGCATCGTTAATCTCACCTCATATTGGAGGTTTCTGTAGCGAAGAGGTTAGGTGCTCGTCTCTCGTCAAACTCTATGCTCTTTACGGCATCGTTAATCTCACCTCATATTGGAGGTTTCTGTAGCGAAGAGGTCAGGTGCTCGTCTCTCGTCAAACTCTAAGCTCTTTACGGCATTGTCAATCTCATCTCATATTGGAGGTTTCTGTAGCGAAGAGCTCAGGTGCTCGTCTCTCGTCAAACTCTAAGCTCTTTACGGCATTGTCAATCTCATCTCATATTGGAGGTGTCTGTAGCGAAGAGGTCAGGTGCTCGTCTCTCGTCAAACTCTAAGCTCTTTAGCGATCGTCAATCTCCAATCATATTGGAGATTTCTGTAGCGAAGAGGTCAGGTGCTCGTCTCTCGTCAAAATCTAAGCTCTTTACGGCATTGTCAATCTCATCTCATATTGGAGGTTTCTGTAGCGAAGAGGTCAGGTGCTCGTCTCTCGTCAAACTCTAAGCTCTTTACGGCATCGTCAATCTCCCCTCATGTTGGAGGTTTCTGTAGCGAAGAGGTTATGTGCTTGTCTCTCGTCAAACTCTAAGCTCTTTACGGTATGTCAATCTCATCTCATATTGGAGGATTCTGTTGCGAAGAGGTTAGGTACTTGTCTCTCGTCAAACTCTAAGCTCTTTACGGCATCGTCAACCTCACCTCATATTGGAGGTTTCTGTAGCGAAGAGGTTAGGTACTTGTCTCTCGTCAAACTCTAAGCTCTTTACGGCATCGTCAATCTCATCTCATATTGAAGGTTTCTGTGTCGAAGAGATCAGGTGCTCGTCTCTCGTCAAACTCTAAGCTCTTTACGGTATCGTCAATCTCATCTCATATTGGAGGTTTCTGTAGCGAAGAGGTTATGTGCTCGTCTCTCGTCAAACTCTAAGCTCTTTACGGCATCGTCAATCTCACCTCATATTGGAGGTTTCTGTAGCGAAGAGGTTAGGTACTTGTCTCTCGTCAAACTCTAAGCTCTTTACGGCATCGTCAATCTCATCTCATATTGAAGGTTTCTGTGTCGAAGAGATCAGGTGCTCGTCTCTCGTCAAACTCTAAGCTCTTTACGGTATGTCAATCTCACCTCATATTGGAGGTTTCTGTAGCGAAGAGGTTAGGTACTTGTCTCTCGTCAAACTCTAAGCTCTTTACGGCATCGTCAATCTCATCTCATATTGGAGGTTTCTGTAGCGAAGAGGTCAGGTGCTCATCTCTCGTCAAACTCTAAGCTCTTTACGGCATCGTCAATCTCACCTCATATTGGAGGTTTCTGTAGCGAAGAGGAATTACATGATGTACAAGAAGAACTGGACGCTGGAGAGATAGAGATAGTACTGGTTTAACAAATGAACCACATGAACCATCAGCATGCATACCACTTGACATCTGTTGGGGGAGACTGAGCACCTATAGGATTACCCGAATTGCTATGATATCGGCTCAGTAACCAACAACCAAACAGTCTTCAAATGTTTTTCTAATTGTCTGCAATACCAATCTTCTAAGAAATTAGAATGTTTTCCTGGTAACATCAGTTATCAGTTATATGAGGACTATCATCATAGCACACCGGTCATATGTGCTCTGATCTCCGCATCAACAAATCAAGCATCGTACATCGATCCAACATGCCAGTTTGATGTTGACTAATCAATCTTTTTTGCATATATGATATATCGTTCTTTTCAGGCCATAACACAGTTCTCTCAATCTGGTTAGCGACTGGGATTCACAGCCCTGAAACTCATCTGTTCGGAAACACTCTCAATGCATTAAGAATGACATTTTGGTCCATTACAGCTCCCTCTGATATCGTAGCCATTCCAGCCAATCTATTAGCTCATTCATTACCCTGACTCATGAGTGCCCAAGGACAAAAATGAAGATGATTTCTCTGATACCTGTCTGTGCCAGTACCTCCACCCAGTTTCGTCTTACTATTCCTGTATCGTGTTTACCAATCATATTCATGGAGTCACTGAGTGTAAAAAAATGAGAGAAATCATGAGATGCAAACCACGTCATCGCCTATTTAACTGCCGGTAACTACATTGTCATAATACTTTTGGTTGTCGCGTAGGTCCCACTGGCTTCTCTTATTAGTTTCCCCTTGTGAGTGCTGAATATGCTCCCGCACAGCGTTGTTGACGAATCAGTGTCAATAACTACATCTGTAAAATTTATGTTTTCATTTTTTTTTCTATTTCGATCCAGAAACACTTGAGCTTTCCGCTCTTCGGCTCGGTACCATGGACATTGTAACCCTTCGATTTGGTGCAACGAACACCATAAATCTGGAGAACATGTGGCTTTTCTACCAGCCTGCGGAATTGAACCGCACTCACAGTGTGATTGTCACCCGTCGTCCAACGCGCTACGAACAAGCTGGGCAGGCGGGCGATGTTTTCTTTAAAGATGGCCTCAAACCCCGAGTTAATGAGTGATTTATTATTTTGTTCATAGTTTTTCTTAATGGATGTAAATCCTGGTAACATTTTCATGCTCAGGTCACGCAACACTACGTTCATACAGTAATGTTCACAATGTAACAATATGCATCCGCCATTTAACAAGAGTCTACTCAAAAGCGTATAAAGCCGAAGGATTGAGTTCATTGCTCCTGGTTTTATCCCGTAAGGTTCGGCCTCTATTCACAGAAATGGTACGCCATTACCTAGAGTATTGATCAAAGCACGAACTCCGTAGCTCCTACTGTAGAGGATAGCTACGATAGCCAGTCCTCCCCAGGTGGCAGCCGAGGAACAGACAATTAGCCAGATAGTTAGTGTAGTATTAGATATTATATAGTTTAGACTATGTGTTGTACTCTCTAAGTAGGAGTGCAACACATAACTACGAGACATGACGCTTTTGTGTAGTTAGTGACGATTGAGTAACTGTTGCCAGAGAAAACAAAACATAAAATAAGATGACATGAACCTTTTGCCATGTGAAGACGTGTTGTCAAGCATGATGAATAAAATGTATATAACGCACGTAATGCCAGCCTTGTGTTAATATATGGTAGACTTCAAGTGTATACAGTGGCTGTCTTCATTACCACCATCAACACATCATCAGCTGTACCTTATATGTCAATCTTTAAGAAGTCCGTTAACACTACAACAATATAAAGGTCACTGGAATATTATGCACACGTTAAAAGAATGATGTTGTCTAGATTCGAACCCACGACATTCAGAACTCAAAGCGACTGGTTAACCACTTAGCCACAGAGACGCCAAAATAACAGTTAGTATAGAACAAATGCAGCCTTATATTGACATTTCATGATCTAATATATTTACTAAGTATTGTTTGGAATGTCTCTAACTTGATGGTAACATTTTGAATATGGAAGTGTTGAATGAGACCAAGACACAAAGAACGCTTATTGAAAGAGGCAATGATCATTTTTCGGACATGAAATCAAAATAGGAGGCTTAGAAAACATTGTGACAACTGATATAATCGAAGGGAGACGAGACAAAGGAAGATAGATATAGACAATTTACACATTGTGACAACTGATATAATCGAAGGGAGACGAGACAAAGGAAGACAGATATAGACAATTTACATTGTGACAACTGATATAATCGTAGGAGACGAGACAAAGGAAGACAGATATAGACAATTTACACATTGTGACAACTGATATAATCGAAGGTAGACGAGACAACGGAAGACAGATATAGACAATTTACACATTGTGACAACTGATATAATCGAAGTGAGACGAGACAAAGGAAGACAGATATATTAGATAATTTACACATTGTGACAACTGATATAATCGAAGTGAGACGAGACAAAGGAAGACAGATATATATAGACAATTTACACATTGTGACAACTGATATAATCGAAGTGAGACGAGACAAAGGAAAACAGATATAGACAATTTACACATTGTGACAACTGATATAATCGAAGGCAGACGAGACAAAGGAAGACAGATATATAGACAATTTACACATTGTGACAACTGATATAATCGAAGGTAGACGAGACAACGGAAGACAGATATAGACAATTTACACATTGTGACAACTGATATAATCGAAGTGAGACGAGACAAAGGAAGACAGATATAGACAATTTACACATTGTGACAACTGATATAATCGAAGGCAGACGAGACAAAGGAAGACAGATATATAGACAATTTACACATTGTGACAACTGATATAATCTAAGTGAGACGAGACAAAGGAAGACAGATTTAGACAATTTACACATTGTGACAACTGATATAATCGAAGGTAGACAAGACAAAGGAAGACAGATATAGACAATTTGCGACAGTTTGACTCCATGTCACAGAAGAGCGTTAACATCTGAGATAATAGCATAAACCAGGGATTGAGCTGTGTGGAGATCCGTGATCGTCTACACCAGCCGGCACGGCAACTGATGATGATGACCTGGTAGGTAAAAAGTGAAATAATAGAAATGGATGTGCATATTTAGTTAAATAAATTATAAAATTATTGATAAAACACTTTGCCCACACAAACAGAAGAATACATAAAATAACATGAATGTCACAGATAGCCACAAATAAAATCAGATTGAGCAGATTTGAATAAATGGAAAGTAGAGTCGTTCACTACAAGATCTACAAGATTTAGTTTAGTCAATAAACTAACAATAAAACAGTCAAGGAATTTTTTTATACGACGTGGTAGCCTGCCTGTCTAGCGTGCTCGAAGCGCGTTGGACGACGGGTGACAAGCCCTCTGTGAGTGCGGGTTCAATTCCGCGGAATGGTAGAAAAGCCACCGGTTCTCCAGATTTACGGTGTTCGTGGCACCGAACATAAGAGTTACGATGTCCATGGCACCGAGCCGAAGAGCTGAAAGCTCAAGTGCTTCTGGATCGGAAAAAAAAATAATACGACGTGGTATGTTTAATAATAATGTGTGTTAGGACTGTATTTTTCATTGACCATCAGCAAACGATAAGAGATGTGGTCAACAACACTCGTACCGTCTTGACTTTCCAATGTTTTTCCTGGTACCTAATTGAGGCTGTGTTGACCTGTGAGCTGTTACACTTGGACAACATTTACAGCCACTGTTGAATTGAACACGGACCACTAGCCTAAGAAGCAAGTTCTCTAACTACGCTACTGAGACTCTATCCTTCAAGAAAGTAATTATCAATAAATGTTTTCATTTCCACTTTCAGAATTTTTATCAAGAATTCGAGACACGAGAGAAAATGTGAACAAGACAAGAAAAACATGAATGAGAACATTGACATTTGGTAATGTCTAGTTCACTAGCTGACAATGTCATCATCTATTAAAGATGTCTAGTTTACTAACAGACAATGACATCATTTGTTACAGATTTATCAAAACAAATGATCTCTAAATTAATTTCTTTCCCATAGATATTAATCTCGTTGCCGACTAGTTCAGCTCTAAATTAATAGATTTTCCATAGATATTAATCTCGTTGCCGACTGGTTCAGCTCTAAATTAATAGATTTTCCATAGATATTAATCTCGTTGCCGACTGGTTCAGCTCTAAATTAATATATTTTCCATAGATATTAATCTCGTTGCCGACTAGCTCAGCTCTAAATTAATAGATTTTCCATAGATATTAATCTCGTTGCCGACTGGTTCAGCTCTAAATTAATAGATTTTCCATAGATATTAATCTCGTTGCCGACTGATTCAGCTCTAAATTAATTGATTTCCCATAGATATTAATCTCGTTGCCGACTGGTTCAGCTCTAAATTAATAGATTTTCCATAGATATTAATCTCGTTGCCGACTGGTTAAGCTCTAAATTAATTGATTTCCCATAGATATTAATCTCGTTGCCGACTGGTTCAGAGTGCGGCTCGCACGCCGGAGACCATAGATATTAATCTCGTTGCCGACTGGTTCAGAGTGCAGCTCGCACGCCGCAGACCATAGATATTAATCTCGTTGCCGACTCGTTCAGAGTGCGGCTCGCACGCCGGAGACCTGTGTTAAATCCACGTTAAGGTCAAGGATTTGTTATCTGTTGGGGACATAAAGAAAAATCATAAACTGAACAGTTTCGTGACGACTACACTAGCCAAGTGGCCATTAATTTCCGTAGTCTTATCTCACCCTCTACCTGTCTTACACCAACATAAACATCGCTATTATAGGCAGTAACTAGAGTTTTTCCATAGATTTTTATTTCTTCACTTTTTGCATTTTGTATTTGTTGCTGTTCTCTCTCTCTCTCTCTCTCTCTCTCTCTCTCTCTTGCGATCACATCCCAGACCGATGTGCCAGATCTCACCATAACTTCTATTCGTGTGGAAATCTGATTTATGCAGCCTTAGCATTGGTGTGTTTTACGTCACATCTTCGGCACAATTTGGAGCTCTGGTGCTTATCCTTCGACGATGTGTCCGGTTTTAGCCAGAGTTTAATCGGTTCGCTCTATTTTATGTAGTTATTTAGTGTATTTTACGGTGTGGGTAGCT